>JAPZDV010000006.1:22773922-22796857 GCA_029814665.1 Acanthurus lineatus | reverse complement strand
TCCACACCTTTCAAAGAGATTTGAATATGAATTTAAGATTAGCCTGGCAACACCACACAAGTACACACGCACACACCACATCTCGCCAACCATCTCTGCTGCTCATTTGGATGGAGAGGTGAAGGTCTGCGCAATATCTCAGGCCTTCACATTCGCTAAGACGCAGGGGCTACTCCGCAATTGTTTTATCAGAGCGAATAAATAGGTATTCTTTTACAAAAACAGTCCGAGTTGCCCCGGAGTTCACGATACATTTTCATGCAGAAATAAAGGTTGGATTTCAAGGTATGAGTTTCTCGTATCAACAAATGTTTGAGTAACCTCTTTCTTCGACTCTTTATCAGCTGCAAAGCTTTTCTTACTGCTTCTCTGCCTTTTTTTTTTCTTTATTGGTTTGTGATGCCTTTGTTGTGTTTGGTTGGGTTAACATAGTATGTTCAGGAGCAATGTCAAAACTGTGACTCAGAGTAAACTGAGAAGTGTGGATTGTTGCCTCTGTTTGAGTTAAATTAAAACCCAGTCAAATGGAAAATACTCAAAGGGCCAATTTTAGAGATCAGGCTGAGGCAGAACGTGAAGCCGAAATGATACAAGGTTACCTAGAGATTGCAGACCTGCAACCACGGTGAACAATTCTCAATTTGTTTTAATTTTTAAATGGTACAATTTATGCTTGAATCCTGATTTCCATTGGGATAGATGTGACAGGCCATGCTTTTTATTCGTTCAGCCATTATTTTATGAATTTCTCTCTGCTTTTTTGGCATTTTCCCATGTTATTTAATTTCCATGCTAATATACACATTTCATGTCATCTTGTCCGTAAGATTATATTTTAGAGGAATTAGAAAGTATTTCAGGTATTCATTTTCACACATCCTGCACTCAATAGAAGTTTGGATTTCTATTTCAGCAGTTCAAGTCATCGCATGGAATTACAATTTTAAAAATTGCTTTTATTGGATGGCTTAAACCAATATCCAAAGTAATAGCTTTTGCATGATATTTTTTGAACCATCCTTCAGGGGGAATCAAAAATATCCACATCAGGTTCTCGCTTCTTTGGCCAGCAGTTGTTTTTTTTTTCCTCTGGATCAAGTTGTTACTCGAACCTTTTTCTCATAAGAACCTGGAGCAACGTCTGGAAAATCAAGTGTGGACATTGTCTGGATTTTACCGTTTCAAACATGCAGCACACAAAAAGAGCTTGTGTCGCCCGTGTTCTCACGCACCAGGAGCACTTTGTTTAGTGTAGGCGAAGCATGGGTGAAGCTTCCCAGAGGAGGAGGAGTCATCAATAATAACAGTTGTTTTTTGCTTTGATATCAATGCTGTGTGTGGTTGGAGTTATGCACCATATCAACAAGAGAGTAGAAAACAATATACAGACGAGCTGAAAAGGCTGTGAAGCAGCTGCTCCTTCGCTCGCTGTGAATCCTGCAGACAATGGCCTGTTCTTTTCACTTATTGCTTCAGTTATACATTACACTGACTTTATACTGGTCAGCTTTGACAGGGAAGAGCCCGTTTAACGTCTCCTTTAACTGATACAGACATTAGTGTTCACACATGCAGTTGTTCAGCCCAGTTTCATTCCCACACTGTCAAATAGTGATGCTTTGTCAACTCCAGACAGACCACTTTACCACCTTCTGGCCCCTTTGACCTGCATTTAAAAAGCTGTATTAAAACTCTGTCAGTCTGTCAGTACCTGTCCTTCAGGTAAAAATTGAGCAATTCCTACTTTTCTTCTTCTCAGTCCCCCCCTTTTTTTCCCCCAAATAAATGATTAGCCAAACATAACAGTACAAGAATCCTTGTATCCATTGTGCGTGCGATATTAAATGACTCAGCTGTGCTTTAAGTTCCCAGCATGCTTGTGTTACATTGCTTCACCATCTCACCGCTGAGGAGGTTTTTCTTTGTTTTTGCAATCTGAAATAAAAAACCGCGCTGCTTTTAGACGGGACCTTTGCTCTGCTTTCCCTTCTATGAATACACTCTGAGTGTTGCTAGCGTTGTTTTCATATATAGGTATAGTGGGTTTCTTTGAAACCGCGTGCCGGATCATTCCCATTCATGTCAGAAAACAATTGCAGCCACACAAAACAACATTCATGGAAAAGATGAAATATTCTATGATAAATTTACAGTCTCTCTCTTTTCTTTTCTCTCCCTTTCTCTGCTCCCCGTCGCTGCCGCCTGGTGATTTCTTCTTAAAGGTAAGAATCTTGTTTTCTATAAGCATTTGTTCTGCTGCTGTGAGGGTTATTAACTGGATATATGAATAAGAAATGCTTGGTTTTGGTTTTTCATTTTTTGAAAGTAAGTGCTCAGTTAAATCATCAGATCTGCATTTTGTGAAATCCACATTGAAAGTGCAGTCACATCAAATGTAATAGAACAAGATGAACCCCTCCTCAAAAAAACAGATATTCAGGACTCATGGGCAATGCGCCTTTAGCTTCAGACGAGCAGCTACTACACTACACGAAACCCCGGGACACAGCTGGAAAAAAAAATAGCTTGTTTTTTTGAGGCAGCCCTCTTATTAAGCAGTGAAACATTCTTAAATGAATTCTGGGAAGGTTTGAAGTTAATCTCACTAACCCCCAAGCTCCTCCACAGCCATTAAGAACCAGCCATCAGCCTTGCTGCCTTTGAAAACAATCAAAGCTGCTCTTCTGCTTATGTTGCTGTTGCATTGGCGTTTTTTTTTTCTTTTTAAAGCTGCAAAAAAAACTGCAAAGATTAATTTATCAGACCCGATTATCCGTCTGATGTTGCTGTTTGCTTGAAATTAAATGCATGTGTGAATAGCGTTTCTCCTCTGGGACTTTCAATATTAGCTCTTTTTTGAAGATAATGATTTACTTATGGCTACAACATTCAATTAAAAGAGAAATTACAGAGTATGTTACAGTACGAGCCGTGCAGACTCAGTGAACATGATTAACTGTCCTCCAGAGCATGAAGTCAGAAGGCTTTGGGTCTCATCCTGTGCACTGTCACATCACTGTTTCCTGTTTTTTTTATTTATTTATTTATTCCACATGAAACTCTGCATCTGTCACAGATCACGAAGCCGGAAAAAATCCCTTCTCCTTTTGTTTCTGGCTCTGAATGGAACTGAATGTAAAGTGGAATACTAGAGTTTAAGGAAAATATATGTGAATAGTAAAAATCCAACTACTATGCCTTTAAGATAAGACTTCATCCTCGGTTCTGACCTACCGCATCTCCAGCACAACCGTGTAATTTGTGTTGGAGGGCAACAGGAAGTCATAAACAAAATAACTGGAGCACCACTTCTGCCAAATACAACAGTCTTCCCTTGTCTCCGAGTAAACACTTGGAAGCAACTCAAAGTAACCGCAGAGTTCGTTCCTATAGTTCATTTCGATTTAAAGCATATTTTTCGCTAATGTGGGAGCCAACATTATTATGAAACAAAGAAGATTCAATTAGAGAGATGCGAGAATAGGAGCCAGTAACACAAACCAGAGAAGAAGAAGGAAAAAAAAAGAATATGGCTCTCCTTTGTGCCTTATCTCCCAAGAGCCTGCCACTGCAATCCTGAGTCTAATCTCCTCTTTGTTTCTGCTGGCTTTGTTTTTCCCTGGTGTCCATCACTCTTTACTACTCTAACAGTTTATGTGAAATTCAATGAAATGTATACAAAAACACCTCAGGCGGTTTAGAGTGTACGGAGGGGGGGGCACACTGCAATTGGGGACAAAAAAAAGCCTTTTGGCCCAGACTCCCCCTTCATGACAAAGGTTTGTATTGATTTCCTGATTGGCCAGTGATGTGGTAGCTTTTACAAACGGAGGCCCTGGATGCTGCCTTCTCTCTTTTGCATGATCATGAGAACGTCATTCATGAGAGCTCCTGGGTTCCTCTGGCGTGATATCTGTGAAGGTAGCAGCCTGCCGTATGAAGGGCTGGTCCTTCACATCATCGCTGGAGTCTGGATCAGACACCAACCGAGGTTAGACCCCAGAGAGGGCGAGTACAGGGACTACTAAAAGGAGAAAACACCTCCTGAGAAGAACAGTGACCGAATTAATCTCCCTAACCCTGAAGCTCCAAAGCCACCATGAGGCATCAGGAGTGGACCGAATGATTCCTCTGGAATCGATCAGAGCTCCCTCACCGCTGCTGCTGGAATGTCCAGGGTTAGAAATCACACAGTTATTGCCCTCAGTGGTTTACTATTGGCCAAATCTTCTGCTGAATCAGCAGAGTATCAGGCCCAGAACCACGCAGACTTGGAGGTGCATGTAAAAAGATCTTTATTTTTTTACTGTGTGGATGCATTTTGTGTCTGTATTCACATTAAAACCAGCACACTTAAGCTCTAATGTATCCCCACACTGCAAATAACAATAAAATGAACCTGAAGGTTGTGTTTTTATGGTGCTAGTTTGTGTCTAAACAAGACTTTAAGATGCTTTTTTTTTTTGTTACCGCTCGAAAAATCCACAGAATTCCACTTAAAGTGTCACATTTTTTTGTACTTAATGACTTCTCTTCTTTGAGGTCCTCTTAAAAATTCACAACTTGCACGCTGTAGTACTTTTAATTGTTTTCATGTCATGTTTCAGATACTAAATAAATGTCAAGTGCTGTTTTGATTGGAACAGGTCATTAAGTTGATTGGATAACAGGGAAAAATTATTTCGTTTTTTCGTTCCCCAGCATGCTTTCAGGAGATATTAGCTGCAGGGTGTCATTAAACAGATGTCACGGTCTGAAACAATAAGCAGTCATGGCTACTGCAGTTCGAACCACTCAGGCTTCTTTCAGGCTTCCACTCCATCTAGTTTCCTTAATAAAAATCCTGATGACATCCAGATTCTCTTTATTATTGTATACATTGTTTGGACTTGTATTGACATTAGCCTGTAATGAACATCTGGACTTAATTAACCGATCCATCCTCACGGCGACACAGGCTCATGGTCTTTGTAGCTTTTAGACTTTCCAAAATGTTGTACGTTACTGACTGACTGACTGACTGAATCACTTATGCTGCCGTTAAAAACTTAAAAAAATGCTATTTTTTGGCAAATTGATGGATATTGCCCAGATGTTTTTCTCCTGTATTTCAACTTTAAAAAAGCAGCCCTCTATGGAGCAGCTAACACCATGTTAGCATCACTGCGACACAGCACAACATCTGCTTGATTCTGATACCAACATCCCTCTATAACTGGACACAGAGGCTAGCATAGATGCTATCGACCATAGTAGAGAGAGTGGAGATGAAAAGCATACATATTGCTACAAGTGACTGTGTGAGACCCAGTGGACAGCTGTTGCCACACCCTCAGTTATGTGTAACTTCAAGTCTCAATATAACTCAAACTAGGGAGCGACATAACCGGGGTTTTAATCACTTTTCAAACCCCAGAGCCAAACAGCCGTTTGAGGAGCTGTGACGACGGTGATGCCACATTAAGCCCCGTTTCCATAAATAAACCTCCCATTCCTCGGCGCATCTTCGAGTCATTTCTACTTGTCTGATCATCAGCACATTCTCAGCATGGTCGCTGATTGGTGTCATGGTAGCACGCAGTGAGTGCAGACCATTAAGGGAATTAGGGAGTGCCACTGATAGCGAACACTGTGTCGTCTACGGCTAAGCCTCAGAAGAGATAAGCGGCTGTCATCGCCAGCTGACACCTGACCAGTTCACTCAAAACTTAGCCAAACTGCACAGTCCAATTAAGAGCATCAATGCCTCTACTTTAAATTCATCTTCATCACGCTCCTCTTCCTCCTTGCTGTTCTTTTCTCATCTTTGATATCCTGTCTCATCTGTCTCTTCCTTTGCAGCTTTCCAAGCTTCCAGTCCTCATTTCCCCTCTTCCTTTTTCTCTTTCCTTCTTCCCTTTCTTCCTTATTCTTCCCAACTCTCCCTTGGAATGTTCACATCCTTAGTCCAGTTAAAGCTTAACACCTAAGACTGAAATCATATCACATTGCCTGTTAATTCTGGTTCATTTCGTGTTCATATCGCCTTACAGACCAAGCGGAAAGCAGAGAGACAGTGGTCACTATGCAGAGGCTAGCACACTCAGCCAATCAAGGTCATATAGGGAATAGATGAGCGCAGATACAGTGCAGCTGCTGCAGTGCATTAACGGGAGCCACTTTTCATTTCTTTGACAAAACCATTGACCTGTTCCAAAGGCAGATGGAGGCGAAATGACAGCAGTAAATTACAGCGGGGATGCTTTTAATTTGCAAGTCTGTTCTCCCTTGGAAACAGCTCCATTTATTTAGATTGTATGGATTTGTTCTGCTGGTACTGGGCAAAAGGATTCTGGATTTTATCATATAAAAAAAAAAGGTGTGAAGAAAGAGAATTGAACAACTTTCAAACAGTTCAGTTTTTGTAATCTTGTGGCCTAATGGCAACAAACTGAGAGCTCACAGCCTTTGTGCTTCTATTTCATGGATAAATGTGCTTTTACCTGCTTTTCTCTAACCTGATGCGCCAGATGGGGTTTTTTTTTTTTTGCATAGAACCATCTGAGAAGTCGTCCTTTGGAAATGCTTTGGAAAAGGGCAGACGCTTGGCAGGTTATTGGATGAACCATCTGTCTATAACTGTAAATCATTGGCTAGCTTCAACCGTAGAACACAGGAAGAGGAGAGAGCGAAAACACCTTTTCCACCGAGACAAGCCTTTAATGTCATTCTTTGTTGTTTTTTTGGGTGAAAAATGTTCTTCTTTTTTGATGTGAATAGTCATTTCTCTCACTGTTGTCCCTGAAACCAAACCATCATACCAGCTAGTAGTTCCTCAAATGATGCTGATTGATCACTATTGATCGGAATCATTTGAAACCTGACAAGATGGACCTTGTGACCTTGCATGATTTTGCAAATCCATCTACCTTGTAAGGGGAGCTTTTCCCTCGAGTCTCTCAAAAGTAGTGTTTTACAAGCTGTAATCAGATTTTCTTTTTAATTTCAAGGTTTACCTGCTCAAAATTTAAGAACATGAGAAAAAAAAATATCACAAGCTCACTTGTTAAAAAACTCACAAAGCCGGTGTTTGCCTGTATTCAATCACAGAATGGACCAAACTTTCTGGAACGATAAATGAATGAACCTTTCTTCAGAAAAACCTAAAATCCCTTCGGTTCCTGCAAAGAAAAGGGTCTTATCATGTGTCGCGCCACTGATGCAATCTGACACTGAAGTTCAGGAACAGTGTTTATTATCAACAAAGTGGCGCGCTGTGTGCCGGGCAGCGAACAGCTATCGAGTCTGCTGGTGTCAGACATGGTTTTGTCACATTGTGACGAGAATACAAATGTTTGAAATGAGCGCGTTGAACTTGTGGACTCGGTTGTAGCCGACAAAGTTTAGAGTTCCTCCTTTCTTTCTTTCCATTCCCGTCCTGTTCTGCAGGCACATCAACAGAGGGAGGACGTGTTGCTCATTTTAATTATATGTTGGAAGCTTTAGGTATTTTTTAAAAACTTTTTAAGGCTTCTACACCTTTTTATATCACCACCTTCTCTGCAGATCAAAGTGTGTAGTTTTGCTCACAGGCTAAAATGTGGGAGGGGAATAATTTCCAAATTTTAGAGACGTACTCATTTATTTTATTGTTTCTTGCTTATATTTAGATGAGATTGGTACCAGTTTAATATTTAATATGAACACAGGCCAATTTAGCTTTAAAAAAAACTTAAAAAAAGGGAGAGAGAGGTGGCCAGGCTCTTTTAATAGAACAATCAAAGCTGAAAAACACTATTTGAACTAAGTAAATGTATTTTTCATTTCATATTGACCTTTTGAAATTGTGCAAGAAGCTGTGAGTTTGTATCTACAGCATATTTACCCCTCGTCTTAAGCTTAGACTGAAAAATGAACACAGCACAACTTAAAGTGAAAGTGAGAAGAGCTAAAAGTACATTTACATTTATCTACAGCATCAGAAGCATAACACAACTAAACCAGATCGCTGTGTCGGTACCATCTTTAGCAGGATATAGACTTATTTTTGTAAATATGATGCGACTTAAAGACCAGGTGAAGAGCCGACGTGAGAGACTCAGAGTCAAGTGCCCTTTTGAGTGACATGCTTCAGTTTACTGTCTCCACCTGCCGCCATGTTAAGCTGTTCTCCCCCCTGAAGCACTGCTCATTGCATCCTCTTCATAGGATTACTAGAGATGCAGGTGTTTCCATAGCAACTGCAGCACAGGCAGTGGCAATTGGGCTATGGTGTGGGGCCTGGTGGCTGTAATGTGTGTGTGTGTGTGTGTGTGTGAGAGAGAGAGAGTACATATGTGGGTGTTTGAGAGTATTTGTGAAAGAAAGACGTTAAAAACGAGGAAAGACAAAAAAAACCAAAACAAAAACTGAGTGTGTGTCCATCTTTACGATAAAAGCAGGTTAACGAGCTATAGCTCTTTGCATGTGCTCACAAAAAAACAGATACACATGAATTATTCTGTACCAGTGTGGAAGGAAACTAGTTTGGTGTCTGTATGTCAGTGGTGGGCACCATTGCATTCAGTCCGCTAACATCGTAGGTAAAGCTTGCCTCCGTCGTTACTCCCCATTGTTACTCTCTGCCATGTGGTCGATGATGACATTACTACATGCCAGGATTATCCTGAAGAACATGTGGTGTTAATCACCTTAACAAACAGGCAGTGTGTCTAGAAAACGGTGTACTCTTTGAGACAATCCCTGTTCTGAAAAACGCTGTCAAAGCATACAGGGAATTAGCAGAGGGTGACATCATCATTATGGATAGCAGCTTTATATTGTAATGGTTATACAGTACTGCAGCTGGTAAATACAACCCCGCTTAGAATGAAGTCGGAGGCTTAATTTTATGTCCTCCTGTAATGTCTCTGTGTTGTTTTGTTATACTTTTTTTTTATTCCTCACAACAACAAGCTGCAGAAGCAGAACAGATATGGATGCTTCCATATCGGACAGTAATGGCTTAATGAGCACGCATGAGTTGACTCATATGCTTTGTCCTTTTCACAGACCAGATCTCAAACCAGCTCAACACCTGTGGTGGAGTTAATGATGAAGGTGTTAGACCAGTGGTTCCCAAACTTTTCCTGGTATGCCCCCCTTCAGAAGCCAAAAAAAGTTTGTGCCCCACCCCCCACCCCACTAATATTATCAATCAATAACATTATTTGGCAAAGCAACTAGTAAAAAAGTTGAATTTTAGCAAAATAAAGGTTAGGCTGATAGCATCATCAATCATTCATTTCACTCTATATTTCTCCCCTTGTCATCCATGCCCCCCCTGCAGTGGCTCTGTGCCCCCTCAGGGGGGCCCGCCCCCCAGTTTTGGAACCACTGTGTTAGACGATGCTTTGCTCCAGCCTCACTGCAACACAAATAAGGCACATTATTAAAAAAAGATTTTAATTCCTTCATTGAGTTCTGGTTGAGGTTTCTATGCAGGAACACTGTTCCAGAGGCTTCTGACAGACCAGCATCTGAGATCCTTGGTGCTGTTGTTCCTTTCATTTTATCTCATATGAGTCACATTGTGAGACACTTAGATTTGACCTTTTACGTCACTTAAGTGGGAGGACTTTTTTTTTTTATATGCACCAGAAACTGTAAGCACGTGAACTCCATCCCCCTGCAACCTTGCAACAGATAAAAGGTAAAGACAATAAAAGGATGTAGAACTGCCGGTAAATGAACTCTGTGACCCCGCGTCACAACTCACACGTCAGCTGGATAACACGTCACTTTTTTTTTTTTCTGCTGTGTCATTATTCAGAGAGCAGCGCAGGACGTGCTGCGACACGCTCGAGTGATGTTCAATTAAAAGTCATAAAATGTACCGGCAGCAGTTGTCAGAGTTCTTGGGAAAAAAAAAAAACCTGACATCATAAAACCGGCGGTGATAGAAACGGACAGCAGTGTGACACCGGACAGTGTGAGGCGAGGCCAGTGTTTTGGTCGTTCTGACGCCGTCTGCTACGGTGACACTTGTCGTAGAAGTTGAGTAAACCACTTTTTTTTAATCTGAGGGTGATACAACCTGTGATTGACTCCTCAGCTGACAGCGCTGTCAGCTGTCCGACAGGTGAGACGCTCTTTGATTCGCTGAGATTTTATAACTAAACCAGAGACAACACACACAGTTTTATGTTCTCTGAAAGTGTGGAAAATTTAAGTTTTTCTCATCACTGATTACAAAAAAAAACACATTACAATAAGACTCTTCAAAACACTGGAGTTAAGTGGAGCTAAACTTGAAAAAAATATAGTCAATTCTTTGTATTGAACAACCAAATCCAACTCAGCAGACAAAATTAAGAGTTGAATACAGTTTTAGATGGATGGAAGAAATACAGGAGAAATCCAGCGACTCTAAAACTTTCTTTTTTGCCTCCATAATTAAATGTCTTTGCCGGAACCCCGTCACTATATTGCTTTTCCTGCTAAATGTCAACACAGTTTCTTCTATTTTTCCCTCATTTAATGTCATCATGCATCAAAATGACTAAGATCATCCTGTGCACCATCTGTTTAAAATAACCCACAAAGAATCCCAGAATAGACGCAGCTGCCAAAAATGAGCGCGTTAACACAATAGATGCCGTTGGTATGACATACAGCAGCGGATTCCAAAACTAAGATTATTTTTAAGGGGGATGTTTTTACCTTTATTGGACAGTGTGAACGCTGAGAGGAAGGCAGGAAATATGGAGTGAGAGGGAGGGAGGGAAGGAGGGAGGGGATGTGACATGCAATAAATTGAACTGGCGATGTTGCTGTTATGCAGCATGTTTGGAAACCATTCAGTTACCAAGGTGCTTCAGCATCGTCCAAAAACAAATTACAACACTCTGCAAAACACTTTTTTTTATTTTCATTATATTTCGTATTCATTCCCTCAGGCTACGGCGCCTTTCTGTGAAATGTCCTTTGAAACAGATATGAGTGAGGCGCGTTGCCTCCCATCAGCCAGATGAATGAGGTGGATTCTTCTTGACATGAGATGATATCTGCTCTCCACCACTGGATTTAGAGCAGAGACGCTTTCAAAGAGGCAGAGAGATTAAATGGCCCACCAGCAGATAGGAAGGCTTGATAAGTAAAAGCTCTAGTTTTATTGGGAGTAATGCATTTTTTAAGGCTTTGTTGCTGGATGCATGCTTGGACGGGAACCGACAGAAATCCCACTGCGTATACAAGCGTGTGCATCAGCTTGCATGGCACTCATCTGAAAACCCGTGTTATCATATTGTTGGCATGTGGGAATTTTAATTAATTGCTTAGAATGAAGCCACAAGAGCACAATCTCTGTAGCTTTACATGTTATCTTAACAACTACCGGCCAGATTATCATGTTATATTTGTGGGTAATCTGAGGAGAATCCATTTCAGTCAAAACCTGGGCACTTAATTCCCCTTAAAAACAAATTGGGTCCTTGAAAGTCACGTCTTACCGCTCACTTTGTGGTTTCTTTTCTGCATGAAGCTTCCATCTTGTTTTTTGCCTTTGAAACTGTTCAGCGGCAGCAAAAAAGACAGACACTGAACATTTGAAGGCCGGGAAAATAAACGAGCAACTAGATATTGTCAATATGATGCTAAAGAAACATCTATTGGAGTTTTTTTTTCTTCTTCTCTTTACAATATGCAATAAACACCTTTCAAAGTGGCTTTGCATTGGCCAGTATACACAGTGCAGAAGAAGCAGCTCAGCATGCTGTTTTCACGCTCAGGACATCAAAGTGCTGCAGATGGGTAGAAGCACGCTGTGTAGACCGGAGAGCAAAACACTGTGGTTGCCAGCACGACTGTTTTTTTTAACAGATCCAGAGGAAGACAACATGATTTTAATTTGCAATATATGTTTTTAAAAGGTCCAGACAACGTGGGGAGAAGAAGTGATGCCAGATAGAGTAACATTATAGCTCCTAATCTGGTTCCTTCTAGTTTCTTTCTTTATTATAAGAAAATTCTTTTTGTGTGATAATTGTTAAATTTTTGTAGTTTTTGACTTTGTCTTTGATTTAATTCTGGTGGCCAAAAAAGGGTTTTGAAAGAAAAAAGAGAGGTTTTCTTGCAGCAGGCTTTGTATTAAGGTACCCTTGGGTCTTGTTTAAATTACATCAGAAAATAGCTTCACTCTTAATGGCTCTACCAAAGCACTTCTGAGCAGACGTAGGAATATGAAGGCAGTATTAAAGAAATCATTAGGGTAAAAAAAAGAAAAAAAAAAGGTTGATGAATAAAGAGAAATCATTTTATGCCAGATAGTCTGTCTCTGTTTCTGTGATGCTGATGCTTTCCGAAAAAAACCATCATGCTTCATTTGTGTCTGGTCAGCTTGAATTTTAAGGGAAAAGAAACCAAAAAAAAACAGAAGCTGCGATTGCTTAAACATGCAACGCTCGTGGAATGTGGTTTTTCTGTTGGCATTCTGGGTAAGTTTGAGCAATAAATCAGAGCGAAGAGGCCAGTGTAAAAAAGGCAGCGGGGTTAACTGGCTTGCTTGCAACATAAAAGGCAGAGTCTGAAGGCCAGGGCTGCTTAGCGAGGAGACCCATTTGGCATCTATTTATCAGGTATCCACAGAGCAGCTTTTTAGTGATTTGAGTGGGCGTAAAGTGGACCAAAAGGAAAAAATTCCACCCACCCTCACATCCAACATTGGATATTGGCCTGTGATGTTCTGTGCCCTCCAGGAGCCATTTTCTGATGAAGAGTTGCCTTGTACTTTCATGTACATAAGACGTTTCCCGCAGTGAGCCTCATCTACATCAATCTCAGTAGTAGGTTTCAAAGCGTGTCTTTTTGCACCTAGGTGAGGAAAGTTACACCTTAAGAGAAGTGAGGAGGATAATCATAGCAGCAGTGAGAGTCTGCAGTCAGGAGAGAGCAAACCTGGCAACCCGTATGGGACTCAGTGGCTTAAACTCATCTCAGAAGTCACACTGAAGGTGCCTCGGCAGCAGATGATCTGTAGGTGGTGTGAGGAGATGCAGCAGTTAGCCTCATTCAAAAAAATGTATGGCGGTTTTGTTTACTACTTTTCTTTCTTTTTTTTAGGCTTTATTGGATAATGCACTTGTACCACAAGCTCATAACATGTGATCACAAAATGAACATCTTGCAAATGTTGCATGAAACATTATTCAGACTGTGGGATCAAGCTTTTAATAATTACCGCCTCTGAAATCAGTGACGAGGAAATGACTCAAAATTACTCAACATTATACTCACTGACGAAAGCATCAGCATCACTCATTATTACTAATGAGTGATGTTGTTCTTTGGGTGGGGCGACCTTTTGTAAAGTCTGCAGAAAACAACTTAGCAGACAGTTGACATGATGTTTGAAGGCTGTCTTTTAAACAAATGACACCGACCTGCTGCTGCTGATGAGTTTGTCACATGGTGCCTTTCAGGAGCTCCATGCACTCAAACGCATTGAAATGCAGTCATTTTTAGCACTCAGTCACGTCTCTCAGCCCACGTACGCTGCAGCTGGTTGATTGTGTGAGATGGCCGAACAAAAAACTAGGTTGGGGCGACAGAAAACACGCTTGTAATCAAGAATGCATCATGTTTTCACGCTGCCATTTTGGGCTCTAACATCAGTATTCCGCTCCCATCAGAAGTATCTCGCTGCAGTATTGACTCATTAAAAGCATCTATGTGAGTATTCCCAACATCTCAGACATGCTGTGGTAGATTGTTTTAATTATAGAAAGACTCGTCGGCACATCTAACAAACCTACACTGTAGTCTCTCCTCACCGGGGCAGAGGTTGTGTAACGATGTGTCATGTCCTAACTCGCGTTAAGTGAATTTTCTTGTTCGCTTTTTGCTCTCTCGGCGCCTGTGTGATTTGTCCAGATAACAAGCTTATGAAACAATCAAGCAAAACATATGGTACAAAACAACAGTCCTCAGAAGACTCGCTAATTGGAAGGTGTAGGTAGATTGTCAGAATATATAAAAGACATATTTCCTAATTATTGTCCACCAGGGCTGCATCATTTCCAGAGAAGAAATCACTTCCTGTTGCTTTATGTAAGAGGGGATGATGGATGTTTTCTCACTGCACATATTGCATGTGGATGGCTTCAAACAGTGCTGAAGAGTGAAAAGATCCCTCTCTCCAGCACTCTGTGTGAGGCGTCTTCTCACTGGTGTTGTATAAATGGATGAAGGGCAGAGATTCAGATGTTTTTTTGCAAATATTTTCTTTGAAGATTTTCCTCTTAAACAGCATCTCCCATCGATTCTACGTTACACTCGATAGAACATTGAGTTTTTTCGGAGGGGGGAGAGTTTTTCCATGTGTTTCCATGCTAAGAAGAAAATTCCTGCAGAGCTCAATTTATCTGTTCACAAGAGGAATTGTCGAGCTCTTTTTCAAGATGACAAGAACATCAAATGGCTTGAGATGGTGGATGAAACTGTGCTCGTGTTGTTTTATACACAGGTGTTTTTTTTTTTTTTAGAGGAATATGAATGTCTAAAAATATTAATGTTTTCTTTCCTGAAAGATAGACTCAAGTACAAGTGTTCCAAAGAGACAAGGATGGTACTTCAGAAAATATAACCTTAATACAGTTTCCACTTAGAGACAGGCTGTATTGTACAGAAGGCAATTTGGCTTGGACACACACACACACTCACACACACAGAGTAGATGCTGTTTAAAGATAGAAAATGACACAGTGCAGACATACAGTGCATGCACAAACTGCCATTGCTGTATATTACACCTGTAAGTCATCACGGAGGTGCACATAATGCAGTCATGTTTCTTTTTTAGTTCCAGATGCAGATCAATATTATACATGAGCTGTTAAAGATGCACCATATTGGATTTTTTTTTTTTTTAAATCTCAGAAATAATCAATACTATTCATGGTCATTTCTGAGCCTGATCATTTTCAGCTCATTACTGTGCTACCACCTACACAGAAAAAGGCTGAATTACTCACTACACAATGCAACACTGGAGCCATTGTGCATTGTGAGAACGAATTGGTGTGTTCAGGGAACGCAGCAACATGGCTGAACACAGGTCACGAAAAAGCCAACAGTTGAACCGTAGTGTCTAAATCTCTTTATTTTGCAGGTAAAACTAGAAAAAAAGCTCACCTGTAATGGTAATAACTTTCCTCCAGTGCACAGAAAACCTGCACACACAGATTTGTAAGTCAGATTAGAAGCAGGAAGTCAGTTGATACACACATTTATTCATGTTCACATTAGGTTTATAGTTTTATTATTCAACTCCATTTTCTCTTCCAAATTAAATTTTTCTATCTTGGGCTTTTTTTGTTTACGACCAGATCAAATGATTTGTTTGTGTTTCTTGCCCCCATCCGACTCTGTTGTAACAATGTTTAATACGTGCCTTACCCAATCAGCTTGGAATGGGACGAACTTGTCTTTTGCAATACCGCCTTAACCGCACATTCAGAATGGAATTCATTTCCTGGTCATTTGAGCTGACTTGGATAAAAAAAAAAAAAAAAAAAAAGAAAAAGATCTCAATCTGTTGAGCTCTGTACTGTTGATTCAGTCCAGAATAACTCTTGTGTTTCTGGTGTTTGTGTTCCTGCCCACCCCCCGCTTCGCATTACAGAGTCAAACCCCTCCATTTTTGAATCTAATAGAAATGCACCAGGCGTTTCACTCACCGCATATTAGCACCAACTCTTCATTTTTGCGTTTATGAGAATTTATGACCCCTTAAATGGATTAACTTTACCGTCGGAAGCGCCACAAGTCACAGCGACCGCCGTTTCTGCTCTCCGTATCCGTCCTCATAATGTTTCTTCTTCAAGCTATTGCGAGCCCCGAACAGCTTAAAGCAAATGAACACGAGCCACGCTCTTATTTTTTTTTTTTAAAAATTCATTTATTCATTTCTTTATTTATTTTTTTAGCAAAGCGGAAACTTTTGGCCCGGGCACCGAGGTTTTTCGGGGACAGGACCAAAAGAAAACCACGACACAAAAGAAAGCCAGCCTCCGAAATAACAAACCAAACTGCCTCTTAAGTCTATCAAAGTGTGTTTTGATGGGTTTTAAGTTGCTTCTCATCCTCGTCTCTTTGAAATGTAAACCCCCCCCCCACCCCCAACCCCCCATCATAAGTGGGTGTTATGTGGCAGGGCATGTTCATGTCTGGAGGGAGGAACCGTTTTTTTTTTGTTTTTTTTTTGAGAGCGCAAACATTCATTTCCCTTTTGTTTCCTTATGCATACATGTATAATTGGTGTGGTGGGTTGCCATAGAAACCACTATAACTCAGATTAATTCCTGACAGCGTCGCAGTCAAAATAAATGGCTTTGGGAATTGGGGCGCACTCGGCATAAGCAGAGAGTTGGGGTAAATTTAGCCGCCCTCGGAGGAGGAGGAGAGGGAAACTGCTACACACTGCTGGAGCTAAAATAGAGGGAAGCAATCTTGTTTCTTCAAAGGATGAAAAAGTGGTACTCAGTGAGTCCTGCATTGGTCAGGGTGAGTGATACAGCCGGATTATACTCCATAAAGATGAGACTTCAGTTTCACCATGGAGTGTGTCATTATCGCTAAAGTAGAAAGTGGACCTTGGTGCTCTTTCTGATAAACCGAGCGTGAAAAAAACTGTAGTTTAAGCAGAAATATTCCGTTCGAGTGCACAATCTCACCTATAAAACAAATATAAAAACCACATGCATCTGTAAACCCCTTAGTGGAAAATTACTATATTACCTTTCAGGATTGCTTTTGCCACTCAAATGGACTTTATCAGACCTGCTCGACTGACTGGCTCATGCTTCATGTTCCACGAGGTCTGAGCTCGGAAAAACGCACCTGATTCCTGTAAGAAAATACAGCAACTCTTTAAAAATCATTACATTTCCACCTTCAGACACTTTAGAAACTTGATATCGAACCTTCCGACCTCTGCTTGTAATTTCATGGCTGCATTTTCATTTTATGTTTTTTAATTATGATTTATTCTTCTCATTATCTTTCCTTTTCAGAATGTTTTTTTTTTGTAGCCTCTTATTTTTAGAATAATAATGTCATTTTCTTGTTAACAGCTCTTTGTTGTTTATTTCCATTTCTTTGTTTTTGTCACTGACCCAATGTGGTTGTAAATGAGGGTCCCCCCTTCAGCGAGCTCTCAAGTACAGAAATGCACCGAATATATTAAATATATGGCAGAAAATGTTTGTTTAGTTGGTGTCGCATGAGAGAAACTTTCAAAATAAATGTCTCATTAGCGCATGTATAAAGCTGATGCCTGACTTTTGTTGCGTATAGAAGGTATTTTGGCCTAAAAGTCACCAGAATGACCGGGAATCATCTGCTGGGGATCGGGAACGTCGCACAGAATTCCAACACAATCCGATCAGATCTTTAACTAACAGACTGAGTTTAGATTCAAAGTTTATTCTGAACAGTCTTACCCGAAGTCCATGTAGTAGCTGTTCTGAAGCTTTCGATCATGTAATATGATCTTCTTTTGCAGTTTAGGTTTAAACTCAGTTGTCACAAATTATCATTTTTTTTCCTATCACTCCAAGGAATTCTAGTGGTTTTGTTCCAGTGGCTGTTAAAGCAGAGGGAGTGTAAAAAAAATAGCCAAACCTTAGTGTAGAAAAGGTGTTACACAATGGCACTGACCTGTGTGGTCATTTATGGAGACTTTTTTTCACTTTGCACAGAGGCACATGATTCTACTGTGACTTTACCTACTTCCTGCGCGGATCAGCCCGTCTGTTCGAGCCCCAAACCCTCCTTAAAAGAATACAAAGGTGTAACTGTGGGTGTAAAGTGTTTTTTATGTTTTGGCTAAAATCTTTTACAGATTTTTTTTCTGCTCTTACAACAACAACAAAAAAAAGCCAAACAAAACACTTACAAACCCCCCCTTTCCAGTAAAGTCAGGTGTTCAAAAGCGACCTGATGTCCGCGACCTGCTGGGTTTCATGTTCAAATGTTCTCTGGTGCTTGGAAACTGTTGTAACTGGGCAGTTTTCTAAAAAAAACACCTAACAAAAGGGAAGCAGAGGAAGCAGAATGGACACAGATGTGGATGAAATGCTTTCTGGCTAAATTGAGCTCCAGGTTGTGCTCATGTAGAGACCCCCCCTCTCAAATCTTGGCTGCTTTTACAATGTACATCTGGACCCATGGCAGCGTCCCTTTGTCAGCGCGGCCAGAGGAAGACAATGGATACTCAGGCTAAAGCACACTAGCAAAGGTGTCTGTTTACCATGACAAAGCTGTTGGGGGGGGGTTACGCAATGGTCACCAGTGCCACAGGCAAAGCAGCTCACCAACATGTAAATCCTTCAGCTAAACACACACACACAGGCTCTTATGCAGTGTGTAGCGTGTGTACATAACACAAGCATACACACAATTATAAACCCAAAGAAAATACAGAAACACACACACACTACATTCTTTAACACACACCACCCACAGCTGACCACAGCTATGCGGCACACAGGATGAGAGATTGGAGGCTTTTTGGGGAGTTTTCACACACACACACACACTGTTTCTTTTGTTTCTCTCTGCCCTTATTCACATTTTTAGCAGGTCTTTTGCAAGCAGAGCAAAACTGAAATAATCAAATTAAAGTATTCAATTGCATCTTGCTGTTGGGGATCTTTTTCAACAATAAAGATGCTCGTCTGAGTCACATCTGATGGGGGCTGCGGTGCCGTCATCTGCATCCTCCTTCTCTTTCTCGTATGTTTTCTCTTATTTAATGTTCGTTTTTTTTCAGCATCAGTATGCCTTCTTGTCTTTTGTACTCAGTGAACACATGAGGCCCATAAATGTAAATGAAGAGCCCAATAAAATGTATTTTCCTTCTCCAGTCTTTTTGTTTAGTCTCCTGTTGCTGGAATCTCAAATATCCTCTTATAGCAGTCATCTTGTACGCAGTCCGACTCAGTCTGGTTAATATTTGTAAAATAAGTTGATTGAATATACACTGAGGACATCGCTCACATTACTAAACTTTAAACAGCTTTATTTGTTTCTTCACTTATATGGAAAAACATGTTTTTTGCAACAGTCTGTGTACGATATTCCTCTTTAATGTAGCTGGGAAAAGGATCCTTAAATTGGATCGAGGGGGGAGGAGGAAGTGATTTCAGGTTGATATCCAATTAAATTGATCTTGAGGAATTTAGACAAGCTCATTTCAAAGGTATTTACAAAGAGTACATTCCCAGTGGCTCCTGAACTTCTTCTCTGTAATTGCTTATCAAAGCAGCAATCTTCAGGTTAGAATATTTCAAGTTTGTATCTAACAATACAGCAAGGAACCTGTCTGTCTGACTGTCTGTCTGTCTGTCTGCACTTTGTATGTCTTGAAACTTTTATCTGCTTATTATCTACTTCACACTTTATTTCGTCACGTTTGTCGACTTCCTCCCTCAGCGTAACTAGTATTGCACTATTAGAAAGATGTTCAGCCCCGTTAGTAACAAAGTAAACTCAGCAACCTCGAATAAAATCACAGGTTTCTGTGATTCTGAACATTGTTTGAAACATTTGGGATAATGTAAGTCCACAACTTAAAAAATAACATATAAATTATAGCACTTTTTAGATATTTTAATGCTAAAATGTTACCCATCAGGCTGTGCTGTATGCTTTCTTTTTTGTGTATTGACCGAAACCATTATCTTTTTTCTGACCTTAAACAATCGGCGTGAGGACAGGACTGTAAAAAGTTGAATCATCCTTCGGTTGCTTTTGTTGTCAGAAGACAAATGAAATGTTTTCTGAGATTCTTGGCTTTGATCTGAGCTGAGCTCTGAGCTCTGACAGTAAAGCCTGCATTATCCATCATTTCGCTGCTCCTGCTGTACACGTCCTCAGCCTCTCAAGCTGTTTGCCGTATTATCTTAAAATTGCAGAATCCTTGGGTTCTTATAATTACATGTATTCTAAATGGCATGAAAATATAGTTCACAAGGCAGGTTGACCAATACAGCACATTACATACATATATATTTTGTCTGTTTATTTTACAAAATATCCTATATGGGATCACAGCATAGGTAGATATCTGTTGTTTTTATAATTAATGCCTTGGATTGTGGCCATCTGGCGTTGAAACCAAACTGTTTACCCCTTCAGAAATAATCTAGGTTAAAAAAAACATAAACAAACAGGAAGAAGGAAGCGTTTCAGGCCATGCCGGTGCTCCGTGTTGGCATCCAGAATGCTGTACAGTATAAAAACACATTCAAAGATATTTCTTTTTCTTTTTTGTTTTACCACCATGTGCTACTAGGATTCTCTGCTTTGGTCATGGTTGTTGGGAATGCTAAAGAGTATGCTAATTAACAAAAAAAAAAAAGGTTGGATGAATAAGTCAAAAAAGTCCAGCCGTCCCCTGCAGGCACGCTGCATACTAACTGTTCCTGTTATTGGAATCTCCCTATGAGAATGAGCAGCCAGATAGCGTGTAGCTCGCTGCTTTGTTGATAACACTGGTCAGGGGAGACAGCCGGGGTTGGCACTCTAGGCTGCGAACGACAGATTGAGGAGATGAGGCGGGCAGCGGAGGAACAGTTGGCTTCAGGGGGCAGAAAGGAAAGTCTCTCCTAGTTAAAATATTGCTGCAGGGATTCACTTGCTGCATTCTAAGATGTTGGCTGTGGACTGTCTTTGCTCGGAGGTATGTATGCATATATAATTTGATGTAGAATGATCAAAATTAAGGTCCCTCCCAGGCTCTTTTGTATGTCACCTCTCTAATATTTTATAATGTGTTTAATAATGTTTGATGAAAAGGGGATTTCTGGATTAAAAAATGGTCCCCTAAAGAGGAAGAACTGCATCAGTGGTATGAGTGTGATTACCTTTAAGGCAGCAAACGTGAAGGGAGAAAAGGAGGAAGTCAGGTGACTTTATTATGATAAAGCATTATTATAAAGCAACAAAAGAAAGCTGTTTTTTCACATTTCCAAATCTATTAATGCTTTATTTTCCTTTTAATTTAGCATTTCTTCAACTACATTTATACACCTGAAGCTCCCCAGACCCCAACAATGTAGTGATTTTAATTCAAATTACAACATTTCCTGGACAAAAGTTAATTAGTTTTTTTGTCTAAACCAAATGTAACCTTAACTGGAGCTTTGCCATGTTGAAAAAACTGAGATTTGTAAAGGTTTTGGGAGCCAAAGACAGGGACCTGCTGCTTGATAAGAACCAAACTGCGAGTCCGCCTACAGAAAACATACATTTAGCATAAGTTTAGCGTTAGCTTTGGCCTCAGATCGTTGCAAAGACACACCCTTCAGTTCATCACAACAGCTTTTCCTTCTGTGAGGCTTGTTATGAGTGATTTAATGCAGCCCTGCTGTTTCCTGTGCAGACTGAACACGAACCAAACTATTTAAAAATACAGCTTGTAAATGCTAAAATGCTTATTAGCAACTGGATTTGTGGTCTTTTGTTTTCTTCAGCCTTGTGTGGTTGGATTAATTAGGCATGCTAACACACCTGTCATTATTTTCTTAATAGGAAACTAAACTCCTGGCTTGTTTCTCACCACTTTTTTTTTATAAAGAAAAATTATGATAACAGGCCAACCGGCTTTAAAGTTTACCTTTTCTTTTTTTAAATAAGTGTGTTGCTGTGGATCTAATTTATGTCATTGTGAAGAATGGGTCAAACAGATGTCAAAAAACAGCAAGTGAGAAATATAATTTGCAAAGTTTACGTTGGCATGTCAGGCAAAGAAACTTTGGAGTTGAGAGAAGAGTTACGTGTTGTGGTAGGTGGTTGGAAAAAAAAAAAGTGACACACAGCTTCCTGCATTTTCAGTTATTGTTGGCACTGGATAAAAAAAAACTGTAATCATCCATTGTGAAAGTAATTTGGAGGATACTGGACTGCGGTAAAATGGATTCAGCTGTCAGCATTCACAGTCCCAATGTTCAAATTTTTTCATTCAGACTTTAACAGAAAGAAACAGGACTCACAGTTTTTTTTTAAGTCTTAAGACATTTCAGCCTCCATCCGACTGACTGACTGACCGGGATGACTGAGAGTCTCAGGAGACACTGAGACTAGAATTAAACATTCTTTGGGCTCTAAAAAAAAAAAAAAAGGCCACAGCCAGAGTTATTTATGAAGTCTGCCACTGCCAGTAAGACCAGCAGTCTTCTCGATTTGACAAAAACAGATAATAATGATACTCAACAGCAAAAAAATCATACGATGAGCCGTCCCTATATATAAGTCAGAACCGCCACTGTGTACTTTTTCATTTGGGATCTAGAGTCAGCCTAGTTCTGGCTTCTTGTCCTCATTTTTCAAGGGCAAGTTTTTTTTTTATTTTTTTTTTCCTCCTCTCACAGTACCAGTGGGCTGCAGTCACCCATCCTACCTCTCTCCTCTCCTCTCCTCTCTGTCTATTCCCATCTCTTTGCTCTTCTTCCTTCTTCCCTCCTCCCCCGCTGCCTTATGTACATGCATTATTTAACAATCTAAAGTGTAAAAAAAAAAAAAAAAAAAAATGCTATAATAGAGTGTCTCGGCATCCAGCCGGACCACAGAGACATGTTATTTTTACCAATCTGCTCGGCCCATTCAGAGGGGGTTAAATAATATATGTGTGAGCAGCACATCCTAGCACCCGTGGATGCGGTGGGGGGGGGGATGCAGATGGGAGTCATCAGTATGCCAAGTGTGTCATTTAGGATGACACCATTCACTGACAGATTGCGGATTTCAGACAAAATTTCACCGTGGGATACTCGCAGCTCGCAGAAAATGAGATAGGGTGGGATAGAGAGGTGGTGCAAGGATCTGATTTCATTTGCCGTCTACAAACCACCACCACCCCCGCACGCGTTTGCTCAACTCTTTCCCTGCTCATCTTTATTCCAGCTCTCATCTAGTTAA
>JAPZDV010000006.1:22716124-22773912 GCA_029814665.1 Acanthurus lineatus | reverse complement strand
TGATTTCAGAAAAAATTTCACCGTTGGTTAATGGCAGCTCGCTGTAAATTTTTTATGGTGTGATTGATTGGTTGTTCAATTTTCTGTTTTACTTTGCCGTCTACAAACCCCCCCCCCCCCCTCCCTCCACCCATCCACACCTCCCTCCTTCCTGTCTGCTTGTTTCCTCCCCCGGCTCACACTGTTATTCCTGTGTCTTCACTGAGTGCTACAAAGAGTTCGGGGTTGCATCTCGCCTTTTTTTTCCTTTTTTTTCTCCCCCCTCCTTCCTTCTCTTTTTTTAAATAATCAGATTTGATCTTCTGCATCAATATCAAGGATGTTGCGCTTCTCTGCTTCACCTCACTCTACGGCAATAATCTTTGATATTCCTGTCACCACCCGGTGTTATCCAGACTCACAATGACTTTATCTCTGCGCCTTTCAGCAAATTAGTGAAAATTTCCCTTGATCCCCTGCTCCAAATCAGCTGCATTGTGCTGCATTCATATGGAAATGGCTTCAATAGAAAGTCGGTAAGAATTCTTAAAAAGGTAACACTGAGGTCGACTCTCCTCATTGATATTCGTGTTTTCATTTGAGTCGGTGTGTTCACTGTAACATCCAATCCGAAGGATGTTTGCGAGGGTCTCATATATGTCATGACAGCAGAGCATGACATACATTTGTGCTCCAATTTAGGGTCACTTCCACCTGTTAGTCTCTGACAGATGACTTGGTTAACTCATGTAGAATGAAAAGAATCTGCTCTTTTTTTTGCTGTTTTTGTTGAAGTTGCCATGTTGCTTCACAGGCTGCAGCTCCTCTTGTTGTTTTTGCAGCGATGAGAGTGTTGAGACATTAATGCATGTCGTCCCATCATCGACATGTTTGCTGCAATAGTCAGAACATTCGTACTCCACTTGTTGTCATGTATTCAAACTGTCCATATGTTACATAAGCATAGATTTTATTATTCATCCTCTGCTTCCTTGTTATTATCCTCAGCAACAGGTGCGTTCGGTCGCCACTGCTGCAGCCTTTGATCAGAGAATGAAGCCTTTAATAGTAAACACGGTAATTAACTCAGGTGAAGGAGTAACGCATCCCATCATGCATCTAAGTGATGGGATGCATCTTTCTCTCCATGCAAAGAGAGGTCGCAGACGGTCGCTCATCTTTTTTTTTTCCATTTGTTTGTTTTTGTCTTCTCACCTGTTTTCTGTTGCTCACCTCGCTGACATCTAAAAAACCAGAAGCACTGTTAGGAATTTAAATAAAATCAGTTTGTACATTTGAAATGAGTACATATTAAGTAATGCATGAGTTTTATTTTTAATTACCAATGATGATATAAAAGAAGTGGCTGGATGCCTCATCGGCTTTATCACAAAACATTAAACAGGCGTCTTAGTCTTTTGGAAAATGAACTCGTTCACTTCACAGAATAATAACTCAGAGAAATCACTTGCAAATTATTTGAGTAATATGAGGTGTAATCTGTCCCACTGATGGTGATATCTTGTTCATATTGAATAAATGTCTATAAATAATCACTCCCCAGTACCTGTTGATGGACTGGTAAATTAGCTTCAGCCAGCTAAAAAAATCCCACATAATAAATATACATAACTTTTGTTGCTCATTCTGTTCAGATGTGCAGTAATATAATCTAAGTAGCTCTTTTGTTTTCAAAGTATTGATGAATTTAGTTTCCATCTGCTCAAAGCCTCCTGTGGGTTTTACACGTGTTAATATTCCTGCTCAGATGCTCATGAATAAGATCTGTCACGACGACAATGGACATAATACTGAATAAATTACCGGATTAGATTAGCAGATGAACTCAAACAGTTTCTGATCACTTTCATGAAGTAGCACCGGTTTTCTAATTATGTTTGAGAACTAAGTGGAAACTGCTGCCATCATCAGAAAGAAAAGGGCAAAAGAAAAAATGCAGCGACTATATTCCCTCCTGCATTACAACCAGGCCTTAGGATATTGCATTTTGAGCAAAGGCGAGAGCTATCAACTATTTAATCGATGGCTCTCTGGCCTTTTGTTGACGATGACAAGTGTCAGATCAGGTGTCCTATTGAGGAAGATTTATACGAGAGAGAATCGGACAGAGAAGATCCAATTAGAAAAGAATCTGTCAGGAACAAAGTCTCTTTAGATTGAATATGGGGATTCAGACTCGGTCTCCCCTCCATATCTCAGACTTGCCAGTTAACCTTGCACATCACACATTTTCTTCACCAAACATGGAGACAAACCGTATATATATATATTCCCAGTGTCCTCCCTTCCAGTCTGTTTAAAAAGCTGAGTCTGATGCCCTGCAGCTATCTGCTAAAGTTCAAAACATCACTTTCTGCAACCAACTGTGGGAGTTTTTGCATTTTCCAATGTTCACAATCATGTTTTAAACCAGACAAATTTATTGGGTGACAGTGCGGGTGGAATGATTCAGGGCGGACTGAGAACTAGGGGAAAAAAATGCGCCTAATGTGTTTTAAGCGCTGTCATAAATTAGTTAGCATATATTTCATGGCGTACACATGTTCCACTCCTTTTTACTATGTCGTCAGCGCAGGCAGAGTTTATTTTTAAAAGGCATTCTGGGAGAATCTCTTAGGATAATAGTGCTGGAAATAAAGTGCTGTGGTCACACTGATTACACAAAAGTTAAGTAGAGCCGCATGGCTAATGAAGTTGACATGGCGCTAATGGTTTTGATACAGTTTCATTTAGTTCAGTTGTCAATGGCGTAACAAGCTTAAGTTTATCATACTGCTGTATTCAGAAGGGCCGATTCAAAAGCCTCAGATCTGCTTCAGCGAAGGATACAGTTCTCAAAACAGTGTTTCCGAGTGTTATGTATGGTCATTATGGAAACTATACTGAAGCATAACGATCATGTGATGTTCTACGGTGATTCTATGTTAAGTGACACTCGATGATACACTTTAGAGTAACATTGAAATCTCTACTTGTAGTCCTTTACTACTTTTTTTAAAAAAAAAAAGATATTTCAAAGGGCTGCTTTGTAAAATCTCTTCATCACCAAATGAATGGCTTAAAAGCTTCCCTCTTTATATCTTACACATGTTCTGTCCTGTGGTTTTTTGGGAACCAATTATGCTTCTTTGAGATTTACTGCATGTTTTTGTCTGTCATTGTTTGGTCTCAAGTGTGAGAAAAATGATCCAAATCTCTTGGATCACATTTGCATTTTCTTACACATTGTTGTTGGATTTAGCTTTTGGCTTCAGCAGATTCACACGTCGTGTTTGCGCAGAAATAAATGTAAAGATGATTGATGCCATTTATGGGTTTGCAAAAGATCGTGTCGCATTTTGTGTGACAGCTATTAGCCACTGTAAGTGTGTGTGAGTAAAGTAAGAATTGGTGCTGAGTTTTGAGAGTTTTAGATGTGGAAGGTCGTTTGAGGTAACTGTCCAGTCAGACAGTACAGACCTGCATGTTTTTATGTATCAGAAATAGAAAAAAAATAGTTTTTTTCTGTCTTAGCAATCTAAAAATGCTCTAACAGTGTAAATTAAATGGGTCGCATTTAATATATTTGCAATCTTTATGCAAAAAAAAGTGATTCTGCATCAGTTACTGGAAGTTCCTGTTTGTGCTCTAACACTAGATGTACAGACAACAATCTTACCTCTTTATGTCAGAAAAAAGAAAAAACAAATAGCTAATGAGAAAAGGTGTGATGTTGTTTTTCTTAATATATTCATGGATGTTTATTCTCTTGTCATGTTAAGAAACCTGCCTTCCTAACAGAGGATGTGTGTCTGTTCAGCTTCGTCTCTTCACTGACACGGTGGGACTTTTAGGACTGAATGCATCAGTCAGGTTTGCGGGTTTAAAACTTATAATTTTCCAAAATCAAACTTGATTATTTCCACAGTATAAACGACTTCAACATGTGTTTTTTTTCTCAGTCATCTTCTTAATAGACTGCTTAATTTCCTGCTTGTTACTCAATCTGTATGCGAGAGCAGACACTCTGCTGTCTCACACGGTGGTCTGCTGTTGTCTTTGATTGAGATTACAAATGCGCCGTGGGAGCTCAGATGAAGTTGAGAGCTGGATTAAGGTCCCTCTCTCACAGCTAGAGGATATCCGAGTTGCAGCTGTGCGTAAGTGATAGACAGTGTCTCGGTTTCGGGAACAAGTCGTCTTTCAGGGGAGGGGGATCGGTATCATCGCTCTGCCCGTTCATAGACAGCAAAGGGGTTCAGGAAAGGTTACAAGAAAAAAGTTCTCTGGCCCAACTTCTCAGATTTCCCTCTGGTGATGTGTGTTAGCGCTTAAATACTAATTTCCTTTTGTTTGTGGAGGAGCTGTCAGAGGAAGCCTCCATCACAGCAAGCGGCGTGTGGACAAATGGAAAGGCTCAAGAGGAATCAGTTAACAAGCCATCCTCAATTATGTAAAGGAGTTTTGTTCTATCTCAAGCAGCCAGTGTGTGTGGAATCCCCATCAATTATAAATCCAGAACCGCATCCCAGCGGTTACGGTTCCTGTTTCCTAATTTCCAACCCCTGGCTCCTCTATTATATCATCCAGTGGTATGTGAATGAGAGACGTCTTTGGTGTGGGTTTACGTCTGTGTGGGGCTGATACAGCGGCAGCCTGCAGAGACGAGGGAAGGAAGTGTCTCTGGTCCTATGAGGGATGGTGTGAGGAATGAGCACAGAACTGGCCAGAGGCTGTAAAGCGATTGCAAAAGATTCAATTGGATTTAAGGTTAGCCTCTGTTCATGGATTCTGCCATATCCAATCCTCACTGCGGGCCCGGTTTGATTCAGTGGGCTATATAGGTTGAGGTGCCTGTGCCTTGGACGCACGCCACCTCTTTTTTTCCTTCCTCCCTTCCACCACAGGTTAAGCTACTCCGTACACACACATGTTAAAGCAACCCCCCTCTCCCCCCCACCGCCCTACATGGTTTGCACCAAAAAGTGCTACGTTTAGCATATTTAAACACCCATATATCACTGTCAAATTAATTGCAATACCTCTGTATAATTACCCGTAACAAATGAGAACATGGCTGAGACTGTTCCTCACACCAGGGATTTTTTGTTAATGCTGCTGTTGCTCGAAAGTAAGATCACATCCCACGGACCACATTGCTTTGAGTTGCAAATAAACATTGCTACTTGTTCATTTTGTTCCAGTCTAATCTTCTTCTGTGAGTCTTTTTTTTTAAAGATTAAAAAGAGAGAAAAAAACAGCAGGAAGAAAGCCTTTCTGCATTCTTATTAGGAAACAGGAAGTAGAAACTGTTTTTTTAATGGAATTGTTGCACCTTTCTTCTGTTTACTGATGTTGAGAAGAAGGTGTTTTGACGTGTAGAGGTCCAGATTTTCTCGCCACCTTTGTCATTTTTCTTCGTTTTACCCTTTTTAACGCAAACATTAGCGAGTCATGCATCTGTCCCACTGACGTCATTTATGATAAACGTGGAAATGCATAACACTTGTCTCTAAAATCGACAAAAGTTAAGAGTTGTATTCAAAGTCGATGTTCATCAACCTGCAGAGCCTGAAGGTGACATCATCATTCTTAATCTCGCCTGAAAAGCTCTGATTCATCGATTGTTTTTCCAAAAATGCAAAATCTTTTTAAATCAGTGAGTAAAATCAGAGATATTGAATAAAAAAAATATCTGGTGTCTTGATGACAACATATGTCTGTATTTCTGTTGCAAATGATGGAAAAACAGCATGTACAAATTGCAACTTTCCAAGTTTTCTATTTTCTTCCCCAAGACTTTCTGTCCCTGCTTTGCTCTCCATTATGCCACACACTTGCACACACACAGCCATTAATACTGACCTAATCATTGCCAAAACACAAATGTCTTTTGCTCAGCATGGCCCATTATCAGGCAGCAAAGATGCAAAATTAAAAAGGCAGTCATCGACCCAAAAGGGCAGACTCTAATAACAGAAGGCCATCCACTTCATGAATGTGTTAGACTGATAATGATAAAATCTCTAACAGAGGTCAGGTCGGCTCCCCCTCTCTCTCCAGATCAACCTGATTTATTCTCTCTCCTTCCACCTCTCCTGCTCTTTTCCGTTTACTCCTCCACCCCCCCTCGGGCAAAGAGGCAGAAATAATTCAAGCTTAGTGTCTTTGTGTTTACTTGGATGCATTCGGTTCAGCTGTTTGACTGGATCAGCTTTTAAGAAAGGTTGAAAAGTTGTTTTTCCTTGGGATAAAAGTTTCTCTCGCCAGCTTGAATTCTCGGATTCTTCAAATTGTGATGAGGACAGATCCACTTGGACGAGTCTCATAACATTAAATCTGCCATATCTGGTTTGAAGATAACTTTTTTTTTTTTTTTTAGAAATCGAACCTCAGATTTGTACATTATCTTTCCACTCCTTGTGCAAAGTGTGACACATACACTGAGAACGATATTTTTGGAAGAGTAAGACGCGATAACCATTCGACCCTGGAGCCAAGGAGCTCTCGGAGGTGCCTGGAGGGGGGGGGAGCTCTAACCGACTCCATTTCAGCAAGTTTATCTAACCCACTTGCTGCCAAAAATGCCTCTCGGGTCATTTAGCCACTGTCAACAATTCAGATGAGGCCGCTGGGCCATGAAGGATAACAGAATGGCAGCACCTCAGAGATTCAGAGCGCTAGGAGAGCTTTTAGTGTAAAGCTTTTTTTTTTTCTGTGCTTATAATGAGAACAGTATGGATATCATATAGAATGAAAGGCTATTACAACTCCATTAAAAAGTCATTTTATATTAACAGAGCAACAAATGTAACTGTGCGGCGTGAAAAGTGTTGCTCATAATTTTGCATCCTCTTTGAGCTGTGGGACTTTTTTTTTTTTTTTTGCCTCTTTGAGCTCAGTGTTTTTTGCCTGTGCAGAGTTAAAAGTGGACTCAGTAATGGACCCACATTTGTCAGGTGGACAGAAACATTCCTGCAAATCTGCTTGATGCATATAAAGACAAAATTCCCCTGCGGAGTTTCTTCTGTCTCCATAACCAAGAAATCAATGAATGCAGCTTTGAGAAAATTCCTTCAGAATGCTTTGTAATACAAACAAACGTTAGATCCATAATATTGACTAGTCTTTGGTTTATGAGCCCAAATCTGGGCAAAGCGACCAACTGTCATGCAGTTAATTAGGCGGATTGCAAATATGTTCGGAAATACTTACGGCACGGCTATGGCACAGAATCATCTGATGTGGGAGTCTGTGGTGACGACTGCCGTGTTGCAGAGTCTTCAGGGATAAACAGAGCTAACAGGCCGCACGCACCAGCTCGTTTTCCCCCTCCTGCGTGTAATTTAAATTGCTAATCTGGCTGTGATTATAAATAAAAAGTTAAACGATGAATAATACCGAAACTATTCAGCCAGTTACAACATTAATATGAAAAAATTGACGCTTTTCTGGGACTTTTATGATAAATAAAGAGCGGGTAACCTAAAGTGTATGAACTGCATCACAAGCCCAGCCACTACAGGCCGAGTTTTTTTTTTTTTTATCTGCATATGATTTTTTTTGAAGGACTCGAAGCCCAAAGCGATAGAAACATCTGACAGAGTAGCAGATACAGCCCAGGGTACTCTTTCCTATGCGCTGGTCCGATTTGGGATTTATTCAAAGCTCCATCATTGGTTCAAAGAGGAGACCTACTGGAAATGAAGCGAGTTCGTGATTCATAGAAAGCTAAATAGAATGTGATCAGAGAGGATGAAATCTCAGTTGCACATACTGATTGTGTTTCCTCTGAAGTGCAGCAATACCCTTGTGAAAAGATCTCTGTAAAAGGAACAAGACCTTAACATGGTTCAGATGATCGAAACTGACTGCTGCTATGCGTGGTATATTAGTTTCTTCGCCATTAGTATGCCAGGGAGTATTCTGCGCTCTGCAGTGATTATCAGCTTGGTGAGATGCAGGGCCACCTCAGGGTCAAACAAAGAAAGAAGATGGGGGCAGCAGTTTATCCCTTTCAGCCTCATTAGTTAATTAGGGTGCAGACTGGCAATTTCACTTGCGATGGCCTCTGAGCACGCAGAGAGAATACATGAACGATACAAGACTTATGCTCGTACCAAAACAAAACTGGGATGGGAATGTGAAATTAGGTCCACTGCTTCACAAAGCTGTATTTTTTTTTTAAAATTTAACTTTATCCCTATTTTTACATACAAACATGGTTTCACTCCATGGGCCTCAAACACAACACTTTTCTTTTTTGCAACATTTCTTCTTCTAAAATGGTCCTTGTAATGAAGAAGTCCTTCCTCGAAGCTTATGCCACCAGTGATGCTTTATGAAACATGAGTGGGCGACTTCGCCGTGTGCTGACCATGGAGGAGACAGCAGGTTCGGTTTCGTACAGACCGTAGTGCGTATTTAGCATGCTGAATGTGTTTTGGCCCAAATCCTTTCTTGAAATGTTGTATAAACAGATTAAATAACTACTTGAAAAAGCTCATTAATCTAATTCAGTCCACTATTATGTGCTATAATATTAAGAATGAAAGCTTTAAATATGCTCTTAATTCCATTTTCGGGGGTCAGAGGCTTAGAAACGGCATTTACAATGGTATTAGAGTACATTTCAAGGGTTAGATGTTATGGGTTAGTCTTCCCTTATAGTTATTATGATAATCACTGTAATGCTACATCTCTAAATGTTGTTTTTATTATAATCCCAAAGATTTACATTATAGCAACCTTTTTTTGATTTATGTTATCCTTTTTTTAGAGGAGTCATTTTACTCTTTCTTTACTTTGTAATCACTCCAGTATTATATTTGTTGTTGTAACTGGTCTTGTTACACGAACTGGACGTGACCCAGAAGGTGAAAGTCAGTGCATGTCCATAATTAACCCGCCACAGTGAGCAACACTGAGTCATGACTGTGTTTCGGTCCTCTGTTTGTTTGGCTTCGCCGTACCTCAGCTGCCACAGGTGCTCCACTTCTGCTGCCTTTCAGACAGAAAAGCTCCTCGATGCATAATGAGTCTTTGTTACAGCTCTGAACAGCGGCGTGGTCGGACTTTTCACAGAAATTATAGACAACAGGAAAACGAATAAAATTACAGAGGTGATCCATTAATACACTTGCTGTGGCTTTATAGTTTTTAAAAGCCTCTTTAAGAGCAACGTTATGCAACTGCGTTACAGTAAAATAACAACTTCTGAATAATTCTGATGATATACCTGCTTGTAAAAGAGAGAATGGCACCTCATTCACACCCCATACTTTCTTTTTTTCACTGAGGTTGAGCCGGTTTGAACTTCTAATAAAAGGGTATAACACTTGACTGCACTTTGAGGAGGTTGATGGAAAAAGCTAAAAAGGACAGTCGAGAATGAAATGGGGGTCAAGCTGCAGTTTGTGTTTACGACAGCGATGTAAAAAATGAAAAGCACTGCAGAACTGTAGGTGCCATAAAGTTGCAATGATACCAGTTCTTTGATAATGTTGGTTTAACAAATGAAAACAGCATCAGTTGATCTTTACATCAGCAGTAATTTGCTACAAGAGGTTTGACTCCTCATGATTTCATTCAATTCTGACACAAAGTCAGGAGTTCATCCCAGAAGTTTCTTGTTCTATCAGTGTATTTGTACTTTTTGCTCTGAAAGGGAACATTTTTATCCACTTTGTTCTTCAGAAACATGCAGGTCTCGGCTCAAGAACTGAAAGCCAACACCTTGCTTTTTACTTTGGAGCCGATGCATTAAGCTAACACCATGTCTGAAGCATCTCAAAAGCCATTAGCTGTACCTGATGCAAAGTGCTGAGAGTGGAAGAGACAAAAAGGTACTCTGCTTCATGCCTTAGTTTTTCACTTCTGCAGTTTTTTTGTAGTTTGAAAGAAGACAAAGCGAATTGCCAGCAGTCACCACAGCACACTCTGGTTTTATCCCCGGCACAGCTGACCCTATAAGTTATTTCAGCAAACTCTAGAGTCAGCACAGGCCAGAATAGTCAGACTGCTTCACACTCATGCAAACTGAACTCCTGCATGAACATATACTCAGACAAATTTGGGATAAATTGCATTAATCAGCAAGTTAATACAACATCACCACACTCAGACAGTGTCCTTTTATTTTGTTCAAGTGATTATTGTTTTAATTTCCACCATCTGTTATTTTTTTTCCATCCTCCCTTCATTTAGAAGACATTACATTGTCTTTTTCCAAATTATATCTCGGCCTCAGTTGCATTGCTGTTAATTATAATGTACCAGGGGATTTGACCTTGTGACAGAGAGACCCTGCAGGAAGTTAATTGGTAGGAGCTGAAGCATATTCAGGTCAGACCTGGTTCATATTACTGGGAAATGTTTTTTTCATGATCTGCTTTAGATGAGAAGTGCATTAGGTAGAGTTTGTGACAGAGAGGGCAATAAATTACGAACATGCAGAGCCAACTTTTCAACTGTGTCACTATCATCGCACTGTCTCAGGTTTTCTTCAGTAGAGTGATGATTACCAGTCTGGTTCATTGTGCAGGTTTATGATTTAGATTTTACAAGGATCCCCATTAGCTGATGCAGAAAAGGTTACAATAAAGTAAGAATAACTCGCTTGTACGGTTTTTGCACGGCCGCTGACAGAGTTTTATAATTCTTCTGCCATGTGAATGTGCATATTTTGGTTCAGAGTGAGATGCTCGACAAGAGGAGACGGATTGCAGCGGGGTTTTGTGTGGATATTAATGGTTCCAAGAGGAGTTTTCTTACTTTGTCACAGCCTCTTTTCCTGTAACACCAACATCGGATCAAAATTTCCCTTCAACCAACATTACGTTCTGTTAGACGGAACAATAAGTCAGTATATCCATGATGTTTGATGCGGTTTATTCATCATCTGTGGAGAATTAATCCTCATAAAATCGGTGAGGTCAATGAGAGATGTCAGTTTTTTTTACTGCTGAATCTGGTCAGAGCATCAATGCACATCAGAGGATCATCCATCTCCTCTTCAACAGTCCAAAAGCTCCTCTTGTCTCCTCACCAAGGCGACATTTTCCGCTCTGAACAAACACAAACGCATAATATGTCCTGATGCACCAGGCAGGATGCCGAGGAATTTCAGGCGCAATGTTTGCTCCTCAGCTGCAGCTTCTGTTAGCAGCTAGCAGAGCTTTAGATCTTTGCCTTGTGTTTCAGAAGCTTTACTCATTACACTCTTTACTCTCACTGGTTTTACATGTAGTCTGTTCACAGCCACATATCTTTTTTTTTCCTTCTCCTGCCCTTTTGAGTCTTTTTATGCTTTTGTATAGCATATTTTCCAGGTTTAGTTATTCAGTTCTGTCAGAATAAGGACACTCAGACTCAGTCAGAGGAGCAGCTTTCACTGTTCGGCCTCTGTTTAATATCCACACGTTATTAATGGCAGAAAAAAGGAGCAGCTATTGGAAATGTATCAGGGAGTTGTTTATTTGGAGACGATGAGGTGAGACAGCACATTTTTGGTTCAATAAGGGGCCGGCAAATTATGAGGCTGTACAAAATAGCCCATGTCGCAGCACGCTTGGTCTCAAACTGTTTATGCTGCAAGCTAGTTGGAGAAAAGCAGTTAAAACTGTGGGGTTTTTTTTCTTTTTCTTTTTTTTTTTGCAGCTCACATTTGCTCTCTTCCAGATTCACTCCTCTCCACTTGTAATACTTTTGGATGGAAACTGAAGTGGTGGTGGGCTGGGGGAACGATGGCAACAATCGTAATCCTGACAAAGCTGTTGCTGGTGAATGACTGAAAGATGTGAGGAGAAGGAGCTTAGTAGCTGACGCGTCTATGTCAATTTGATTAAGGCCTGACACCCACACACAGCACATGGAAACGGCTGCTTAGTGCTTTGTGCAGTCTCTCAGAGTACAGCAGGTTAATGATAAGTGGTGAAGACAGTTTTGAATGTGCTCCTGAAAGGCTAATTTATTTGGCTCCCAAGCACAAAATTGAAAACATAATGTGAAAAACTTGGTTCTGTTAGGAGGCTGAACATAACGGCTCAGATGCACCTGTTCACCTGCAAATTCATCTGCCTTCAAAGTGCAGATGAGAATTCAGAATCACTGAAGATAATACCCTGCTACTGTTAGCGTTAGGGGTATAAGTTTACACCAAAGTCAAGGTTTGGTGCGTACAACAGTTTCGGAGTTCCTGTTAAAAATGAAGAGGAGTTTCTATAGACTTTAGAAATTTCAAGTTCTTTAGAATTTGACTTTTTTTAAAAGGAGTTTTTCTGTTTGAGGAGCCGATATAAGCAAGGAAATCGTCTTCCGAAAATCCCGTACAAACTAGTTCAGGACCAATACACATAAGTTGTTCCCTTAGTTACAATCGAACACACATCAGCAACGATGGATGTCAGAAAGTGTTTGGGCAAACAAGTCCATAAAATGACCATAAACTGCACACAATTCCTGTTTTTTTGCATTAACTTCAATAGCAATAACTTCAATACAGCCGTTTTACTTTCATACAGGCGCAGTTACAACAAAGCTTCCAGATGTTCTGCATGACGAAATAATTCAACTAACATCCTTCCAAACTCAATATTGGAACATTTCCTTGTTAAAACTTTATTTTATGACTCATTTGAATTCAATAGCTGTGGGAGAGATGAGCAGTGAATCATTTTTAAAACAAAAAAAAGAGAAAAACAAAGTTATACACAAGGTACCATTAAAAAAAATCGGGTCATAACCTTCTTCTGTAGATGCCTCCAAAGTTCAGGGGCTAACGAAAGAGGGCAGTTTGAGGTGTTTCTCTGGATTGAGTGACAAGGGAAACAAAGGGTTTAGAAAGAAGCCGCAGAGTGAAAAGAGAGCCGGCACCGAGAAAAAGCGTGATGGGAGTGATGTGTTGGTGTTTATGCGGTGCTTGAAAAGATGTAGTGGAGCTTTTGGAAATGCCTGCCAGAAATCCTTTTTGAAGTTTGTGGAGAAGCTTCTTCAACTCTTCAGGGGTTAGAGAGAGGTTAGAGGGAGAGCTCAGGGTTCTGTGAAGTCCATTAAGAAATTCTTCTGTATGTGAAATCAGGCAGTACGAGCAGACTCGACCGACAAAGCTTTGTGATGGTTAAAGACAGTCACGCAAAAGGGGGGGGCATCAGGTGTTCAGGTGTCCTTAAAATGACATCAGTTTTCTGTAGAATTGAAGACTGAAGCGCAGAACGGTTGGTGCATTTCTATAAAAACTCCTGCAAGAGTGTTTAACCCACTTAAACGGTGAAGGAATTTGCATAAATGCTGTTTTAGGTTTTTAAAAGAAGGCTATTTTAAACGAAAGAGGGTTAAGCTCACAAGAAGATCCAAAGATTAGAATAAATTAGGTGAGAAAAAAAGGAATATTAGTTTTAATGCATAAGATTTTAGCTCTTTGAATTTTTTTTTTTTTTTTAACTTGCATTATTGAGAACGAGGAGTCGAGCTAGTTTCAGTCTGAGTGTCAGTCGCACCTTAACTCCAAGCTATGCTTCAGTGCCCCTCATTACAGGGCATGTGAGGTGAATGCTCGCGTTAGAAAAATCCCACTGGATTCCAAGAATAGATTTTACACAGCTTAGTTCGCCTCGTTTTTCAGAGATGGGGGGGTTTCTCTTAAACGCACAAGTTCAGCTTGAGAGACAACTCGTACCAGCTCTTATTAAACACTCTCTGATCAAAACAAGGGTTCTCCAAACAGTCTTAGATGGTGTCATTTAGTTAAACCAGAAGTGGGTCTGCATTTGCATGGGAGGGGCGGAGGGGGGAGGCTGCGAGCGCTTCCAGATTCTAAGGACGACCGAAGTCGTTTAATGATAACATGGGAAACGTAACGTCTCTCCAGTGAGTAAAGAAGGGGTTGTTGCTTCAAATTGTCTGGCATTGATCTCGTTTCTGAAGAGCAGCTCTCGGTTGCAGAAACCCTTGTGAGTCAGTTTAATAAGGCGTGCTGCATAACCACAAGTTTTGTGAGGTTTCAAGTCAAGTCTGGAGGCTCTGCCACACGTCATTGGATCTGTTTGTCTTCCACTTCATCTCTCATCCCTTTCAATTATTAAAAAAAAAAAAATAGCAAAAAAATACCCCATAATATTCATACGAAATGGAATTGCTTCAATATCAGATCTAAATGATCTCATAAAAATCTCAAGAATTCATTGTTCCATTAACTTCTCCTCACTGCCTGCAGGGAATAAAGGAGGAACCTGTCTACCTAATTATATAACAACTGCATGAATAAGCCTATTCTGGGATAATGGGTTTCCCATTGGAAAGCTTTGAGGGGGCTGCGGTAGCTGGTGGGCGTGTGCTTGGATGTTTTTCAAGCCTTTGACCTCATCACTAACATGATGACCTTTTTTTTTTTCATTTTTATTTAAGGCCACAGGGATTAACAATCACATTCACATTCTGTAGAGCAGGCGGAAAAGAAAAGGGGAAACTCTGACGTGAAGCGTCTGCATCTCCTCTGACTGTACAGCACATCCTCAGACAGCTGCTGAGTGTGTGTGCTGCCGATGCACGCGTCCCGGTGTGGTCCTATACTCAGTGCTGTCTGCTCCTGCATAGTGTGTGCTTGCTGCGACACGACTTGAATGTTAAACACCAACCAGCTGACTGTTGTAGCCTCCTTGTAATGGAGCCAGTCACCACCAACTGCCAGGCTGCAATTAGGCATGCAAGCCTCCTGATCCGAGGCAGGAAAGAAGCTGCCTCGAACTCCAGGTTTTCCCAGCTCTTCACCACCAGGAAAAAAACTGTGTAAGCAGTTTATAAGTAGGTTTTTTATGCAGTGAATGACCTCTAGTGGCCACAGTAATTATGGCAGGTTCAAATTAACGTAATTTTAGTGTAAAGCAAGAAAGTTTGCAAGAGAGGATTAGATGTTGAATTGTAATTTGTGAAAATGAAAGTAAACAGTGACTCATTTTAATTTACAAAACATATTTAATTTATGTTACAAACTTAACAGTAAAATATTATAAGCTAAAAACTGATTTTTAGCTAAATATAACAAAGTTGTTTAGTTGAAAAACAAACCAAACAGTGAAGGTTTAACAATGGTAACGACATTAAGACAAAGGTTGGGAACGACAAACCAGCTACATCTTCTTCTTTTGTTTCTTAAGCTTACACAACCTAAAATGAAACATCTCCATGTGGCTTTTGATAAACTTGTGCTCTTACGTAATTGTCAAAGAGCTCCTTGGTGTTGATGCTAAGATGCTAAAAGCCTATTTACCGTACCAGGCTGTAAAGTCCATAATTCCCCCGCCGGAGAATGGCCGGCGCTCATATTCCTCACTCGGTGGTTTTGGTCATTGTTATTAAAAACCTCACAGGCGCATTTGCTTCAAAGCGTGGAGGGATTATCAGTAAATTAATACACCATTTCTAATACCGCTTCTGAGCTCGCCATGAGTGGCTTTGAATGCGCTCTTCCATCTAACTTCACTCCTAACTTTTTCAAATTAATGACTTGAATAATCAATCTGCTGGCAGGCTATTAGCAAAGCAAACATGGAGTGTGTGTTTTGTGTGTTTATGTTTGGATGCATATGTGGATAAAGCCGGGGACTTAATTAATGCTTTCAGTTTCCTTGAGCTCTTATGAAAAAGAGTGCACATCTGTTTATTAAAGGATGATACCAGTGTAATTTCATTTTGATCCCACTGCACAGAATGCTTATGAAAAGTGATTTTAGATTTTTAACGGGCAGAGTGTTGATTTAGGGAAACATAAATGAACCGGTCGCAGTGTCAATGGGTTTGTGTCTTTCTCATATTAAAACCCTAATGCTGATTATATAACATTAACAGTGAGGTTCAATTGTTCTGTTATTTTGTGTGTTTAAGTTGAGAGGAAATCTAATTACTTTCTAAAGGGGACTGAGTCTTATAAACTTTGTATTTTTAAGATCTTGGTTACGATCCTGAGCAGAACTGCACTTAAGCAAATATTTTGTGGCATAGTTTTATTTTGAAAAAGCGCTGGTGCAAAAGAAGTATGTATGTATACATATGTGTGTAGTTTTAGAGGACGGAGTTTGTGAGGTGATAATACTAAGCAAACAACCCTGCGAGGAAGAAATGCTAGTAAACACTGTCGGATACCCTCCTCCGTGTGGATGCAGTGAAATAACTGCGGGGGTATCTGGTTGCTGTGGCCTCTAATTGCCTGTGTGGCTGATTTCAGGAACAACCTGAATTCCTGGATAAGAAAAGAAAAGGTTGCACAAAAGTTTGGTGGCAGAAACTGTCATTTCTGGCTCCAGCCCACTGTTGTGCTTTCCTAAAAACCTGGAAGTGCAACGGACATGGCAGAGGAAGTCAACAGAAAGAGAAAAGCACAGTGGAGCTTTTCTTTTTTCATATGCAAACATTTTTTTTTTAGAGGCAAAGCTGCTGCAGACAGAAATATTCTCACCGAATGACTCAAAAGTACAACTGGTAAACCAGATAATCACAATTTTCTAGGTGTGTTACAGTTCAACCACAATAAGCTAATGAGAACCCAGTGAAAACCAGACCGAAGTCAGTGATCTTTTCTAAACCAAACCAGAGGTAAAACTTCCTGAGCAGAACCAAACTGTGACTGTTTCGCTTCACAAAATACTACATGCTCACCAAAGCAACCGTTTAACAAGGTCAGCCATGAGTTAGAAAGCCGCAGCTGCAGGAAGGAGGAAGGTTTTGAGCTTCGCAGACAGACGCTAAAGGTCCTGACAGAGCGTCTGTAGTGTCGTGTCGAGGCTGAGAATGTGTTGGTCTGCCGGTAACACTCTCAAGTGTTTATTCCTTTTTTCACATTGTTCATATTCAGTAACTATCTGAATCAAAGCAACATTTCTTAATTAAATATTAAGTTTAAATATCCAACATTAGAATACAGCTAAATTAAACACACTACTCCAAATACTCAGATGTGTTTTTGGACCTTCTCTCTCTCTCTGTTTCACAGATAATATTTTACCAGAATATTCAAACAATGAGCTAAAATATGCTTTTAATCCAGTGTTGGCTGCTTCAGAGAGCAAACTTTGATCTCACATATAGTATCGTTATTTTAATTAATGAGTAATGTGAATTTCTAACAGCAACAGACAGTTTTTCTCACAGCTATTTTCACTGTCCTCAAAGGACCAGCGTGGTTAACACGTTAGCCCAGGGCTAACAGTAGCTATAAATTATATAAAGCTAACTATAAAGAACTGACTTGAACTAAATTTCCAACTAAATACATATCCTGTATCCTGAAGTGATGAAAAAAGTGCCTTTTCTGAGAAAGTGATATGCAACACTGTGCCATTAACTCTGAGGTTTGTCGAATGGCTCCAGCTGGTCAGATTTAATGATCCCCTCCAAAAAATGTCATCTCAACATCACTGAGTGCTTTTTTTTGGTGAAAATCTCACGTCTGCAAGCGCCGATCTCTCTACTCAGGACGAGTTTTTCTTAAAAACACACAAAAAAAACCTTTGCTGCCTCAGACCTCAGCGTCACTGCAGGAATGAAGATGTTTTTGAAAAGATGGGTGTTGTTGCCAAATATGAAATTAGAGCATGCAGCCATGCATATAACAACAAAGGATGTAAGAAAAAAAAACATCTTCAGCTGTTTGCTGCTGCTACAGAAAGAAGCAGATGTTTTTTTATTAAAAACTCTATAATTACAGATTTTTTTTTTTTTTAATAAAAAAGTTCCCATCATCCGTGTGAAAAGATGCTGAAGTGAATGATCGCAGAAGTGCTGTTTGTCAAAAAGCAGGGTGCTGTGACGATTGGTGTGTGAGCGGCAGATTGAAGGCTCTCGAGAGCAGAAAGAGACGTTGATGAGTCTTTGGAGAGCGCTGAGAGTGAGGGACAGGCATGGAGGACAGATATTAGATTGGTGTCATGAGTGGGTACGTCAGGGCACAGAAAGCTTCATCCTTTATCCTGAACTCCTTCCTCACATCCCTGCATCCCTCCTGTTGATCTACACCTTCATCCCTCAAACCTCACGAACATCTGGGCTTCTCGGTTTGTCTTTTAATTCACGTAGTTTCGATCGGGTCATTACTTAATTGAAGGGCTTCAATGAGAAAAGGAGCATGCTGGTGTTACTTCAGCATAAATGCAATAAATTGTGTATAATTTAATTACTGCTAAACATTTTTATAAAGCATGAAAACATTAAAGAGATGTATCAAACCATACAACTTATTACCCCCCAATTATATCTTAAGAGAAACTGTTTTTGATGAGTTTAACTTGAGCAGTAATGGAAGGAGGAGGGAGGCACTCCATCCGAGCTTCTCAAGAGGAAAATTCCTTCTTGGGATAATGAACAAGGACAAGTGTTGTTTTGGATTTTTGTTCCCTAATTAAATCTGGAAACTTCTCTTATTTTCATACCCTGATTTTCCTTTTTTTCTGCCTCAGCTGAGACACACAAAAAAATCACACTTTTGCTCAACAGGTGAGACTCAACGCGTCACCTGAAGACGCTGCAAAAGTGTCCAATCAGAGAAAAAAAAAAAGGCTCTGGGAATAAGTGTCTTTCCCACACGGCCTTAAACCCGTCTTTGTTGTCTTTAGTGTTGCAGATAGGATCAGTTGGTTTTTGGCCGCTCGTCTCGGTCTAAGGAGGCATGGCTTGGGTTCTGCTGCGTGGTATCTGTGATCTGACCAGATGAGGGAAGGAAATGGATATGTTGTTTTCTTTGTATCTACCTCCAGCATGTGAAAGCAAACATGCTGAGAGGTTTTTCTTTTTTTTTTTTCATCTCCTCGAGCTCGCTGGCTAACCTGAAACAAAGGCCGAGTCATTAAAGTGGCAGAGGCTTTGTTTTACTGCCGTTCATTATTTGTATGACTTCTTAACTAAGCGATTAGATAAATATTATTCTCATTCTGCACAGTTTAATGAAATTTGTAGATGAGACTGTCTCTGACTGGGAAATTTACAGCTTTTGTTGTCTGTTTAAGTGCTTTAGTAATGCTCATATTTTTCCTGGTGAGCAAACTATCTTGTGTTTTCTTTAAGCAGTAAGTGTGAGACTGTAAAAAGCGCCATAAAAAAACCTCCTAGAATACTTTTCCCTTAAACAATATGAGACTTGCTCGCCTGCGTATTTTGTTTATGGTGAGAGAATTACAATAATTTTTCAGAGGGAAGCACCAAAGCCTCCCTGCCGACATTACAATCTCCTCCTCGAGAGCTACCAATTTGCTCAGCGTAAACACAACCAACATGGCAACACTCTAAACGCTTCTAAACACAAAAGCCATTGTGTACATCGACGCAGTCCTGATTACTGAACGCACCCTCGGCGGAGGAGGTTCGGCTTCACGGCATAATGATGATGGCTTTTCATGTTGGTGTGTGTAGTCGATGGGAAAAAAAAAAAAAAAAGAACAACGAAGGCCACTGCTGTCTCCTCTTAGTCACGGATGTTTTTCTGCAGCCATAAGAATGCGGAGATTACGAAACAGCAACGTCTCAGTGTGCGCTGTCGATGGTGCTACCTGTCTCTCAATGGCGGGTCCTTGCGAAACCGTTTTTCCCCGTGAATCTCCCGGCGAGAACCGGGGCCGAGCTCCCTCTCACTTATTTGTGTGAAGTGGCGACACGCTGAAGGCTCAGCAGGATCTCTCAGCCGAGCTCCGGATCATGATTTGGGAGGTGTTTCTGCTCTGCGGCCTGTGCTTCTCTGCCATCCACAACCAACCAACCACCGCTGAAGACAGGAGCTCCAGATTAAACTGTGTCACATTTTTAAAAGTCATCAGGTCTCCTGTCATCCTGCCACACACGTGCGAGCGATGAACCTCCTGATTATTAAACCTTTGAAAATTATCGCACATTCTGACATTTTTTCGTCGAACGTGCAGTGAGACAGAAACGCCAGGTGTTCCTCTGCACGCTTATATCTCATTTGTGTCACTTTACCTTAAGCTGATGCTGAGAGATCAAGTGCAGAAGAGGCTCAGGATGAGGATATTCTTCGATTTACAGCGTTATGCTTTCTAAATTACTGCCAGGATGGAAGGAGAAAACAAGCATCAGGGAAGCCTGGAATGACTCAGTCAGGTGGTTTATATAAACAGGCAGTTAAATGAAGTATAACACAGATTGTGTCACTGAATAGACTTTAGATCGCTGCTGAGGACTGACGATCATCGCACCCCAAACAAATGCTTTGACATCTAAAATACCTCTCTCTCTTTTTTTTTTTTTGTCCTCCTAAGAGCTCTCGGGGTTTGTCACAGGGTTGCTATCCTTCTGCACTGTGCCCTCCTCTGTTCCTTTCAATTTAATGCTGCCACGAGGCGCCGTCTGCTCACCTAGACTTCGTCAAGTGTCAGACAGTTGATTGTCACGAGTTCACAGGTACAAGATTCATTAACAGCTCACACCTTGGAAGTGTCGCTGGAACGAATAAACGAATCACGAGGCCTTGGAGAACTATCATCCATCATCTCTGTTATTTTACAGCGTGTTTGTTTTATTGGCCTTGCAGAAGCAACTTGTGCTATTGACATTAAGTTATTTATTCAGAGTGGAATGATGAATGTCAAACTTTGAGAAAAGAAGAGAATATCTTTGAATATTATTAAAAGTTGTGTTTATACAGGTAACAAACTCTTAAAATCCGACCTTCCTCATGAAAATTGGCTGCACAAATCTTGTTTTTGTTTTCTATTTAGTGATATCTGTGTTTAAAGCTGCACTCAACACCATTTTTTTTAGGAGTAAAAGGCTGTTTTGGGTTGAATGTTAACCTGTCAATCAGATGCCAGTCGAATAACAGCTCAGAGAATCGACGGGATGTTTTTAGACTATAGAGACAATTAGAAAGTCGAAAAGATTGCATTAAAAGATACAGGCTGAATAATAAAAAGAAAGGGAGGAAAGATTACAAAGATATGATATGTGCACTGCTGTAGCTTTATGAAAGTTAATTAAATTGTCATTAAGCTCAATTAAAATGTTTTTATGCCAACTGCTGTGGATGCTGCTTCTTAAAAATATGGATAATGAACTTGAGGAAAATATTTCTCCTTTTAGAAGAGTCAGGAGGGAACAGGAAGAAAACCTCAGATCACAAAATAAGAAAGTGTCATCAGCTCTGCACCATATGTGTCTTATAATTAAAAAAAATCCCACTATATAATTGTCAAAACACACAGAAAAACACCCACTTTTTTTGAAATAGCAGCATGTTTTTCCTCTGCTTTCATTCAATACTTGCCTTGGCTAACAAGTAATTTTCTTTTTTATTATCAAAAATATCAGTTTGCAACTCTATTTCAAAACATAAGCACGGTCAACAGGTATTTACAAGAAAAAACAGGTGAAGTATTTACAGAATAAACAAAAGAATTCACAACAAAAGTGCTTAAATGACATAAAAACTGTGATTACGTTCTTTTCACTTAAACTTAAAGATGAAAAAGACTAAATCAACAAAATAGATACACCATGGCGTAAGGCTTTCCGCCAGAATGTTTCTTTAAATGGCAAGTTCAATGAATAAAGATCACCTGTGTGTGTGAGTGAAGTGATCCGCAATGAACCAATCTGCAACGGAAATAAAACTCCAAAATAAAAGCACCCATGGATGTCAACAAAAGTATGTACAAAATAAACTCACAGCAAACCAAATTAAATTACAAACTTAAAAACAGTGACATTCTGTGCACCAAAAGCTAAAAGCCAGCAACAAAAATGTTCTTTTTCTTTATAAAACAACATCCTGAGATGTGTTTTGAACAGTCCTGAGAAACAGAGCCAAGTGTCCACAGGCCTTCTGTCGTACAGTGCGATATTCCTGGTATTGAAAAGTGAAAGTCTGGCAAAAGCTGTGACGATGTCAATGATATTCTACTTTCAAGTAACAAGTAAATGATGGATACACGATTTATACAAGAGTCACTGTATTTTAACACAGTTAATATAATATAAGCCATTTCAAAATGATAAAAATGTAAGAAAATGATCTACCTAAAGTTTACACAGTCAACAGTGCTTTCTATTAACAACATATCTCCAAGAGGGGAGCTAAAAAACTGGCAGTTCAGCGGGCTCCCCGGGGAAAATCTAGACTTGTAACCCATCTGCACAAGGAGATGTTGCACTCTGGTGAGCGTGAAAATTTCAATCCCAGAGTTTCATTCATAGAGGGTATGCCTGAGAAATGGTTGTTCTTCTGAGCAGGGGGAAAATAATTTGATTTTGAGCCTTGACTTATTGTGCTTTTGCCCCCCACTCGTGTCACCATTCCTCCCACTGCAACCAGAGACTAATGTGTATCTTCTTGTCTCTCGTCTTTCTTCACCCAGCTGCCATCCAGGTGCAAATCACTCCGACGCATGGCGAGATCAGCGTAGGAGACTCCAAATTTTTCCTGTGCGAAGGTAAGAGCCGTCTCACACATACCTCATTAAACACAGCTTGATGCAAATGTCACCCCATATAACAATATTGACAGTGTAAATTGAGATTATTCGATAAAGGTGATAACAGTCAGTTTAAGTAATGAGACTGGAGCTCTTGTGAATATCATTAGAAGTTCTGCATTAAATTCAAGGCAACACACGAGGAAGTGCTGCAAAAAAAAAAGAAAAAAAGAAAGAGGAGACAAGAGGACGAGGATAAAGTGATGGAGCGGTTTATTCTGAGGAGGAAGTGAGGGGTTGAGATCAGAGTCACGTAAGGAAAAGGGCTTAGAGGAGGTGTGTGAGAGGTGCAGTCTGAGGAGATAATAAGAACCAGGTCTCACGCTCTTTATTTCCAGTGTTGAAAGTACAGCTTGTTTGAGATACAGGTGGTATTTGCATTAAATAGGTCAGCTCTCTGACGTTATGGAACACATTTCCTTACATAACCAAAAAATCATGCCGGTAAGGAGGTCATAGGTATTTTTACTGACTGTGGAGCCTTTAAACTAACCTTTCTGTTCACTTAAATCACAAAAACGGTAAATATGTGTGAGCTTAGTTGTGATCTTATTGATTCAGGTTTGGAAACATGTGTCTTTATATGTGTCAATACATAAAGGTGATTGGAAGTTTGTTTTTTTGTTGCTTAAAGCAGTGGATATTTGTGTACTTTTATTATTCTGTGTGTTTTATGGCTGTAGCAAACTCAGAAATGGATTTAGCTGCTAAACAGGAAGATTTGAATAGTCTTTTCTTTTCTTTTTTTCAATATCTGTGATGTGAAACATCAGATATCCACGCTGTCAGACAGAGTTAAAGTTTACATTCTGCAAAAGTTCAGTTATAAAATCCCAGTTTCTCCCACTGAGCCGCTCTCCTGCAGGGGCTGCTGACAGCGCCGTCAGCCACACAGTCACAGTGGACGGAGGCGGTGGCGGCGGCGGAGGTTTTTTCACCACAGAAGCTTCCACGCTGCCCTTTATTTCTCTCACCCTTCCCCGCTTCCGTCACATTTAGCTTTGTGGCTTGTGGTCGTGTTGGTTTCCATCAATAACTCTTGACAGCCACTGTGTGTACATTTTATGACATTTATTGACACAAAAGCCGTAAATCTACACGAAATCAGCACCTCTTCCGTCGTTAAGGGTCTAATTTGAGCAGTCGGGAGACGTGTTGACCTCAGTGTTAGCGGCCCCAGACACTGCGACAGTTTTTAAACATAACCGAAAATAAGATGCACTTAAAGTTTGGGTTTGTAGTTAGTTGTTACCTTGGAGATGAGTCTGAGACAGGAAAGTGAGACTGTAACAGGAAGCGGAGGTTGTGGACACGCCCACACATGGATGCTGTTGGGTAATCCGTTAATTTGCAGCGGTCGCAGATCTCACCTGAGACCCCGTGATAAGGAAACCTGATCTGAGACGAGTTGTGAAGGTTTCTAGCAAAAAATCACCAGGAAAACAGCCTGAGTTTAAAGATTTTAGAACCAAAACTGTCTGCATGGCGAGAAACCCCCCCCAAAAAAAGACTATCCGACTCCCTCCACTGACTTGCTGTTATTCTGCTGCTTCCAGAAAAACCTTCTGTGAGGAAAAAAATCCATAAAAAGCAAAACTCAGTGTTTCTGTGCAAATGGAATCTGAAGCCTTGAACATGTTTTTCAGTTCTACTAAATTTTTTTTTTTTGTTTCTTAATGAATTAGTTTGACTTGGGCTTGAACTGCGGTCCCTCTCTTTAAAAGCTGATGTCAGAACTCATTAAGAGCGCTTTGTGTTCCTTAAGAGATGAGACTGCATTAACATGTTCCGGTGGGGGGAAAAAAAAAATGCATCGACTGGCGTTCGTCTTTATGAAAAATGAACGATGTGGGAAAGATGTTTGATTTTTTTTCTTTTCTTTTAGCAAAAGTTGCCTCCACCCGAACATCCTCTGTCCCACTGAGCAAATCCAAATTATTTATGCCATTCTTTTTATTTTCCAGTTTGCATATTTAGTTTGATCTCGAAAAGACATTCTTCTGCGGTTTGATGGCTTTTGATTCAACAGTAATGTTTCCCAGCTATTTGTCACACAAAGAATTCTTGATTAATGGACTGTGGATATCAGCTTTTTTTTTTTTTTTTTTTTGGTTCACTTGTGGACTCAATGCTTCATCTTTCATCTTTATATGTTTACTCACAGAGTGTCATTGCCCCTGCAGAGTCTCGGTTGAAACATGCGAAGGTGGTTGCACGTCTGTGATGTAATACATGAGGGATGTAACTGAACGCAAATACATTATTCAAATGTGAACAGATAATGCTTTCTGCACAGATGCAAACAGCTTTCAGTTGTATGCAAATAATGCCGGGGGTTCAAATCAGATTCCAGATATCTGACTGAGCGGGAAGCAGAGCTAGGCTAATGCAAAATAGCAAAAAAACTGCACAACAGAATAAAAAGGCGCCATATATTGTGATGGTTATTTTGTTTAGTTATATGGCAGCTCTGGACTTTCCTGCGACCTTTTTCTTTACTCTTTGTTTCGTTTTTTCAGTGGTTGGAGATGCTAAAGACATAGACTGGTACGCTCCCAGCGGAGAGAAGATCCTCCCCAACAGGCCAGACATTTTCGTGAGCCGCAGCGATGAAACCACGTCGACCCTCACCATTTACCACGCCAACGTGGACAGCGCCGGCATCTACAAGTGCGTGGCTAAGAACGGGGACAAGGAGGCCCAGGCCACGGTCCAAGTGACCATCTTCCGTGAGTTTCGTTTGGAGTGGTTCATTTTTTTGTGTGAGTCACATGTGAGCAAATGAAACCGGATTTGGTCCATTCGTGCTTACAGACTGAATTTACGGGGAACGAGGGTTTGCATGTGTTTGATTGGTCGGTGCAGCATCTTTGCCCATCGATATTAACTTGTAGTTTGAGCCAGGTGAAACATTTTTTTTACCTGACAACCCTGCATTTGTTCCCATTGTGTCACACACAGAGATCAGATAAAAAAAATGACCAGCAGTCTCTTTAAATCTGAGCATCTTTGAACTGTTTGTACCTCAGCTACCTTTCCACGCCATCTGCGAGCGGATGGAAACTAGACAAACAAAACATTTATTAGAGAAACAGAAGCTCAGCCATATGGTGCCTCGTTACACTGCTCATCAACTGTAAGATTTGTTGTTTTTTTTTTTTTGAAATATGCCGTGTAAAAAAAGTCAGACTGGAAGTTAAGATGTGTACAAACATGTCTGTCTGATGTGTCACGTCTCCTCCCCCCCCCTCCCACACACAGAGAAGATCACCTTCCAGAACGCTCCCAGCCCGCAGGAGTTCAACGAAGGCGACGACGCCAACATCGTGTGCGATGTGGCCAGCTCACCTCCGCCCACCATCATTTGGAAGCATAAGGGCTCCAAGATCCAAGTCGCCAAAGACGGTGAGCCGGTCCAAATAAAAAAAAAATGTTCCAACGCTCGAGCTATTTTCTCACCTCCTGCCTGCCTCGTCCCATCTCATTCCCCAGACTCCCCGAGCAGTCACCTTACCTTCCTGCCAATGCCGTCTGCCAATTCATGCCTTTCTATCAATTTGCCACACTCTTCCTCATCTCCCTCTCCTCCTGCCCATCATCTATGAACAAAACCATGCATTTTTCAGTTGGGGGGGAAGTTTTAGACCTCATAGATGATGCATGGACATGGAAATTGTATTTTCAGCCCAGCGAGAAGTGGTTATTGTCAGTAGAAAAAAATGTCTGAGGGCAGATTGGATTTTAAGTTCCCCAAATGGAGGAAAATCTACTGTGGAGGCTGAAATAATCTGAAAACACTGAAGGAAAAGAGGGCAAAGAGTATGAAAGAAGGAAGAGTAATACAAAGAACTCACAGTTTCATTTATTTCTGCCACCTATTGTCAATAATAAAAACAATAAGCGAGTTTTATCATAATTTTATAATTTCTTAGTATATATTTTTACCAAATGTCCTTTAACAGTACGCTGTTTTCTTTCGGTGACACACAGAATTAGAAAAAAAAGGGGTTTGGATGCAGTTTTGTGGCAGAAGTGTTTTTGCTGCTCACAGTTGGGTGTATATATATATTTTTTTTTAGATTGCAGAGTTTGCTCATTGTTGTGACTGTACCACACTCTTCAGAAAAAAAAAAAAAAAATCTGTCTTTTGAGCAAATCAAACACTCGCAGCCTTCATGCTTGAAAGGAGGTTTTGAAAAAAGTTTGTAGCTCGCTCCCTGACAGAGGACGGAAGCTGTAATCGACTTCGATTTGCAGCTGTTACCATGGATTCTAATGGTGAGTCACAGCGGAAGAAAATAAAGGAAAGAGAACAAACAGAAGCATTAAAGGGTCCATAGAAACTTCTCAAACTCATCCTGCATTATAATCCTTTTCTCCACCGTTGATCCTTGTGTTCTAAACAATTGTTGATTCGCTGGTAAACACCTTTTGGAGCTGCGAGGCGTGACAGAGGACCGAGGTATTAGCTCTGTTGTGGAGAAACTGTGCGGCTTTTGAACACAATGTACATGGAAATAAACACTGTGGGTGCAAGTTAGCGACTTCTGCCAAGGTGGGGTGGAGGGTGAGGGGATGAGGAGGGCACGAACAGCCCCGGTGGATGTGTTTGTGTTCGGATTTTTTTTAGTGACAGAGTTCATCAGTCAATGTCAGGCGGTGACGGCGGCGGGGAGCATCGACAGCGCCGGTCCGCGCCGGCAGCTCCACCTCAGAGATTTGTGCTGAAAGAAACCGAGTCTGCTGTGTGAGGAAAGAGGCAGGAAACTGGGTTTTTGTTTCACACTTGGACCGGGCCTATTTTAACCTCACAGTAACCCTTCCTTTTGGTGACCGCCGGAGAGCCTGGAGTCACCACAGTGTTGTGTTAAGCCCGCCTTTATTCTTGGAGTTCGGTCAAAGAATGTGTTTTTCACTGGAAAAACCACTAATTGTAACCAATGTTGAAACCTGAAAACTGCTTATGTAATTTTCCTCAGAGCAGCAGCAGCAGAAGCAGCAGGACTATTCATATAATTCATGTGCTGCATGTTGCATTATGAAAATCTCATCCAAACTTTGTCATTGTGTAGCATAAAAACCATATAAACAGCATTTAAATGCTGCACATAATTGAGATTGAGCTAATTTGAACCATTTATGTGTTACTTTTTTTCATCCGAAGCTGTTTAGTTTTTTTAATGTTTTGGGTTCTTTATGCAAAAAAGTAACTATTAAACACAACATTTCAGCGAGGCTGTGAGTCTGTCTGCTGCTTGGTGTGTATCACAGTGATCAATGGGTGTGAGGAGGCGCTGCATGGCTTCCAGACGCTGGATGTAATAGCAGCATTTATCCAGAAGTACTAGCAGCACTATGGCTGATGGCAGTTGTTGCAGTGAAAGTCCTTCTGCTACTTCCGAGTGCAGGTGTTAATAGCGGTAGCTGATGGTGATTATCGTAGCAGGTATCAAATTATTTTTAATATCATTAGTCACAACTCTGCTGAGCTCCTTTAAAGCTGCTCTTTGATATGTTTTTCCTCGAGAGAAATAACGTCTGACATTAAAAATGGCTCCAATAGACGAGTTAGTGTGCGTTTTTCGACTTGGTTAAGCTTCACATTAACCAATCACAGCCAGCCTGGTCCTTTCTGTCTGTGACTTGCAGGAAGCAACAGTGGAAACAGTTAAGGAGGAATTGTTTTTTGCAAAAGTGCGCAAAAATCTTAACAGTTATGGAAAGAAAATATTCACCATCTTAAGCCGCCATCCCTCCCAGTGCTCAGTGCATTACAATATGCATCAAGTGGTTTTATATCACACAGGCTTTCTTTGGTTTACACAGAGGATTTCTCCATTAAATAGGTGGACAAATCAGAATCTTGAACCCACTCATTAGCATGGAAATTGGACTCAAGGCTTCGGACTCCTGAAGAGAAGCTCTCAACTCCAAAAAAAGAATCAGCTGGCCTATAAAAGCTCAACCTATAGAGTTTAAAAGTACACACTGTGCGGTCGTGATTTTTTTTTTGAACGGATGTAATTTCCTGTTTCCTAAATTGGGAACTGAAAAAAACAAAAAAAACAAAACCCAAACAATGACTCAGCTCCTCCTCTTATGGCTTTTATATCAGACGTGGTCAAAGCTCTGGATTTTTAATAATATGCTGGATGCTTTTTTTTTCACTGCAGAAACGTGTGAGAAGCAACACCTGGCTTCACTTAAGTCTGCCCGCTCTGTTACTGCGTGTTTATGGCTGCTTTAATTTGAGGCCCGACTGTTTGTCAGGCTCTATCATCGTTGTAAAACAGCGCTGAAAAGCCGTCTGCTGCAGCCAGCCCGTCATGCAGGGCTCTCTGTGTTCTTCCAACCGGTTGTGTGATTACCCGGGATAATTAGGACTCTTTTTTAATCTGGCTCCAGCTTCCTGTCTGAGCATTTAAGTGAAGTATTTCTGTTCTTAGTCGAATGTTCATCTCAAACCTTTTCCTGTGGGTTTTTTTTTAATGTGCACAGGCAGATTTTCAAGTTTAAAGGAAACAATAACGTCTGATGTCGCTTCATTTAGGCAGTATTTTTCCTCTTTTTTTAACATCTGAGACGAATTCTTTTGTGATTTTCGTGATCAACTAACAAGCGTCTCATTCCTTATCTTAAATACCACATGTGATGAGTTGCTGTTCTCTGTTTGCCTTTTTTTTCTGTTTCAGTGCGATTTAGGATCACAGAGAACGGCCACCTGCAGATCCGCGGCATCAAGAAGACGGATGAGGGCATGTACAACTGCGAGGCTCGCGTCATGGCCAGGGGAGAGATTGACTTCAGGATGATCAAGGTCGTCGTTAACGGTGAGCTCTACGTCTCTTTCACCTTGTGCTCCCTGGCAGCCCAGCTTGCTCGGTATAGCAGAGTCCAGGAATGATGAGCGTGAAAAAACCTGCAAATGTCCGTCTGTGCTGCTCTTTAGTGCTGAGCAAGGTGTCCAGAACAACCGGCAGCCAGATATGAATGAAATTTAGAATATGAACGGTCCACAGATGATGTTTCCTTCTGAATCCCCCCATTTCTTCACTTCCAACAACATAAGCTGTAGTATCTTTTCTGCACACAAAATCTAAAATTCTTTTGGGCAGAACTCTTCATATTTTGAACGAAAACTTATAAGAGAACAGCAAAATAAGAGTTGTTTCTCCCACAAATGTCACATAAGTTTGGAGTTAAGAAGGAGCCTCTTCAGAAAACCTTCAGACTTGTTCTTGCTACTTATCTTGTATCAATTTTTCCGTCTTCTCGTTTCAGTTCTTCCAACCATCCGAGCTCGGCAGTCAGACGTCAACGCCACGGCAGACATTGGCAGCACTGCTTTGATAGCCTGTGATGCCGACGGCTTCCCTGAGCCCACCGTCACCTGGACGCAGTACGTCATCCGCTTGTCCTATTTGGGATGAGTAGGATCCAAAATAAGCACTTTTTTTCTCTCAGTGAAGAAGACTATGTTAGGAAAACACACACATAGTGCTGAGTGAACCTCCTCGTGTTAACTCATCAAAAACTTCAAAGACAAGGTAGCCAAAAATACGAAATGCGAGCGTACATCAAGACAGTGCAGCACATTTTAAGGAGACACCATTTCTCCTCAGAGCTAATCTGCCAAAGAGGGAAAAAAAACAGCCTGATAAGAAAAACTGTATAAAGATGATGTGGAGTAATGTAAGTCAAAATTATAAATGCACAAAAGCAAAAAAAAAAACAAAAAACTTAGCGCTGTGTTGCTTCATGAAGGATGTTTCCTCCCTTAGCGTTTCAAACATCCAGGTTCTGTTGTAGCTGCTGCAACTGCATCAAGGTCAGTTCAGCTGGTTACGGAGGTTCCTAATAAAATAAGATGTCTGGTTTATCTTTTCCTCAGGAGGGTTTTTAGCTTTATCAATGACATGTTCGCTCTAAAGACCACTGTGACCTTCGGTAGCAGGATGCAGCGTATCACACCTGGATCACAGGCCTGGGTTGTTAACTGGTGGACATTTTTTTTTTGTGGGAGGGATTTTTTTTTTCATGCTATCTCCATCTTCAGCTGCTAGAAACGATGACGGTGGCAATCTGCAGACATGCAAGGATAAAACACTGTATGTAGTGACCAGACACTAATGTGCAAAGATGAACTGTGATACTGAATTCACATTAAGAAACACAAGATCTTCTAAAAATCCAGTTTGTAGATGATGCAGACATCATTTCACAAAAAAAGATTCAGTGCAGCAGCTTATTTACAGCAGAAAGCAGCCGTTTAAATAAAGAAACTCCACGACCCCACCAAAAATTGCTGCAGCAGTGTTCAAGTTTATGATTAAAAGTAGTAAAACTTTCTCTTTGCTGGTGATGCTGCAGGCTCCTCGCAGCCTTTGTGGCCAAACTCTCTCTTTTCAAAATGCCTGTGCTCGTTTTTAAGAGGCTGCACATGCACGACATACATTGGAGAGAGCTGGTTGTTGTAAAGTGTTTGCACATCAGGCACGGCTACAAATTTACACGGCTTTGCCTACAAATTGTCGTGTGGGAGAAATGATTAGATTTACATGTATTTACATTTGCATGACCGTAACAAGTGCAAAAAAAAGAAAAAAAAAAAAAGGCTTTAGTGAGTGTTATTAGTCAGATTTCCACTCTGCAAACAGTATTTAAATTACATACCGTTTTCATCGGCTCAGTGTGGTTCCTAACAGGCGCTCATGCTCCTGCAAAGCCTGCAGGGAATCCGCTACTGGATCCAACAGCTGAAAGTTTCACGCGTATGTGTTTTAAAGGTCGAGATTTCAACCAGCAAAAAAAAAAATTACATATATTTAGAAAGAATGAAAAGTAAGTATATGTTGAATAATTATACAGTATAACTGCATGGAGAAGAACAACTGCAAATCCAAACACAAATGCAAGAATAAGAAATACATATATTAGAAGAGGGGATGGGAAAAAATGGGCTTCATATTTGTGTTTATTGTGTTTCACTTGATCAGAAACGTCCACGCTTACAGAAATGACTGCATTCTGATTTGATTCTGGTGTTTATGAAGATCTGATTTACACATTACTGAGGGCTACACTAGTTATTACAGTCCATAAATTTGTTTGGAACAACCAGGGTTGGAGTCGGGTCGGATTTTATTGAATCTCAATACAGTAATGAATCCAACGGTCGGTGCCCTTAAAAAATAACTTATCACATAAATTTAAACTCAACTTTCTATTTTAGTAGCCCCCAAAAAACTCAAGTGGGATCTGTAATCAGTTTTTTGTTGACAGATGAAGCTTAAAGCTCTTCTGTTTTTCATGCTATAGTATAATTTATCCTAACAACCTCGAAAAGAGACGAGCAGTTTGAGATGAAATGTGTGAAACCGACACCGTTAAACATCAGTTAACAGTCTCCTTTTTCACACTTTATCTCTTCAATTTTGTCTCCAAACTAAACAAAAAGTTCAAATCCCACTGCCCTTAAAACCAGCCCGTATTAGCATTTTCTCCTCTGGCATCCCCGTCGGCAGGTTGACATTGTTTGTCAGTGTCGGTCACCGTTATTGATCCGCCTGCCCGAGCTGACGTCCTCACAAGGTTCTGAAGCTTCAGCCTTTGAGCCTGATAGACCTCTGACTGCCGTGTGAATCATGACGTGGCGGGTTTCTGTTGGGGTATTGAGACATAAAAGTGATGCTTTTTGTGTTGTGAGGAGGACAGTTTTACTTCCTCTGCACACCAAAGGTTTAAACTGCTAAATATTAATGCCACGTAAAGGTGTTTCTTACTCTAACAAATGATCTTTGGCAGAGTACAGAGAGGTGACGTCTCTATAAAAGATTTGTTAGCACCACATATCATATCATATCATATCATATTGAATCAATTTTGAACTAAATCCATAATGAACCAGATATGGAAACCCAACAGAGAGTACAACCAGTAAATCTCCATCCATTCAGGCTTTAACCATCAAGGAAATCAGTAACGACTAAACACACACACCTGGTAATCTGTGTAACGTTAGCTGACACTGTATATCCCGAGTAACTTTATTCAGCATGAATTAGTGATGCTTGATCACGGCTCCCTTTTGATTCCCCTTCATACAGCTGTTTGCTCAGTGCACTTTCATATTCACGGTGCATAATTCACCGCTGTCACTCAGCCCGCGCCGCCGCTGTGCGGAGGATTTGAATGCAGAGATGTGAGCGAACAAGACTTCTGAACGCTGATGCCTCTCTGGCTGCTGTCTTCCACGCGACAAAGCTGATGTGTGTGTGAGTGTGTGTGTGTGTGTGTGTGTGATGTGGCTGTTGAGGCTGATGCCGTTCATGGCCACAAGAGAACGGAGGCAGACCGCGAGGTTGTAGGGAGGACAGATGGGTGAGGCAGTGAGAAAACAGAGGGGTAAAGCTCTTTTTTTTTTGGGTTATTTGTCATTCACTGTCTGCCTTCAAAATAAAGCTTCAGGACGGCTGCTACTCGACGTCGGCGTCCAAATACTTAATTCTCCAACAAACAGGATTCTGACCTGAAGACTTGTGCTTCTTCTGGGTAAAACAGGGTTTTTTTCTCTCTTCTGAAAAACTGGCCACAAAAAAAAAACATGCATCATCTTTCAAATTGTGCCTTTCCTTCTTAAAAAACCAGATGTAAGGGCTAAAGGAGAGCTGAGGCAAACAAAAGCTTGTGGAAATGTACAGGATTTTCTCAGAGGCGTACAGCACAGGGCAGCTTTCCTGCTTCCCCCCCCAGCCTTTGTTGCGTACCAGCCGCTCCCTCCCTCCCTCCCCTCAGATAAAACCCCAAAACAGATCACTGTCAGCCAGTTAAAAAAAGTTATTTGTATGCTCCTCAAGTTGTGTAAGCAAACACTTTTGTGATGTGAACCCCAGACATGTCTTTTTCCTCTCCTCTTTTTTTTCCTCCTCTCTCCTCTGCTACAGTAACAACATTGTCCTTGAAACGGGTGATAAGTACAGCCTGAACGAGGATGGCTCAGAATTGGTAATAAAAGATGTCAAGAAAGTGGATGAAGGAGATTATACTTGCATTGCCAGGAACAAGGCGGGAGAGAAAGCCGAGGAAGTCAGCCTGAACGTGTTCGGTAAGAGAATAACTCCATTCACTTACGACAGCATAAAGCTCACTTTGGCTCTTTTTTTTTTCTCTCACCGGCCGTTTCTTTTGTACTTATTGACATTTGCTGTCTACGGCGACTGGATGCAGGATTACACAGCACGAAGCCTATAGTTTGAAGAAAAGCATGTACTACTGAAAACTAATTAGCACCCCCCTCAAACCCCCCCACGGACGCATAGAGATATCACACCAGAGTCTCTGTACATGGAGGAATTTGCACATGCTTTAATGCTTTATGTTATTATGAGCCTACAGCTTCATTGTAGGTCAACAGTTTATGAAACCATAATTATAATGAAGTGTGTTACAACATGTAACAGCTCCTTTAAGTTGCAACATTTTATGCTTTTTTAACTGTGAAAAAAAGACGATATACCACGTAAAAGAAATCCCTCGGGAATTATTGGCAGCTTCATTTTCTTTAACCTGATCAGCTGCAGCATTGAGATGTTTTTTTCTGTGAGAAGCTTTGATGCACGGTTCAGCAGAGATTGTTGTTTTGCAACCAGCGGTTCAAAAAAGTCAAACGTCTAGTAGCAGTTTGAACAGCGAGTTATCTTTCCGCAGAAGTTCGTAGAGATCGGAACAAAACAAGAGAGAGAAAAAAAAAGCAATTAAAGTTAATCATCAGGTGGCCAGATCAGTAATTGTTCATTAACACTGCAGGTTCACCGTCACAACTTGATTTAAATTAATTTAGCCGTAGAAAGTCAGAGATACTGATTCTCGCGGCGGGCTTCAACGAACAGACCTTTTGTGTAAACACTTTTTTAACATCCTGATGAGCGATGTTTTAAAAAAAAAAAAAACTCTTTTCAGTGAGAGATTTCTTTTGTCTCGTTTCTAGTGCAACCCAAAATTACCTACCTGAACAACCAGACTGCCTCAGAGTTTGACGACCAAGTCACCCTGACCTGCGAGGCCTCGGGCGACCCCACACCCACCATCTCCTGGAGCTTTGAAAACCGGGTATTCACTGAAGGAGAGCAGGTACTGAGATATCTCTCCTTTCTTTTTTTAAGTAAAGTGGACCTTTTTCAGACAGCTCTTTTTTATTTTTATGAACAAGGTGAATCATCACATCCCTCTCAGATCGTCCTCACAGGAAACCTGCCGTGTAGGTCGTCCGTGTAAACAGCTTATTACAGCCCTTATGTACGTTCACTGTAAGGCGGCGAACTCTAGTGGCCATAGTCATTATGGAGAGAGGAGAGGAAAAAGGGAGATAGGAGCTCAGGTGACGTAGTGAACAGATGGAGGAGGAGGAGCCGGACGGATGGATGGGTCAGGAAACACAGGACTTTTACTCAGGATATGAATGTTTGTGTCACACATGAAACCGAGAGTCGTCATTGACTTATTTCAGCTTCCATATCTTACTTATTTACCATATGTCTTGTATGTGAGGTGCTTATTTTAATGGGAACAGCAACAATCGTGTTTAATACAATCCTGCAGGGGTTTAAACGGTGGAAAGCTTGAATTAATCTCAGCATGTCGGTCCTTAAGGAACTGCTGTTACTGTACAAACCTCCACTAGATCGTCGTTTATTTCATGACACCAAACCACGACAGAGTTACACATCCAACAGCATTCACAAGAACATCTGAGAAAATTTAATCACTGACCCTCTGATATTAAACTAATAGCCAATCAGGTGGCCAGTCAGCTCAAACTGCTCTGCTAAAACTGGTCAGAACTTATATTAAAATGAAATATTATCCCCTGATTTTGCTCTTTAAACAGTGAAGTTCGGGTTCCACCATCTCTCCGGACTTTTGGCAGCCTTCTGCAATACAGCTGGAATTGCACTAATGATTTTGTACGTTTCAATCACGACTGCTGGAGGGGGGTGGGGAGTGTGCAGATTGCAATGAAACCAATTTCCAGGCAGAGCTGCTGAATGATATCATTTGCATTGTTAAGAGTATATATACCACTCCGCTTCACTCCCCGTTAATCATTAGCATTTAAAAGGGAATATATTTGTGAAATTACTGTAAAAGTGCTTATTTGAAATTCACATAAAATTAAGTGAAGATGATTTCAGTGAAATTAGCCTTATCATTGAAGCATTAAAAGCTGGGTTCCCTTTCCGATCTTTGAATCAGACTGTTTTAAGCTCAGTTATGGCGAGCTCCTCTGATCATCCACTTTTGGAAGCGAGTGGGCCGTTTTGTTCTGGGGATGAACATGATATAAGAGTAAAGAAGTCTTTGCACGTAAAAACCACATAAGGGTTATGCATCTTTGTCATGCTTTGGTGTACAGCCTCATTTTTCTCTTCATGTCCTTCAGGAGCACTGGAGATAACAGTGGATTAAAGCTTCGGCTATAGAACGCAGTGAAAGGCTTTTAAAGACGTCTGAGCTCTGAATACCATCCTTGTGCGTTTCCCACATTGCAGTGGTCACAGCATGTTGGCAGTCAGCAGCCTAAAGAGAGAGAAGCTCATCCCAAGTCTATTGTTATGCACTTATCAGCTCATTAAAATGGTATAATTTTTGAAAAATCCATCTTAACGGTCCATTCTGACAACATGCATCATGTGAGCAGCAGACGGATTAGTCACTTCTGAGGGTGATTTTCTGCTGTGAAGGCAGTAAACAGTATTAAGATAATTACCTCTCTGCCTCCAGCAGGTTTGTGGATTCAGGAAGAACACCTCAAACCTCTGTTCAGGCTTCAGCTCGTGTTGGATGATGCAAAAAATTATTATACAACTTAACATTATGGACATTATGTGTATGTGACACGGTCTCACTCTCGACTCCTCACATGTGGAGGCTCCATTAGTCTGCATGTGGAGCCGGTCATCTCCGCTGAAAGGTCAGTGGTTGGATCCCTCCTCCTCCAGTCTGCATATCTAAGTGTGAATCTCTGGGATTTGCTATTTAAGATGGTAAACCTGAATCACTCTCTTGTCCCCTGTGATGAGCAGATGCCATTAATGTGTAAAAGTGTAGTGCAGTGCAAAACACCATAAGTGGTCAAAATACTGGAAAAAGCACTAATAAATACAGTTTATTTGGCCCCTTAGTGTCACTTTTGGGTAAAACTATAGAATCTATGTGCAAACTCCAAAGCCTCCATCCCAAAAAGTTTCTTCTTACACATTGTTAAACTTTAAAAGATAAAATAACTGCAGTTTTAAACATGTAACACTGAAAAAAAAAGTCGCTTTATCAGGTTGAGGGGAGAAAAAAAAATTCACTGACATTTACTTTCATGGGGACTTGAACTCCTGCCTCCTGAAAGCCCAGTGTGTGATCCGCAGCTCTGCCCCGACCTCCAGCCCTCCTGGAAGGTTTTTGCTCTTTCTACTTCGTACCTGCCTTGTGCTTTGAAAAGTGAATCCAGGGGGTCCCGATCAAGCTGCTGAATGTCGAACTGAGAGAGAGAGAGAGAGAGAACAGGTTGATCTGCTTTCTTTGCAGGGTTTCCCCATCACCTGGGTTATGGACAGGTATAACTTTTAGAATTTGCTACCAGGCAGCAAGAAAACAATCTCAGATTAAGTAAAAATAAAGCTGAATAATATTATATACAAGCATAAGTTATTATAAGTTATTTTTACACTGACACTCTTGAATGAAGCTCAGTCTGCGCTGCATTTCAATCACTTCCTGTCATGTGCAATATACAAACTTGGGATGAAAGTAGGTCATTGTGCATGAAGTAATGAGTCCATCATCACTTTTCAGCATTCAGAAATACATGAAATCTCTCTACGTGTTGCCACCTGAGTTTTTTTAGAGGTCTGTCTGTGCTTTTTGATGCAGTAATTTCAGGTTTGACTCTCTAGTTTTTCCAGTTTTATGCTCCACCATCCTCCCTCTCTCTCTGATGCACTCTCTCAAAAAGAAATTTAACATGTGAGAGTGAACAGTTTGAACCCTTTGCTTTACATTTTTCAAACGCAGCTGTTGTGTGGATGTTAGGAAAGATAGATGCATGTAACAATAGGTGCACTATTCCTGGAGAAACACGCAGGAAATGCAGTGAAAGCACCTGTACTGTGGCGTCCCAGAGGACAGGAGAGGACTCAGTTGCACAATATTGAGGCCATACTGGCCTACTTTACTCCACAGCTCTGTCCAGCTGCATTCAGCCAGTGTGATAAATGATGTCTTAAAGCTGCCATGAAGGGCTTTTTTTATCATCACATACACTCTGAAATCAACCGCTCCTCCTATTTATAACATCTTTAGCCTAAAAACAGATCAAAGTTATGACCTTTTGTGTTTTTGTGTATTTAAAGGACCTAAACCAGCGATATGTCAGGTCACTTTATAGCAAACGTTACTCAAACAAGAGTAAAAAGTGTATTTGTTGGGAGCTGTTTTTCATTAGTTAGTATTTCAGCAGCAGAATGTGTGATTGACTCCCCCCAAAGTGCTAATGGGGATGAAGAAAGATCATTGCTGGCTTTTCATCAGCTTTTGACAATGTAAAAATTAAAGTTCAGCACTTGTTTTAACCTTTCAGCAAGGCCGAACAGTGACAAGATGCTTAATCCGTTTAAATAATATGTTTGGACTCTCGACAATTAATGCCTTTCCGGTTTGAAAGGAAAAACTAATTACCAGTCCTTTATTTATTTTCACAATGTCACCAAATGTGTAAATGTAAGTTTTTGTTGTTTTTTTTTTTTAAAGAAATAATTTTGTCTCCATGTTAACCTTCACTGGGCACATCACCAGAAAGTCTGACGAGTGATAAATCAAACCTGGCATGTTTTTTCACCATAAAAAGCTCTAAAAAAGGACTTTAAAATGTTTAGATTTACTGTTTGAACCAAACATTAAAATTTGAAAGACTATAAAGGATTGAAAGCTTCTCAGTTTTAAGCTAAATTAACTACTGAGGCAATATTTGTCATGTGAGATGACTCAGAGGGGTTGAAATTAAAAAAAGTGAAAGTGATAAAAACAGCTCTTCATTTGTCTCGACTCTGCAGTGCAGACTGATGCGGCTCTGTGCAGCCTGGTGTCATTTAAAAACTTGCAAAAAGTGCTGATGACAGGCCTCCGTAATGGCTTTTTTTTATGGTTAATGTTACGCAGAATAACTATGGAAGGTCTGTAGTGTGGTGACAGTATGTTAGCTCCACTTTACACATTTGGATTTGTTAATGTGAATATCCTCATATATTTTCCCTTTAGCGCCAGCCTCTACGAATAGTAAAATCATCATTTTCTCAGCTGAGTGTTTGATTCTTCTTCCTGCTACATTTGCGTTGGAGGATTATCACAAGAGAATTTAAATTCAGCTAAGGTATCCATAGTTTCTCCTATTAGCTCTGCCATTTGTGGCTGCCAATTCAGTGGAGCCATTCAAACAGCACGGTGCATTCAAGGCCGTTTTGTGAGTCACTGAATCTTATCTTCCACCTGCAACACATGACAGGACTCGCCACTGTCGTCGCTCACAATTGGGAGTCGTCTTCCATTTACGGCCTCATCATCGCGCTCCTTCCTGTCTGAATCCGTCAGATCCGTTTTCATTAAACGCTTTTAAGAATCAAAAATTCCTGCTGATCACTCGGTGATGGCTGTCATTAATTTTCAATGGATCCTCATTCATCACTGGTCTGTTTCCTGATCGCCACGCTCCGTCCCCCCCCTCACGTCGCAGCTCTACATCATCACCAGCCAGCTTACGAGAGCGCCTACATTTATAATGATGTGAAATGACAGAACAGAAGAATTCCACTTGTAAAACATTTAGTGGATGTTTTTATTGTTTCATATCTGGAGGCAGGATTTTAATGTGATGCCGAGGCTTCTTTCACATTATTTTTTACACCATCAGATTAGAAAATTCTGTATGCATTGTCACTAAAGGGGAGATAAGTGGTGCACGCCAGTGTTCAGAGCATAAATAAGATAATCAAAACACAGAATGGCATGATGAGAAAGCCTCTGATTAGAAAACGGAGTCCCTGGATACTGGTTATGGCTCCCTCATAATTAGTTTCAGTGCCCTGTTTTCCTTAGTGTGCCTCCAAATTCTCCCTTATTACAGTACATTAATTAATAACCAACTGAGAAGCCTCCATGCTGCTTTAGGAAAATATGCTCCAGTTTGGCATTTTGACCAGTTCTGCTAAATCCCTGAACACAGCCGAATTGCCAAGTCTGAAATTCTGACCTCTCCAAAACTGTCTTTTTTTTCCACTCTAAGGACCTTAAACTTAATGATGTTGGTTTCTGTTATTACTTGGATTTCTTAATAGAGCAGTAAAATTCAATTATGACAGAATTAATCACAATTAACTTGGAAGGAGAAAAAAAAACATTACAAATGAAATAAATGAGTAAATTATTGTAATTTTCATGAGTGTTTTTGCGAACTTTTTGAACACGTTTTTGGGTCTGAGAACAAAAAACCGGCACATAAACATGTTTAATCTCCTTCATTAAAAGTCATGTTCGCATTACTGCTGCATTTTTCCACAGTGTGTTTCTTTTTTTTTTTTACAATAGCCAATTGGAATCAATGCACACGCTTAAGTCGGGTAATCTATCACAGTAAGCATTATGTCTGCATTAGTTTTTATCAAAGTTACATTACTGCTGCACGGTCGGCCAATTTCAGCGTAAACAAAAGCATATGAAAGCAGACATAAGGTTCACCAAGATGGATTACCTGACTCAACTTGGCAACTTCAGAGTCACTGCAAATTTATTTCCCTGCTAATTGAAGGTAGAAAATGAACTCTATTATGTCCTGAAAATGATTGACAGCTAATGAATTTAAAGCAAAATGAGCTTAAACGTTAAAAATCACTGGTATGATCCTCCGAACGTGATCTCATTGCACATTTTTTCTGCAGGTAAACCCAGTCTGCACTCACTCTGTATCGATCCTTTTTACAGAAGCTCACTCTGCTCCACTGTGTGGCTGTTTGTGTTTGCTCCCTCTGTGTTTGTCCTCTCTAGGCTTCTTGGACGCGACCAGACAAATATGAGGTATTGCTACTAAACATGGTAGCCTGACTTTAGTTGTAATAGCCCAGACTTACACCATAGACCACCTTTTTGTTGTTGTTGTTGTTGTTGCTGCAGAGCAGAAGTGTTGTCACTAAGCCTTCATTTTAATGCCCACTGCTTTTGGTTGTGCACTAAATATGTAGACCATTAGGGCCCATAGTACAGTACATTTAATCCATTTAGTTCCAGTATGCATTTAGACCCGCCCTATTTACACGTCCCTGTTTATTTTCCGCCGACAAATTCCATCTTAAGAAGTTGAAAGTCACAGTATCTGAAAGTAGATGTTTCTTTTTTTGTTGTTTTTTTGTCTTTTTCGCCTGAACAGCATGCTGTTATTTCCCACTGCACGGTCTGGTTAGCTCTCAGACTTTGCATGATTCCAGAAAACAAACAGATTTGGTTGTTGGAAAGGCAGCGGCGTTGCAACCTCACATAGAAAACACTGTCTGCTCTGCTGAGGAAGCGGCCAAGGCGCTAACTCTCCCAGCCATACTAAAATCTTAACATAGTGGTTTTTTAAAAGATGGAGCCTTTTATCAAAAGCCATGAGTTTGCATTTTTGCAGCCAATACCTTTAGTCAGAGGCAGAGTGGAATCACCTGAGGCCTCATTTGTATCTAGTCGTGCAGGTAGTTTTGGTTTTATTTGTCCAGGTTTGGAGATATCTGTATCTTGAGATTTCTCTGTACTCGGCAATATAATGAAAGTACCTGGAGTTCCATTTGAGGTGTTCAGACATTACAGAGGCTTGTGTGTTAGATGGATTTTTTTTTTTTTTTACGAATCAAACCTGAAAAGTCCAAGGGAAATGCAGGAGAGCTCACTTTGTAATGAACCTAAAAACACTTTTATACAAGCTCCCCGCCGTAGTAGTGTTTTTTTACTGGGAAAGAATCATGCAAACTCTTGGCCTTCCAGATAATAATAAGAACCACTGTCTGTAGATGAACTGACACAATATAACAAGCTAACTTCACTCACCTGCACACACGATAACGTACCTCACTAAGCTTCTCTGTGAAAACACACAATCGACTCAGTGGATCGGCCTCAACCTTGGGTTTTTTTTTTTTAAAAAAAGCACATGATAAATGAACTTGTGCAGCTCACATTTCTGGGCTTTGTGCAAAAACTCTACTAGTTTTTTTTTTCATCTAAAAACATTCAATTTATTTCTTACTATTATATTTAATTCAGTTAGTTTGACTACCATATTACAGTCACCTGGACTTCAGGTTGTGGGATTCAAGCCTCTGCAGATCACAGCTGCAGCATATTTATTAATATATGATAGTCTTATTATTGTCTGAATTATTTTGTAGTTTACAGCACATTGATTGTTTTTTTTATGCATCTTTGGTTATAATTCTGTCTAAAAATTCATCCTCTCTTATTTCTCACAGTACCATATGTTTAATATACATGTATTACCTGTAGATGATTTATTTTTATGTGAGTTTTTTCCCTGTAGGTTTCCCTTTCTTCAGCTAGCGACTAATATTAGATAATTGTACCCTTTTGCGCTTGTTAAGTTTTGCTTTTTGTCTGTAGATGATTTCAGTAGTGAAAAAATGTTTTTCCATAACTGTTGACAGATGCCTTTTTCTTCTTCTCACTGGCTTCTTTGCTTTCCTGTGCAGGATGAGAGGAGACACTCTGTTTAAAAGCTGATATTTAAATCAGACTCTTTAGATAAAAGCAGTGATGGGAAACTGATAACCGACTTGTCTCACGAGCTAAAAAAAGACACTAATCTTAATATTTTTATGCATCTAACGTTATCAGTTTATGGTGCTGCAGGACAGTAAAGACAGATGCATGACTGTGCTACATGTTTTGATGCAGTTGACCGTAGAAAAACAGTCCTTGATGAATGCACTTTAAATAACACAACATTGATCAAACTCACCTGAAGTCAGCGGTTACAGTCCGGCTTCTGCTTGCATCAGATGCAGACTGAACTCAGCTCTGATGGACATAAATCACACACCGCTAACAAGCTTGCAGTTTATGATTATTCACAGTGAAAAATGAATCCAGAATGGAAATATTATGCTAAACAGAACTGCAGAGTCTTAATAGTTTGTCTTTATTTCATTGACAAGCGCACTTTAGGAGGCGGCCTGACACTTGAACCATATCAGGGTTTGATTATAATAACCTGCTTGCTGAATGCCATTGATGTCAGCAGTGCTGAATGGGCCATTCAGGCAGTCCTCTTCAACTCGCGCGCGGAGGGAAGATCTCATGGCTGCGTTGTGTTTACTACAAAATACGTGTTTAAATCTCATCAGTCATTTGTAAACACAGAGCTCAAACCAGGCCAATGATAAAGCTGCTGCAAGCTTCAATATAATGTAAGCAAGGCGTGAACTCTGCTGTTTGTTCTCGTTAGCAGCTTGGAAATGTGAACGGCGCTGAATTACAGATAAATTAAATGTGTACTAGTGCACTCATTTACCACCTGTCTGTTTCTAACTCGTTGGTAGGTTTTTTTGGTAAGTACCTTAACAGCAGGGTCACCGGGCCACCAGCTCCCTGAATGTTAAAATGTCTGACTTTAATTGACAAAAAGCACTTGAATGCACCATTTGTTATCAGTCAGTTGTAAGCAGATGGTTTTAATTTTTTACAGGTGGCACAGCGTCACCTTCATGTGCCAGATCCTGCAGGAAAATCCAGCTTCCAAACTGGGAGACAGTTTTTTTTTTTAGCTATTAGCTCTGCTTTCATTGGCTTATCGCCCCTTTTCTCACTGCAGAAATTAAGATTAGAAAAAATGTGAAAATCAAAAGTGAAGTACCACTCCAGTCACAGAATCTGTGTTTTTTTTTAGTTCCTAGAGCTACATTTTGGCTCTGCTTTAGAGGTAAAACTAAATGCAAAAACTCACTCAGGGATGCCAGCAGTGCTGTCAGTGATTGATGCGATTGGTCAGGCAGATGTGCCGCAGCATCACAACAAAGATGACAAAGACAAAAAAAAAACATTAAAAACTATTTTACTACACTGATTTACTTTTAAGAGCCTCTCTTCACCATTTATACATAATAAAATTCACACTGATGAGCCTCAGCTTCTCATGTTTGTCCCACTGCAGCTGACTTTTGTGCAGAAAGAAACAGAAGAAACAGTTCATGAACAAAAATTACATAATATCTCCAAAAACATCCTGGTTTGTTAAATACAGCAGAAACACAAGGTTTTTCATGTTTGATTCAAACACTTGTGTTATTAACTGGAAGAACTATGATTCCCTCACTTGTTATCACGTTACATCATCACAGTTTTATGACCAAATATCTGCTAAACTAATTACATTCACACGAGTCTCAGCTGCGTTTCAAAAAGGATGTTAAATATGATGAATCTTGAACTTTTAAATGCCAATAAACATCTTCAGCGTTGGCATTTTTTACTCATCTCACCACAGAGCTGCTTTAGTCCCAAAGCCATGTGTGGATGAAAAACACTTAGTCTTGTACTAACCTCATCTATTATAATTAAAGAACCCAGTTTGTCTTTTAATTTTGACTGCTGACAATCCTTCAAAATTCAAGCTGGAGGTAGAAAAATCCTCACATGCCCCCCCCCCCGTGTAATTACCGTCAAGATGCTGACATGAGCGGTTGTTCCCAGTCGACATTTTGTATTTACAGAAATCCACTGTGACATTAATGCAGCATTAACATCTTTTTATAGAGGCAGTTGGGCCGTAGGTGGCGGAGAGGCGCTGCAATATAAAAATATATATGAAGAGTGAACCGAGTTCGTTCACTTCCATCGCCGATAGTCTCAGCCTGTTCGGATCCTGGCTGGCAGTCTCTCCTATATAACAATCGTTGTACAGAATATTTGACAGGCGAAACACTTGTATTGACATGTTGCGTAACAGAGTGTCGGTTCAGCTCTGCGAAGCAAAGAAGCAGTGACTGTGCAAACAGGGGACACTGAGAAATCATTTCCATTAGAACACCATGCTTGTTGTTATTATGTGACAAAGCAGAGTCGTCTAATTAAAATGATTTATTGGAAATAATTAATAAATCCCGTTCAAAGGTCTGCCCGTTCATTTCTACCTCTGTTGTATCATTTAAGAATTATTCTCCATTAACCTTATCCCTGTTTACATTCCAGCAGTGTGCCCCCGGTGCGCCTCTTTCCTCTGTCGTTGCAATAAGACAAGATTAATGCTGCCCTTTCAAAATGTTCCAGGACACTCCCTCAGATCTCTGCAAACAGCAGAGATGTTTGTGCCACATGTGCGTCCTCTCTGCTCCGAGGAGGATAACAGTTCACGCCATGATGCTAATACAACAAATATTCTTCAATTATTTATAAAGCATAAATGCTGAGGCACCTAGAAATGCCTGAAATATTAATAGAAAATCATGGCAGCTTGGAGGAAGATGTATATCCTCTGTTGGTTTAAGCTCTGTTGTGTCGCCTGGAGGTACAAAAAAAAAAAAAATCACTAGTTTTTAATAGTTTCTGTTCGCCTGCAACGCGGCTCTTCATCATTATTGATGTCTCTTTTTTTTTGCCTGTTACTTTCTGCAGCATATTTTCAAGAATACACTTCCATTATTATCATGTTAAAGAGGTTGCATTTACTTCCTGGAAACGTGCTGTGCACAAAAATGCTCAGATGTGACTCAAAATTGTCCTGAGAACAGTTAACAGAGCAGAACACCCAACATGCTGTCCTTTGGCCACACACACACACACATACACACACTGTAAATCAAGGTAGGTTGCAGCAGGTGGTCATAAAGTCACGTCAGGTCATCAGGTTCACCTAAGTGTCAGCAGCACACCTGTGCTCAGAGCCGGCTTTGAAAAAAAAGGCATCGTCAGTGACCCTGCACATCCACATTACAGCACAACAGGTTCAGATAAGTAGGCAGGGCAATAAAGGCAATCTGCTCAAGGAAAATAAAAAACAAGCCATTTGTTCCAAGTGCAATTACACTGTTTCAACTGCAATTAGACTGTCTGTAAACCTGCGACCAGACTGCTAAGTGGCGGGGACAGTAATCGACATTACTGTAGGATTTTTGCAGCTCATTGGCCGAGTCACGCTGGATGTTTTCCAGGCTGGTGGAGGGAAAGTGTCCACTGTTTGTTACTACATGTGTAGTGTTGTTTCATTTGAATGATTTTAAGGTTGTTATGTGGACTTTGGCCACCTGAATTCGCTTAAGGAACAAGAACAATTACCTCGATTCAGAGCTTAAATCTTAGCAGCGTGGTTGCTGTAAAGGGTAAGGCTCGTGTGTTTCTATATTTTTTGCTTGTTGTCGACAAATCTGATCAAAATACCAAAACTAACAATGCGCTCGTCCTTCTTTCAGGACTCTCCATAAATAAGAAGAACGTAAAATAACACCAACCTATTTCTTTCCCCCCTCCACGAATGTCTCCAGTCTCATTTTTCACCCACGACTGTTCATCACTTTGTTTAATCCGCTGCCAGTTTATTTGCCATTCAAACTGTGTTCATCACAGTATCACAGTTTCTTTGTTTCTTTTTTAAGCTCGTGAATTTTTTCCAATTCATCTTCTCGTATTCAATCCACTTTATTATTAACAAACTAGAAACATAACCCTATCACCTTCTAGTTTATTTGTTTTTTTGGTCTCTCTTCTGTTTTTAGGAAGCTCCCAGTGGTTAGAACAACCAACAAATATCAGAATTTAGAGTTATCACTCAGACTAGCAGATGTGCATTTATTCCTCTGAAAATGTCAGGCTTTATGAGTGAGAATAATTACTTCCTGTTCTCCTTCTTCTTCTCTGTAGAGCCTTGATAGAAACATTGTGGTGCGCAGCCATGCTCGGGTGTCCTCTCTCACCTTGAAAAACGTCCAGTTCACGTACGCCGGCCAGTATCTGTGCACCGCCAGCAACTCCATCGGTCAGGACAACCAGCACATGTTCCTGGAGGTTCGCTGTAAGTCACCCTTTCACTCACTTTTATCATTTATTCACACTTTCATAACCTTTGATCCTTAATGTTGTATTCACATATGAATGAATGAAGCAGAAAGTACTGACAGCTACTGTTACTGTTGATGTTTTCTCAATGAATTGCAATTTCTCCATCAAATCTTTCTCTTAGAAAAAAGGATTTTTCATTATTTAACAGCTTCTTGCTGAAGATAAAATTTATTTGCTATTATAAAACCGAACCCAGGATTGACTACATTTCTTTTTTCTGAGTTTTTATATCTCCAGATGTTAAATCATTTATTTCCTGTGGCCAGATTTCTAGTTGAGCACCAATACTACACATGTTCTAGACTGATACATGCCAAAAGTAACTGTCAGTTTTACATTTGAATCAATCGTCAGCTGAAGGATGAACCAAAGTTTCTGAAAGACTCGAGGCTGAACAAATCCTTCTCCAGGAATCAGGCATGCAGCTGTCTTCTGTCGGCCCCGCGTGTGGCTTCTTGTACATTGTTAAATCCTGTTCTTTGAGCGTGACAGCTCATCAGGCCGCGCCGTTCACTGCATTCCAGGAGTAATTTTGTTGTAAATGATGTTTTCTGTGTCCAGATGTTTACTCAATATGTCTGTCTCTGCTCAGGTAGTTATTTCCTCTCTTTCTTTTTTGACAGCATCCTGAGAACTTTTCTGGGGCTTTGTTCATTAGCTGTTGCTTTTACCTGTAGGCAGAAAAATCAATAACACTAGCAATAAAAACAGTAAGAGCAGCCGAGCATGTCTTTTCAGTCTGGAAAAAAAAAACTGGAGACTCGTGCCCTTTATTTAAACCTGCCCTGTGGCTGCCTTTCACATGGAAATCTGTCTTTGAGCATTTTCTACAAGATATTTCTCCTTGTATGATTGTTCAATGCTGCTTCAAAAGAGCATCTCTAGAAAAAAAAAAGATCTCAAGATTTGATTCTGATAGACAGAAAACAAAACCTGGAGAAACGTATTCCATCTATAGAAAAAAATATTTTTGAAGCACCAGTTTAGTTTTGCGTTTCAATAAATAACAACTTAGTCGTCTTATCAATGGCTATGTTAAGTTTTGGGGTTTAATTTAATACTCAACAACAAGGCTTAAGCAGCATTTACTTAGATATTAATCCTTTGGTATTTGAGGAATATCAGAAAAAAAATAAAGAAACATGCCACTGGATGCAAAGAAAATGAAAAAGTTCAAACCAGAAAATCCGAAAAAAAAAAAAAACAGAGGCTTTTCTCCGGCTTTTGAAGAAATCTCTCTGGACACACAGTGTCAAGGCAGTCACCTCTGTTTCTGGGGATAAATGGTGGGCGAGAGAGCAGAGTTTGCTGGGTCAGTGGTACCACTGCGATTTGTTACCATGGAAACAAAGGTCTTAGCTCTGACATAGCCTTTAGCTGCAGCGGCTTTTTTAGCCTTAAAATTACTTTGTCTTTGTGTCCGTGCAACTGGCTTTATTACTCTGCTCTTTAAGCATCCCGGCTGTGGACTGAAGTTCTTTTGCAACCATTTTGCCTTTTTTTTGACTGTTATATGTAATAGAGAGTGGCAGAATTCATGACATGCCTGCACTTTTTTAATCAAATCTCTCACCCTTTGTCAAAAAAAAAGGAAAAAGATAAAGCCAATGAACGCTTAATTTGATTAATATGCCCTGCTCTCAATGCACCTGCAACTTGGCATCAGATATAATCACACACACAGCGCTGATAAAGTTGTTTGAGGGTTTGCAGTTAGCTCGAGTAATCAGAGAGTAATCAGGTAGCTGATTCACTGTTGCCAAGCAATTATCGATAAGAAAAGGTGCTTTGTCTTGAGCACAGCTCTCACTCTGTCCTCTCTATCACCACTCACACAATGAAGACGTTATCTAGGCATGGGACTTCCTATCTGCTGCACAGCATGATCCCATTAGCCGGCCTGAGTGTTTCTGCGTTTGCTGCTGAAGGACTGATAGGAAAGTGTTAATATGCTCTCTGTTTAAGCTCCGTTTTGTCGGCGGTCGAGGTTTGTTTAGCATGAAAGTCTAATGAAAGCGCTGTTTGAGCTGCGAACAGGTCGCTTCCTATCTTCCTGTGTACTCATCTCTGTCCTGCTGGTTATATAGCCGCAATCTCCAGCTTCTATTTTCGTCGTCTTTCTCCGCCATGTTGGAATTCAGCATCATACTTCTTCCCCGCGTGTGGCCATGTCCTTGTGGACTCCTGGGTCGAGTCCTTGAGATGAGGGTAGCAGATAATTGCACAAATGCCAGTGTTGTCCATTTTTTCTTGAAAGTGCTAACTTCCTAATATTAATTACATTAACCCTCAGAAACGCCACAAAACATATTAGCTTCAAACTGTCTGCATAATCACTCAAAGTTCTTGCATGAAGCAAGAGCTCTTTAACTTATCTACTTCTACTTTTAGCCACAAACTTATCAAGAATTCCTTGGAGATGTATGATCATACTTATACTGTTTACCAATTGTAGTAATTAATACTGTTATATACACCATATGTTTGTGTATATGTGCACTGTTAGCAGATTAGTTCCTGTTCAGTGCAAACATACTGATAATCCCACAGTGACCCTGCTACAGATATCAAATAAGCAGGTCTCAGACTCTGTGGTCAAGTCAATGAGACCCAAAAATAGAACCGAAAGAACAAATGAGGCTCCAATTTGAGCTGCAGGCAATGGAGCATCTATTGACTCAGCTTTGTCCATCAATCCCAGAGGCAGCACACTGCTGAGTTTTCAAGGATCTGGGGTCAGAAGTAAAGCCCCGGCTGTGTCAGGGTCCAAAGCTTCTCACAGCTCTCAGGAAGCAAAGCGTACTCCGTTGCATTCAGAGGCACTGCTCACGGATGTGAGCAGGAAGTAGCAAAGGGAAGCAATGCAGGAAATCAGCTACATTCTGTTATAGCACCTTATATCTCAATGACAAAGCCAAAAATGAAGGTTAGGTTTAATAATTTTGAATATATGGTATCGGTTGGATCCAGTCAGCATGTAGCTTGCTAAATAAGGATATAACTGTAGCATGAATATAAGCATTTGCATTGAGATGAAGGTTCATGTCCATTGAACCCAAAATGAATATAATAATAATAATATATTTTCTAACTCACTTTAGATCCCAGTGTTCAGCTCTGTTAGCTCGGTTTGCTCAATGCTCTTTCTGACTTATGAATGTGTTCCTATTAGATGATGTGTATTAAAGGCACTTAGCCTTGTAAAACATTAAAGTTCTGTCATTTCTGAGTTGGAACATCTCATACTAAAGCGTGGCACTTACAATTTGTCACAAATGGGCAAAAAAAAAGTGGCAGTCGGATGTTTCATAAAATCACCAGAGGTTGTTCTTTAGAACTAAAATGAATCCCATAAAGCACATCGCCTTGAATGTATAAAGAGAAAGACAAACACAACCATTAGACTACACTTAGCATTTTTCCTCCATTAAGATTGCAGGTTTTGTCAGCATTGCTATGATTGTTCCAGCTGCCTTCGGGAGTGTATTTTAAATGACTTTTTTGATTACAAAGATTTCTAAATGAAGTCTCTCACTGGTAGCGATGATAAGATCTGCTGGAAATGCTGAGAAGAGGAGAAAAGAGATACTGTCATCCCACAAATGACTTGCTCCTGCAATAAAAGACTCCGTGTGGCCTCTTCAGCTGACTGATTCCTTTCAGTCATGTTGATTTTTTCATACAGAGATTTGCTGGGTTGGTGATAATATGTGTGTGTGTGTGTTTCTGTAAAAAGGATCAAGAATAAAAAAGAACATCTCTTTCCCCAGCAATCAATTCAAGAGCTAGCACTCGATTATGGAGATATTACCTCTCTGTTAGATAAAAATGAGATTATGTTGGCGAACATTTTATTCATTTTGCCAAAATTTATGCATATACCAGAGCCCACTTGCTTTATTCAGTCAACGATTCCCACTTAATTAAGATCTGATGCAGAAATTCTCACCTAGGAACAGAATTGGTGCTTGTGCCAATCACAACAGGTCCTTTAATTCCAGCTGTTCCCAGATGTGTCCTGACTTCTTCATTAATGGAACACAAATAATAAGCTACAAAGGGTCCTTTGTCCTGTTAATCAGGTTCTTTATCCTAATCTACATCAAAACTCAATCAATTAATCAGATGTTTAAAATAAGTCAAATGCATTTTAAACTTATTTAAAAGTGTACGATAAAACATTGGACATTAAAAATTGATTAATTGGCAAATGCACACTAAAACAATCAGAAAGATAGATAACAGTGAGATTAACTGAGGATAAGAAAAGATACACTGTGAAAGTAAACGCAAGGAATAAACTTCAAAAATTAATATGATAAAATTCTTCGAAATGTAAAAAGAATAGAATAAACACAGTAAAATGTTAAAAAAATACATAAAAATACATGAAACAAGTGTGTGTGATGAACCTACAAAGCTGTAAAGCATTACATAAAACATTACATAAAAGCCAGACTAAATACAGAAGTTTATATTTATAATAAGCAACATTTTCATTTCCTCTCTGAGCCTCTAAAAGACTGTTTAAGCTGCTAAAAGCAGCATCGCCAAATGTTTCATATTGCCTCTAAATGTTGCCATGTGTAAGTTTAGTCAAATTTTCCTTTGGGCCACGGTTTCTCTCAATCTAAACATTTCCCCGAGTGTGAGACACTTTTCGATGAAAGTGGTTGAAAAGGAGGAATGTAAATGTTTTGACTGTTCAGATCCATTTTTGCAAATCTTTTCAAATTAGGAACATGCAGTATTTATTATTGTTTAAAAAGCAAAACACCCATAATTCTTCTGATTATTTCGGGCGGTTAGCTGATTGCATTTTCGCTCCTCTCTCTCTCTCCGAGCCAGGTGGACCAGATTTGATGGATAAACACTTCAGATTGCACATAAAGTCTTCCAAACATTCCTGCCCTGATGTTTACCGTCTTTACCACCCTGTGATTTTAATGCAGATGCTCCAAAGGTTCAGGGTCGAGTGGCGTGGTACACGTGGGAGGGAAACCCGGTCAACATCAGCTGTGAGGTGGAGGCTCACCCCGGGGCTTCGGTCATTTGGTTCAGAGATGGGCTCCAGGTTCCCACTGCAAACACCACCAACCTGAAGATCTACAACACGCCGACCGTCAGCTACCTGGAGGTCTGCTGCACATCGCCGACACACCAAAACACAGTCGTTCTCTAGAACAGAGGGAGACTGTTTTTGCAATTAACTGAAATCTCCAGTTTTGGCAGCTTTGTCAGCTTTCAGATATTAATAGATTTTTGTGTTTGCAGCAGCTGTATTTACTTATCAGATGAAGAACGACTATTAGAGGCAATTGGAAATCATTTTCGTTCCACTTCCAGGAGATATGACTTGCTGACTCTTAAACAAAGCTTTACAGAGGGGCTTTTTTTGTGCATTTTGTCATTTTAATTGAAAAAGAAAACAATGATTTGGCAAGTTGATGAGAAATTTCTGTTTGTTATTCGTGGCACGACACAGAAAAAAAAAACACAGTTTGAGTGAGTTTAGTGTGTTTATCCTGAATAATGAATAGATAACAAGTCGTTCCAGAGAAACTCTGAATCAGGGATAATAACAGCTGACAAGTTAGTGAATCCAAAATCTTAGAAACTATGCAAATGAAGCTGTGTGAGATGATTAGTTTCTGCCGTAGATGTCTGTGCGTCCACTCTCCATCACCCATGAGTAAACTGCAGAACAGAATAGCACAAAACCTACAACCAAACACATCCATAGATCTTCACTATGTCTATTTCCTAGCAGCGTTTCATTTTTCTTGTTCTCCTGCTGTTTCTCACCTTATGAACTGCTGTTCCTCAGTGCTTTTTTTTTTGTCTTTTTCTGTCTCACAGGTTACTCCTGATTCTCAGAACGACTTTGGAAGCTACAACTGCACAGCTACCAATGTGATGGGCAGTGAGTCCAGAGAGTTCCTGCTTATCCAAGCAGGTTGGTCCACTGAAAAACTAAGAATTGCATTGAATTGGTCGTCTCTTATACGTGCATGATGAGTGGGAAGTGTTTGGGGTTTGCTGACTATACAAGCCAGGAGCAGTTTGACGGCTCCCGCCTGGCTAGTCTCTGATGCTTTTTATTGAAAGAGTAAGCAAAGAAAAAGAAGAACAAGTGAAAAAATTAAATATCTGTTCTGGAAAAGTTGGAAAAAAATGCAGACTAACTGCATTTACTGACTGTGGTTTGAGCTTTTCTGAGCACATGTACCAGTGTCCTTTGAAAGTATTAGGCACTCTGCAGCACAGCTGGGTGCAGCAAGACTTCAAAATCAAAACGAAACCGTGCTTTAAGTCCTTTTTTCTTTGCACTGCATTCGGTTTGCGTCGGCTTCATTTGGTATACAAAACACTTCGGACCCATTAGAGGAGGTGGGTCGCTCAGGACCCTGAGTGCAGTTGAATTAATTGTGCTAACAACCTCTGCTGCCACTGTGTACCACATTACTATATATGCCTTTTGAGATGGTTTTTTTTTTTGTTCCCTGCTGTCTCATTTGCCGCATAAATGCCTTAAGTTATTCTTTCCAACCACAGTTGGTATAAGAGGCTACCAGAAGAACCCTTCACGTATCTCTCCACAACTTATTTTCCAAACGGTTGTGTCAATGAGAACGTTCCAAAGTGTAGCATGAGGCAAAGAGCTTCTCTAAACAAAGTAATTTCCATTTCAAGGGTAATTAAACCGTCTCTGCGTTGCATACTGATGCAACACTATTCAGAAAAAAATCAGGTGGGTTTATCATCACTGAAGAGGGATAATTTTAGTGGTATTTCTGTTTGCGAGGCGCTAATGAGGGGGCTCTAGAAAGTTTGCAGACATAAATAAATGGGTTGGTGATAAGTTGATGCGTTCACCTTTTAGCACTGAGAAATGTCTAGTGTTGCTTTGTAATTACTATGATTACTAAATGTCTTTGTAATCTGTCCATTAGATTAATTTTCTTGTGTACAAGTGGAAGTTGTTGCTTCATAGAGGCACTAGAGAAAAAGGTCAGGGAGTCACTGAAATCATTATCCACTGGAAGCTCTGAATGTACTGTATCTAATTTCATCAACAATGATGATAAAGAGACCAAAAATAAAAGGTTGCTCATTACAAACACCTGTCATACTGATTGTATACATACTAAAGGACAAAAGACATCGGTGTAATGTTTACAAAAGACTTCTGAGCTGTAAAGGAAGCTCCATTTCTGTGACACTCTGTCCAATAGCCATCAATCAAAGTGTAACTCAGGCTGGGGGTAAAGCCGTTGCTGCAGGCTCATCCGGGCATGTCATGTCCACACATCTTCAATAATTTGGTGACCAGAGGCTTTAAGGCTTTAAGGAGTTTTGCCAGAAACACAGTTTTGAAAGAGGCTGATCAGAAGAAGAGGCAACACATTATCAGTATTTGTTGCAGTGGCCAGAATAAATCTGTGCCAACTGCATCAGCTCTTCTTATGCATTCAGATGCATTTATTTCCTACAAATGCACACGAACAATGTAGTAAAGCTCCAGTATAGTCCTGCAAGCCTATACTGCAGAGACATTAACTCCCTGCTCCATTTGAAGGGTCAAATGCTTTATTTCACAGGCTCTTAAAAGCTTATATTACTTTCAAGAACTTATTATAAACGTAAGATCACATTTACTCAGCTACAAAAGTTGTAAGTAAATAAATTTATTTTTTCAGTTTGAAATTGAAGTGTTATTTATTCAAGAAACCCTTGTAAAGTATAATTAAATGTTTGAAAGTAGAACTTATTGTTGGTGTTTTCATTTACTCAATTACCTGACTATAAATGAAAAGACAGTATAGTGATGCCTTCTAGATGATAGCAAGCTGTGTCACATAACTCACAGTGGCGAGTGTGACAGTTTCCTTGAGTAATGAGTCAGCAGCACTGCGGTAAAGGGTTTTTCAAAGAGACAAACCAGAGGTGAAAAACACAAATACAACAAAACATAAAGCTGTTATTGTGAGGAAAATGCTGCTGCTTCAAGGTCCAACTCAAATACTTAGATTTTATATTTAAAATGAAACATCACATTTGCACAAAAAATGATCTTTTCATTTCTTAAGTTCCAGGTTGTTTCTTTCTGACATTTCCATGAACCGTCCTCGACACCAGAGTGACGTGCTAATTGTGAAATCAATATGTCTGTTTACTTTATTATTTGCAGCATTGCTGAGCTTTTGAAGAGGAAAAATTGTATAAAACGTACACATTGTTGTCTTTTGCAGAGGTGCCGTCGTCACCAGAGATTGAACTGGTGGATCCTTTCTCCAGCACAGCGGTCATAGCATTCGAAGAACCCGTCGCTACAGGTGGAGTGCCGATCATCAAGTACAAAGTGCAGTGGCGTTTGCCCGGTCAGGACTGGACTGGCAGGGAGTACAACGCTGATGACGGTGAGTTGCTCAGCTCTCATGGCAAAGTTGCCTTTTGGTGGACCATTTGAAAACTGAATTTGTCAAGAAATCTCTTTTTTGAGTGCTTTTAAGCGTCATCTTTGACGAGTGATTGAAAAACACCTGCTGGAAACAGATTTCTGCTTGTTGTGATTCAGCGCTGAATTAATCTTTAAGTCCCAAGTCACTATTGTTCAACTACATTTCCCCTAAAAGTCTTTAAAAACAAAATCTTCATCAGGAAAAGTGGATGCAAGTTATGTTTTTATATGATGTCTTCAGGCTCAGCTGTTTTTCTTCACTCATCAACTACTCTTTTATAACTTTTGAGGCCTTTTGAAATTTCTGCACCCAAATGTCAGGTGATGCCTTAAAAAAATAAAAGAGGAAGGTTCGGCTCAGTTTCTGACGTCTGTTGATAAACAACATCTTTGAATCATTTCAGAAATCACGTAAAAATGTGTTAATTAAAAGTTGCGCCTCGTCTTTTAGTTTCTAAATTTAACTTTTGGAAGATCAAGGTATTTCAAATGGTGACAGAAAGATGAGGAGGTGCAACTTTCCCCAAAAAACATCTTATTTATGTAGTATGTTGTCCACAGGTAAAGGAGTTTTTTTTTTAAAGCAAGGAATATTTTTCAATTTCTTATTTTAAAACAGTCTTTCTACTCTTTAATATTTTTTGAGCCAATAATTTACTTTGAACTTGGCTTTATTTGCCAAATATCTTCATTCCAGCTGGTCTTCTCTGAATGAAGGCTTGAGTTTAGAGCATGTGAGAAAAAAACCTCTGCTGCAGATGCCAAGTTGCAGCTGCCTGAAAGAGAAAGAAGCACCATCTGTATTTTTGACCAAGATGCAACGACGACGGTGCAAAATGTAAAACAAGAGGTGGCTTACAGCTACAACACCTGGCCACATCTGGCCACACGTTTTATGTAAAAAAATCCAAAACAGACGACAAAGTGCTGTCTTTGCCTTCCAGAAAAACACTGAATACACTCTTAAAACACTTCTTCTGACCTCCATAAGCACAGTAAAACATGTTGCACATACTAGAGATGAAAATCTAGTTAGTTAGCTATTAGCAATAGCTATTGGCTTGTTATGTGTAATGTTTATCATTGGTGTTATGCTAACGATTATCATGTAAATCTGGTTAGCTGTTAGGAAGCACTCAGCAGGAGGAATATGAAAACATTAACTACACTTCCTGTTTAATTTAAAAGCACAGTGGGGACCGTCCTGTTAAAACATATCAGTATATCATCTGTATGTCAATACCAGAATGTCTCATCAATATGGATCTGACTCTACCGGCACTCTGAAACTCTAGTCTGTCTGTTTCCACACCCATATTGACTGTGTGTTACTGCTTGTGGACATGGAGGCAATAATCGCATTATTGTTGTCAGCGTTGCTATTTTCTTTAGGATCTAATTCTTTAGGATATGAAGAAAAAATATGGGACCAAAACCTGCAGAAAACATTTCATCCGGCAGAACAGTTAATCCAAACATGACAGTAGCTGATGTCAGGAGGAGAGCTGGAACACAGTGCAGCCTAAATGACAGTCAGCTCAGACGCTGACAGGCCCCAGATAATATCCTCGTCCCACTGAGGAGTTGTGGCTCTTACGAATCTGGATGGTTCTCGTCCTGTCTGCCACATGGGACGAATCAGTCAGGGGGCTGACAGCCTCTGCTGTCAGCTCAAGGCTCAAGAGCTGCCTGTCATGAAAGCCTATACACCAAACAAAACACACACACTCCTGCACCAACAGTAGATGTTACTGAAAATATCTTATTCAGCCATTCCCTTATGCTAAATAAAACGTCTGCAAACGTTGCTCTGTGCAATGCTTACAGCTGTTGTGGTATGTTCGCAGCATTAAATTGTGCTATAGGAAAATATCAGCCTCCTTGTAATTTAAGCTGCAACATGACAGAGAGGAAGGAGGCTTGTTGTCGTTGCTGATATATAAATATCAATTGGCTGAAAGGTATCAATAAAAAAAGCTTTTGAGCTCTAAATCTCTCTCCTGATATTGTGAATCAGGGCTGCCATCATATGTTTGAAAGCAGTACTGCCAGATAAAGATACCACACCCATCACTGTGGGTCCATATATACGTGTCTGCATCTGCAGTGTGCTTGTGCATGAGCGTGCACGAGTCAAAAGTTAAAGCACATCTACTGTGCTTTTCACCATACTCTGCGAACCTTTTAACACCTCATACCGTGTGTTTTATTTATCAGATATGTGCCTGTATCCTACAGTCTGCAGTACATAAATACTAAACCTGCATTCGTGAGGCAGTGGACTTAAATGCCCATCTTTGCCATATTTAAGCGTTTGCTATTTCTAAATGTGCAAACAGCATCATGAATAAATTGCTGTTTTGTCATTTGTGTGACCAATTTCTTGGTCACAGGCTTAAAAGATAATGATGGCTAGATGCTATATTTGTCTCCTGATGAGCAAATCCTATGGAAAAACCAAAATCAGTAATGTGTTAGTCTGTTTCTCAACGCTCAGCCAAAAGGCACTAAGCTCCAAATCCATTCATTCTTACTGGAAATTAAACCTTTTTTTTTTTTTAAATAACTGGTCTCAAATGCATAGTTTCATTTATTAACTGTCAAGATAATGTTTTTTTTTTTTAAAAACTAGGCACAGCAGCATTTAGCAAACAGTGAGGGGTATAATAATAGATACACTGCTGGAAAGTATTTAAGACACCAAGGAGGTAATTTGGGATTGTCTTAAAATAAATTAAAAGTTA
>JAPZDV010000006.1:22700775-22715989 GCA_029814665.1 Acanthurus lineatus | reverse complement strand
AAAGTTACTTTGCTCATAGTAATGAAGCAACACGTCCCCCTGGTTGGTTCACTGATGTGTTTATTATAGTTTATGGACACAATAGAGAGAAAAACACGGTCTTGGTTTTAATCTTTTCATTGAATTTGTTGACAAAAATAAAGAATATTTCTTAACTTACGATTTAATTGTCGGCAGTGTTACAAATGACTGAATAAAACACAACACAAAAAGTTTCTTTGTATCAATCTGAGAAATGAACAGAGCAAGAAGTCATTTTAAATGATGTATTTACATCAGTAAAGTGGAATATAAATACTTTTTCAAGCCAAAAAAAGTCCATTATTGTGTTTTAGCCCTCAGAGCTGCTCTTTATTTTGTGACCTCTACGTTCTAGATGACAGATTAGCTCAGAAACCGAATGCTGCTTGGCACAAAGTCATGTGAACCGGTGGAGAATATAACAGGACGCTGTTATCGTTTTTACTCTGGACCACAAACCTCCCTGTCAGCACTTTTAATTTGCAGGATGTGTTTTCTCAGTCGAATGTTTTTCCTCTTGAAACTGATAAAATTGAGCTCTGTGTGTTGTTTTGACTTGTATTTTGCATCTCTTAGAGATCTTTTTAACTTTTTTTTGCATTTCCTGGCTCCGATCACCACAATTCAAATTCCTGCCTAAGTTCAAACCATGATCATTCAATACCTTCAGTGACGGACTTTTCAGTCGTTGATGCCGCAGTTAAGTCTGCGCTGTAGCAACACAATGATTAACACACGCCAAAGTCAGTAAAGTCTCTACAGATTGTTATGATTTGAGGAGATAACCTTTTAGAGAAGCAGAGGAAAGCGGCATGTGGTAATCAGTGGTAAATTTCTCCGGGCCGGCAGGAAATCTCATCTGAACACGAATGGCTCCAGCAGTGACATCACTTTTACTGATGTTGATGGTGCTAAAAGCCCAGTTGTGAATTAATTTGGCCCTATGCTTTTTAGCCATGTTCACACAGTCACCGCGAGCAGTCACTTATGCATGGTTCATTCAGAAAGTCTTTCTCATTGAGACATTAATGGGAAACACATTTAGAATTTTCTCCGAGTCACTGTAATCAAAAAATGCGTCTGAGCTGTTTTGCACCGAGGCCTGAATTATTTCTCATCCATGAAATTACTGTTCTTGTATTAGGAGATATCATTTTATAACAAAAGTCAAGAAACACATTTGTGTGCATATGTGTGTGCATCCTGAGTGAAATCTCAGCGGTGCTTTGCTAATAAGGAAATAAGACTGTCTGTGAAATACATTCATTTCTTTCTTGTGTTTATGTCCTCCCTAAAATGTCAGACCTTGACTGACTTGTAACTGCAAACTTTGTCCTGAAAAGGCTTTTTCACTTTCCTTTACTGAAGAGTGAGATGTTTGTGCTCTTTCTTAAAAACTGACATGTACTGCAGGCAAGCTAGATTTGATATGTCACAGACTGCAAAGCCAAAAACAGGGAAATACATTTTAAACCCATGCAGACTCATCAGAACAGGGAGTTTGAATCCGCACAACCACGACAAAATACAAGCTGGCTAACAAATAACATGAGCGAAAAAAGGCTACATCTGCTAGTCACCAACCAAAGAGTAAATGAGCTGTAAGCCCATTTTCAGAATGCTTTTTTCATAGATTTTATTTTTAAAACATGTAAAACAAAATGTTATTAAAAGAAGAATATTTAGAAAACCATAAAAGGTTTTAGAAGAAGAACTTTAAGGACTTTTTGTCATGCTAAGTTTTGTTTTTGAAGCTATCTAATGATTCTTGTTTGATGCTTACTGGTTAACTCAGCAAAAAAAAATTACAATTAAGAATTCCCGCAGGAGGTTTGTCAAATATCATTCAGTCTGCTCAAATGTGACTTTTTCTTGTCCATCTTTAATCTAATTCTCCTGCCGTAGAGCAGCTAATCATAAACCACAGACCACCACTGTAATGAGAACTTGCCCTTTTCCTGGCATTTACTCTTCATGACGTCGGTCTGCTTTGCCCCTGAGCTCGACGGCTGCCATCGCATGCAAGCACTCGACTGGTCTGCGCGACCCCCCTGTGCTCCCATTGGTAATCGAGTCTCTGTGGAAAAATCCAGTTAACAGTATGGCGTACCTGTGTCGTCGTGCTGCACGCACACAATGCAACGGAAAGAAATAATGATCACTGCTGAAATGGAAGGAACATTTTCCTGTTCGGTCGATTAATTCAGGTCAGATCAACAAATACACGTCAATATATCAAATCAGTCACCTTTTAATTTGCTTCAAGCCAGAGGAGGCATCGAAGGGTTTATTGAGTTGTGAAAAAAGTTTCTTTATCAATGTTCTTTATTTTATTTTTTCTCTTAAGTAGAAATTAACTCAACATTTTTACAGAAAAAAAATGCTGTAGTATATACGTGAAGTAATAGAAAAAGATCAGGTAGGAAAATTAAGGAGTTCAAGACAGAAAAGCAAAAGCAGAAAAAACTGAAAGTACACTGACATGATAAACACGATGGTTTTTTACTGTAACCAAGCAGAGTTCCTGCAGAAATGAGTAAAACATTTGAGTTTAGTTGCCATTCTGGTTATTAATTTAAAAATAAGGCTTTGTTTAAATACATTTATTTCTTTCTTTTTGCTTTATTTGGGTCTGAGTTTTCTTCAGCACCTTGAATGGAAAAACTATAAAGTGAAAATAAAAGCAATTTAAGACCAAACTGTCCAATCAATGGAATAAGGCAAAGCAAACCAAACAGAAATTACCAGAAAACAAGCGAACTCAACATGTGAAAGCCAAAACAATAGTTGACAGAAAATTCCATTTGGGAGATCTACCAGTTTTTTGGTTTATTTGCTTTTCGAAACGAAATCTGTTTTTGAATCTTATCCTGGTGATGCTGTCGAAGGCCAGCCGAACAAAAAGAACCCAAAAACAAAAAAAAAAACGCTGCAGTTGTTCGGATGAATGCTTTATATGTTTGTTAAAAAAGAACAAAATCTATTCTTCCCTCCTTGTTCAACATTTCTTTGGTTTCCTGTGTGTGCGTGTGTGTGTGTACACCTGCGTGGAATAACTCCATCTCGCCTCCAACAGCTTTGACCAAGATCACCATCACCGGCCTGAAACCGGAGACCTTCTACGAGGTCAAGATGTCCGCCATCAACGGCAAAGGTGAAGGCGAGAGCAGCCCGCCGAGCACCTTCAAGACGGAGCCAGTCCGTAAGTACCGGCCTTGTCGCTCACGTCCCTGCTCTCAGTAACCCCGAGGCTTTGAACCCTAATGTTGTTGCTCACTCCACCGCCTGCTCGTGTCTTAGCTGAGCCCTGATGCTTTTCACCCCTAAACTCCTCTATTCTCACGCCAAAACGTCCCAGCGCACTCCTTTTCCAGCCAGGCCCGGGGGTGGGAAATGAAAATCACGATTGCTGCCGACTCTTTGTAACCCGACTTGTTTTTCACTTGTGTTAACTGTGTGTATCCTTCATCACTGAGCGGTGTTGTCACATGGCTGTTTCCTCATGAATGTTTGCAGTGTGTGAGCCAGACGGCGCCTCCTTCCTCTTCTCACACAGTCCTGCACTTTTAGTCGACATACTTCAGGTGATTTAGTGAAAGCTTTCTGGGAAGCACTTCTGCATTCTTAAGGCTGATTTATACCACAATGTGGAGTGTCAGCTCTGTATTTATAGTCCAGTAACAGTGCGTATTGTTAATATAGCAGCCAGAGGTCAAGCCCTGCGAAAGATTGTTTATATTGCGTGAAGGAAATGGCAGCACATGATGAAATGTCTAAGGAGGAGGATATTTAACTGTGTTTGGAAGGAAGTTTGACAGGAGAGAGACTCACCTTAACAGAGTGAGGGAGATACTGGGAGGATGCCTGCTTGTCAGTCGCACTTATTCCTCAACCAACACGACACTCGCAGCAGTTTGCTGGCTGTTTTTTGGACCGACTTGCTGTCATTGTCAGTGTTCTCACCATTTAAGGGTTTTTTTTTTATTTTGGTGAATAATCTGACGTCAAATCAGAGCTGCCTTCGACAAACAGCATCATCTGCAACCTGACAGCGAGGAGCAGGTGCACAACACCTGTCATCACCAATTACAATGTGTCAGTCTGATGTAAAAACGCGTCAACTTTGTGTTTATTTATGCACAATTATGTCAGATAATGATTTCTCATTGAAGTATAAATTAGAGCCAATCATCCCTGAGATCCTGATTTACATTCACCCAGCAAGGGTTCGACGTAACTCCAAATATTTACACATTCTCATTGGTGGGTCTCACTTTCTAAAAAGCAATTAGTGCGATAATGGAACATAATGCAGTCGTCGTATCACATTTTAAAGGTTTGATGACAGTATTATTAGTTCTTGAACAGTTGTGAATGATTACTCTTAATGGGTGTGAAGCAGTTACACTTCAATCCAGCGTAGATTGATATTATCATCAAGGAGACAGAAGTATAAGCTGAAATCACAATGCAGGTGATACTGAGGTGAGCAACTCAGAGTTTGGTTGATAACTCTGCTTCATTACTGCTCTAAAAAGACTAAAAAACCAGAGCAACATCACTCCCGAATTGTTCTTTTGTTCAGTCACTCAGTTCAGTTTTTTTTTTCACTCTTCTAGCTTAACATCCTCTCCTGTCTCTCAGCCTCTATCATGTTTTCCGTAGAGGCTGCTGAGGTTGTTGCCCTGCAGTGAAAGCACCAGCACTCCCTGCTGCTCAGAGCGGGATCAGTCTCTCTCTGTAAAGCAGAGTCAGCTAGCAGCTACGAGTTACTCCAGGAATCTCAGGAAGAGCAGCCGGAGAGCATCAGAGACAAAGACAGTGAAAACATTTTTTCAATTAAATATGACGCGCTTTCGCCAAATCAGTAATAATTGATGGTGTGTGCGACGGGTTGCCCTGAAGCAGAACTTGCTGTTTTTGTAGCTTTTTGCCAAAGTTACATAGTGCAGCAACTGGTGATTGGGGGTGGGGGGTGCAGAGTGACTGATATAGTGACGCCATTCACCTGATTCCACATGAATTTACCATGGAAATGATGCTTCAGCTGTTATTTTAGGGTGTATTATTTATACGTGCGTCTATTTGCTGCAGAGCTCGTTTAACCAGGCTACAGTTAGAAAGTTGACAGACCTATTTCTCAGTTCGCATATCAAATCAGGGTCATGAATAAATCCCTGTTTAGTTCGTACCAGCCTCCATGTCATACCTCCATCTGTGCTTCATCACCCTACTGCTTCCGTAGAAATACCCCTCCTCCTCCCTTTAGCATCCGCCATTTTTGCCTGGTTCCCCCAAAGCAGAAGAGAGAGGCTTTGTCCTACTTCCAGATGTTTCGGCAAAAGTCAGGATTTGTTTGTTTTTCTGATGTATTTTTTAACTAATCTACCTGCAGTGTTTCATCTACAGAAATGACATCAAAACAGACATCAGTTCAGCTCACGTGCACGTCACTTAATGTGTTTTATTACATCAAATTGTCTCCGAAACCTGATGTCCTTTTAAGAATTTTACGACAACTAAAGATGCATCCGAGCTTTAAGTCTAAAGACAGATTCCTACTTTTGAAGTATGATACAGTATCAGTACTTATGATGTCAAAGTTCGTCTCAGTACACAAAGAAACAGGACTTATTGTTGACTGACAGTCCAACAGTCCCACAGTAACAGTGTGACAGTGTGTTAATGACGCAGCAGGACAGAGTCGCCCTCTTTCATTGTTCATTTTTTTCTCATTTCATTGTCTTTTGTTTCCTCTTATTGTTTTTATTGTTTTCTCATCATGATATTCCATCTGTTCTGTTTTTCCATTGGATCTCTCAGGGTATTCTTTCACAAGTAAGTTTCTTTTCTCACTGTCTTCTCTGCTTCATTTTCATGTGTGCTCGTTTCCATCTCCATTGCTTTTAATTGCTGTACTCTTCTCTCTCTACACTAGATCTTTATTTGTTTTAAATAAATGCAGTTTAACAACAATCTGCCATGGAAAGAAAAAAAAAACATCAGAAATCACCCAAAACCTCTAAAACTTGAAATTTCCTCTTTGCCACATAAATATCAGTACTTGTTGTTTTATCTTCTGTAATAATTTTGCAGACAGCAGTCCATTTTGTCACCCTAATGTGGTTTCGGGATTTGTTTAGCAGTATAATCGATTGGTATGACAGACTTACAGCAAGTAGCAAGTGAGTAATTTGTACCAAACTCCCTCTAAGTCCTCCTATCTGCTCCTTTGGTGTCGCTCGGCTCAGAACATCTTTCCTGTCGTATTTCTGCACTGCAGCAGTTCAGCCAGTGAGCTTTATATCCGGTTTTTAAAGAACATTTACTGTGTTCAAAGACATAAAAAAAGGGGGTTGCAGTGGTATTATCACATTGTAATTAATGTGGAATTAAAATGTTTACAGGCAATAAAGTAAAAAAAAAAAGCCGAGCAACTCTGCACATAAACGGCCCTTAATAATGCAGCTTGCTATTCTCAGTAGTCTTTAGGATTCCCATTTGCGTTTTTTTGAAGTGCTTTCATTTTGGCCGTGGACAACAAGCGTCTCTCAGGAGTCACACGAATGCATATTAAAAATGACTGTAAATAGCTTCCTAGTTTGTGTTGAGGTGCAGGTGGGGAGGAGCTGCAGGTCTCTGTGGGCGGAGCACGTGCTTCCAGCTGCTCTTTCATTCCCAAATCCATGATTGGTGTTTGTTTTTTTTGCACACATGATCTGGATTGATCTTCAGCGTTTACATTCACACTAGAATCCCCTTTAAAAATATTAGCTGGGGTTTGATCATGTTTGGAATGAGACACCAAATTAAATATTTATTCATTTAATTCTTACAGGTGTTAATTCATACAGTGACAATAACTTGGATGCTATTATTTATTAAAAAAGACATTCACTGCATCCTGTAAGAAATCCTTAAAAATAGCACAAGCTACATTTACTCGTATAGTTTTACATGTTGGACCAGTTTATGTATATTTAGACATCTCTGACATCACTTTAAGGAGAACAAAAGTGTGTATTTCTGTACTTCAGGAGAGTGTCGACTAGCCTTTGTAGAAATCAGACAACTTGAAGTAATTGCTGGTTGTTGCTGTAAATGAAACCATGGGAGCCAAAACAAAAGGCAGACAGCATAAGTAAGAAAGGAAGCAGAAACTCACTGCTGAACAAACAAGAACGCAGTAAAGGATGCTTGACAAGCAGCTTCTGAACTGCAAAAAACACCTGAAAGAATGCAGTTTCTTTTATGTTTACAGGTAGAGATGTAAATTCTCCAAAGCCATGGTTAGTGCCACATTTCTGTCACAGTTCAATTCACACCTCTTTGTTTTTTGTCCTCAGCCCAAACTACATTTTAATGAAGTGCAGCAAAAAAAGTCTTTGAAAAGTTGGATGTGAATTAAATGTTAAACAACGTGGATAATTTACAAGCAGCCCCTTAATGCATTTAGGGCGCATTAATTAGACAGACGCAGCAGTTTACTGAGAGTAGAAACACGGTCCAACAGTCCAAGAAAAACACTGGAGTTTTAGAGACAAGAGGGTGATGGGGGTGCAGCAGTTTCTGCAGGATCAAACCCCAACTCAAGATCCTGAACCTGCAGGATCTAATCAGGACTCAAAATTCTAAATGATGTTTTTTTGTTTTGATCTCAGTTTGGGTTCATTACATCTCGACTTTGAAGTATTAGATCTAAAATAATGAGAATACCTTTTCTGTTTTAATTCATTTGAATAAAAACAGTCCCTGTCCCTGTAAGGGGACTGAAAGCTGCCCAGTCCAGCATCCAGGGACCAGTTCCTGCTCTGAGGCCACTTCCTGGGTCCGAGGCAATAGGCAGTATCTCTTATATCAAACAGTAACTTCTCTGCAGATGTTTGCTTTGGGTTGCCCTGTCACAATTTAATAGAAAATAAGAAATACGTGTGTTAAGCCAGATTTTCAGAGTTAATTTGGGTTTATTTTACATAAATATCCATCAGAGTGACGCTAACAGGTGAACAGTTGTGTCAGAGTTTCACCTGACTTTAGCTGAGTTGTTGTTTCTACTGCAGAATGATGCTGCTGCATCCTCCCTTTTTCCTCACAAGTTTGGACTCCCGAGAACACAACTTTGAACTCGCTGTACTCGGTTTTTGAGAGAGGTCTCATTTCCCATCACGTAGGATGTAACACAAAAAAGCTATGAGGTGTTTTTTTGTTCGCACGTTGGATGTGCTCACAGACGCAGTAAAACAAGGAGTCATTGTTCTACAGGAATGTTCCAGTGGATTTAAAAAAACACCAAGACAGTATAAAAACAAAACTGAGCCAGCACTGAGCTGCTCTTCTCGAGAGCTCCGGCTCCTCTCACCATGTTTTCACAATCTTTCAGTTTCATCAGAGATCCCACCCCATATCGCTGCCACCAGTATGGCCCTTAGTGAGTATGCCAGTCGCGCAGTGTGCAGTGTGCAGTGTGTCTCTCTTCACCTCTCGCCTGCTTGGCTTCACAGTTAGCGTAGATGTTCATTAACGTCTGGCGTGGCTCGGATGAGGAGAGCTCATGCGTCCTCTGTAGAGTGTAGCCACAGCAAAATAACAAAAAAATGAGTCCGACAAATTATTAGTTCTGCTAACAGTTTTGAGTTCCTGTAGATTATGATGTTACTAACTTGTCAGGAACGTGAAGATTGCCATTCTAACCCCCTGATTAGAGTGTTGTGCATGGTGTAATTAACACAAATTGTCTGTTTATGAAGAATTTGAACAAAGTGCATCATTAAGACTCTGCTGATTGTGGGTTGAATTAAAGTAGGTTGCACCAAACATCAGTGGAACCTGCTATGTTTTTAAAACGCTGATGTCAAAGTAAATCACTATCTGTTGGATTAGTGGCCAAAGAAACTTTCTGCCTACACATAAATACTACTTTAAGACATCGCAGGTGTAATTTAGCATTGGAGCACAAAGTAGAATGGTAAGCAAACCATGTGAGTGGATGGATTGGTGAGAATTTCCAGTTTTTGCTCACGTTGCTGTTAGTTTCCTTTGCTGTAAAGCTGTTTTGTCACATGCTCTCATCATAACACTGCAACACAACATGCTAAATGCATCTGGCGTAAACATTTAGCGCTAACAGGCTCCATGCTAACACCTTATGTTGTGTTTGTGTCAGAATTTACAGCAGGTATCGTTAAAACTGGTAATATAAAACTGATCGTTTTTACAGAATAATTCAACCTGATGGTTAATAGATTTGCTTAAGTCTGATTTGCTTTCTCCCACAAAAACATCACCAACATTGTGTTAGAATGGGTACAGTCTGTAAGTTACACTGTCTAGTCACATTCGCCGTCTTGCATTGTGCAGGAGTGTTTATATTCATAACTGATTGGTTAGGAAATCGACTAGTCACTAAAATACTTTTGGCTTTTAATCTGAACTTGTTTGTTCATTAGTAAGCCATTTTGCCAGTCTACCGTGATGCATGATTGTGCAGATAAATGGAGGTACCACCCTGCAAAAATGTTTTTTTCTCTGCATCATACTGCTTAAAAAAAACCTTTATTTAGTCTCTGCATTCTTCACAGTGTGGTTCTTATTTAAACCCCACTGCCACTGTTGACTTTGAATTATCTTGAGGATGCCTCAGTGTTTCTTATCATTGTGTCCATTCAGCTTATAAACGGCATCAGATCGTCTGACGTTCAGGACAGGACAGATAGTTTTGAGGATCTGACCTGTCAGTGCAGACAGTGACTTGAAGGAAAGTCTTTCAGGTGCTGCGACAGATCGCTTTAAACAACATAAAACCAAGAAAACACACACACACACACACAGAGGCTTGATTTGCCTGTTTGGAAACCAGACAGCCTCTCAGGTAACCGAGAGGTGACTGACACTGAACGGCGGCACTTAAAAGCCTCAGCTGATATCGTATCATTATTTTGTGTTAAAGAGCCAGTAGACTTATAACAGACTGTAACTTTAACTATATCTGACAGCTTATTGCTTTAATACGAGGTGTACATCAATTTTAAAGCAACAACCGAGGTAACAAGGTGGAGTGTGTGAATGAACACGACCGCTGTGTTGTGTTTGGATACAAGGTCACCGGAGTGTTTGTTGTGTGTCTTATGTTGCTGTTTAAGCTGAGATCTTAATGTTCTGTGTAAGAACTGGATGTCCTTGCAGTGTTCCTGACTAAAATCTCTCCCTCTGAGCAAACCATGAACAACATTTTCCAGTCGCAGCCTCTTTATTTATTTATTTTTTTTTGCTTTACATTAGATTCATCGATGTAGTTGCTCATAAACAGCACATAAGCTTCAGCAACTACTCTGTGTTTTATTTCCTGCAACGCATCACTCAGCAAATGTCATACCTGCTTTTAAACAGATCTTATTTCGCCTGATGTCTCATGTGTTTACACAGTTGTCTGCTGTTTTTTGTGTGTGTGTGTGTGTGTAATATTTAGTTGGCATGGCTTGTATACTGAAAGCTGCAGAGTTTCCTCTCGTTTTTTTTTTGGTTTTTTTTTTGGCTTCAAATTCTTGTTTATCCCTTGGAAACCAAATCAATTGCTGTTTTTTTTCTGCCTTTTAATTTCTCTTTAATGGGCAGCCATGGTGTTCGAGCTGACCATAGTTCAAATTCAGATTGGGCATTAATGTTGCTAAAGTATTATTAATAAAGGAAAAATCTGTCTGAGGAAAAGCTGTTGATTTTCTGGATGCATGAGGTGATTGTGGGTAAACAGTTTTGGTTGTGTCTAATATCTGAATCCTAAAATCAACACGAATTACTTCGATTATTGATTGATTGAATATACATAAACTCCAAAAAAACCAAAACTAATCCACAACTGCTTCATATATTCAGCAACATTTATTTTATATGTATTTAAAAAAAATCTGTTTATGGATTCATGTATTTCTCTTGGTTGTTTGTGTTTCCTTTTGTGTCCTTGTCTTTAACATTCTTGTTCATTTGTTAATTATGTTGTTTTTCATCATTTCAAAAATGTTTTGTATGTTTCCTGTGTGCCCCTTTCGCCCTCGCCTCTCCCCGCCCTCTCCTTCCCCCCCTATATTTTCTTTTCAACCAATCATGTGCGTGCACTTCATGTGACTTTGTCATATGGCTCTTGCATGGTGCTGATGATGTCGTCTTCGCTGGCCAACAGAAGGTAATTTTTTTTTGTTGTTTAGTTTGAGATCGTAGGAATCAGCAGTGTCATTCAGAAGAGTTTTGCTAGATCAGATTCTTAGCAGAGACATTAGAAGGCTTCTAGTTTTATTTGGACATTTTTTCATTCATCTTTAGGCCATTATGTAAATATGTAGTATACATTTAGACATATTTGTCACAAATAATTTCCTCGCCTTCATTCATCCTAAGACTTCTTTTCTTCTAGTCAGTTATTATCCTTTTTCTCAACTTTCATTACAGTAATAAAGTAGTAAATAAGTGACAAAGCAAAACTGTTCTCCTTTTAGTGCCTTGTTAAAGATTAGGCCTACATTAGCAATATAAATATACATCACATAATGAGCTCACACCTGCATTATCATGCATTCGTCCATATCCAAATAAGAGTACCAGATACAGATTGGATGTGAATTGCAGGTGGAAATGACTTGAGCTCTTTAAAATGAGCTAATATTCATTTGGAGCTATTTGTTCCAGCACGTCCTTCAACTCTGATTCAAAGTGAACTACATCATGAACGAGACTTTTTAAATGTTACCCAGCTGTGAACTCATTTTCAACAGAGACACCAACAGAACATTCAAGGTAGATGGATTCATAAATTTATGATGCTGGAAAAGAAACATGGATTTTTGGGAAGAATCTGAAAAAAAAACTCCTCAGTTTAACCATTTTAAATTACAGTGAAACAGCATATGCTACAGATCTAGTCACAATTGGGCTCACACATTTCATTTCATCTGTTTTTTAAATATCACTTTGCATTTTTTTTCTCTTCAATCAGCCATTATGCCATCGAATTACATGCAGGCTGGTTGAAACATTTTCATTACTATTTATTTGTTTATAAACCAGAGTTTTAAAGAAAACTAACAGCAAGATTATGAGTATAAAGCTGGTTTAGCTGGATTAGAATTAAAAAGATGATGTAGCTTCACATTAGCCTGGATTAGTAAAGTGACATACAACAAATCTGGCACAACAAAGTGAGAAGTTCAGTTTTAATCCAAACACAGTTATTTCCCTTTTTTGCCTAATTCCTGGGTTTTTTTAATTATTTTTGTTGTTGGTCAAATAAAATGTTTGTTAGAATTAAATTAGAAATTAGCTGGTTTTTGCAGTCCTGCTTTTAGATTTCAGTAGAGCTAAAATTAGCCGTTAGGTAGCATTAAAAAAGTTATTATCGTCTTTTTCCTCTTCATCACTGCATTTGGAGTCACATTTAAACATCACTGCAGCATGCTCACAAAGTGCCACTGACTGCATTCTGCATTCATCGCACACACTGTTATGGGTGGTCCTCATACTCGCCCATAAAGCTAACTCCTCTTATCTCTCCCCAGTTAGCCGCCGTAGCTAACAGTGATTGGATTCACAGCAGCTCGTTGCATTACTTCAGCATGCAAGTCCATGTTCTCTTTCTTGTTGCATCCATTTTTTTTTCTCCGCTGTTTCCCCAAGAAAAATGTCAGTTCTGTCTGCATGTGTCTGTGTCTTTGGTGTCACGTCTTCTTGGGATTGTGCTTGCATTTCTAGAAAAAGAATTGAAAGAAACAACTGAGCCAAAAAAAGATGTGAAAATTGTGCTTTAAATCTAATAAAGCAAAAATCATTTAAGATTTAGCAATGCAAATTTTCTGAATTTTGCAATGAAATTTGATTTTGCAATGAAAAAGGGATTTTGAGATCAGATCCTTCTTCTTTTTAGGAAAGAGTTGGCAGATATTTCTAAATTATTTAAAGTTACTTTTATACCATTTTGTGTATTGTGACATGTATAATAAATTAAATGGATCATATTTAAAGATACTTAGTTTTACAGTGTGATTTTGATTGTGTGTTGGTTAGAGTGACTTTTAAAAAAGATAATTATTAGGGTAACAATCTTTCTACACTGTAATTAATATTAATATAGACATAAATACTACTCTAACATGATTTTAAGCTTTGAGTATGATATCAGATGGAATTATTAACCCAAAAATGAAGAATTTTTCTATCTAACAGCATGTTTTCAATGACTCTTTTCTATCCGCTCATCTCTCAATGTGCACTGGAAGATGAGGGCGGATGCTGTATTTGGTCGGGCTACATGTGGAACCACGTCTCCTGCATTTGTGTCAATGTGACTCCACATGTGACTCCACATGTGACTCCACATGTTTCCACTGCAAATGTGTGGCAGCACCCGAACTTTCCAGCCAGCATGGAGAAACTTCTCCTTCTAACCATCTCTTTTTCTGTCTTTAGCCTGAGAAAAAAAAAGCAAAAAAACAAAGACCTAACCCAGAATGATGCTCGTTAATAACAATGCCGAACACACCGATGTCTATCTGCCACCATGTTTACTGCTGCTGTTACTTACTAACACTGTCTGATTCACTTCTAGCGTTCGTCTCTCATGCTCACCTCAGCCTAGTGGAACGCATTTTTCAGGCTCAGATGATCACATAATGTAGGATCACAATAAAGTGCCTTCATGCATATTCATTCAATTAACCACTAACACTGATGTTTGAAATGCAAAATATTGGCTCTGGAAACTTGAATGCGGATTTTTTTCCCCTTTTTTTCTGTGTGTTTGTAATGTATGCCAATGTTTTTTTTTTCTTTTTCTTAACAAATTAATTTCCAAAAAAAGCAAAGCCATATATCCAAATCTGCACCATGACTAAGATCAAATAAGATGTAATGAGAGTGTTTTTTTGTGTTATTTTCAGATTGTTAGCACAGGGCAAAAGAGTGTAACATCACAAGGTAGTTAATTTAATAGGATAATAACAAGGCTAACAAGGTGTGTAACCGCTATGTGCATAATAAATGAGCTTAGGTTGTTAGTCTCCTCCCTTACAGCCTTAAGGGTGGCATGATGGTAAAAGTCAACATCACTACACATGCACACAAATCACCTCAACCTTCCCTCCCTCAAGACTACGTATGTATTATTAAAAGTAATAGAGTAACACGTCCAATCAAGGCCTACAGGCTCATTATCCAGCAACCCTGCAGTCATTACTCAGGGGGACAAAGCAGATAATGAGGAAGCTGAAGGAGAAAAACACCTCAGCCACACTGATTCTGCAGCAGCCACGGGACCCTCTGTCCCCTCAGGCCGCCCGCCATTATTTTCCTCCTAAAATCTATCTTTAACAACGAAACAATCTCCTCACTGCAGGATTGAAAGTAAGCTGGATTAGACAACAGTTGATCTGCTAATTGGACGACAAAGTTAACTGTCAGTCCTTTAAAAAATAAACTAGTGTTTGCTAATCTTACCCCCTCTTCGGTTATGGTTAGGGTTACAAATTGGGATCACAACAATTATGTCATTTAGCCTTTTTCCCAGTCTGCCACCACAGTGGTTAGAGTTCGGTTTGGACTGAACAAACTATGTGGGTAGGGAGAGTTAATTATTCGTTTGGACTAAAATATCTGCTTTGTTCAGGAGTTTTTGGTTGTTGCTGAAAAAAATCGGCAAAGACTGTTGGTAAGCAACAGGAAACAAACATCTTCAGAGCCAAAAATCTGACACTTTGTCACATTGATCAGCCTCCAGAGTCCTAAACCGTCCATTTTTATGACTGCTAACAGTGTTAAAATATCCATTCAGACAAACTTCTCCTCCTGCAAAATAATCTTCTTTTCTTTAGTCAGTTCATCTGTGTGTTATGTACCAAACACTAATAGTCTTGCGAACAGTATGTAGATAATCAAAAGATAATCAAAGCTATTAACTTTTTAAACCCACGTTTCCAGTCTGTGAGTGATGAGAACTTGTTAATCAAAACACAGATTTTGGTGAAATATCACACCAACCAAACATAATGTTGATTACTTAATTTTTTAAACTGAGCTGTTAAAGGATGAGAATATTGGCACCAAAGTAATTGATCTGTCCGTGGTAGAACATTAGCTTTAGATTCAAGATTCAAGATTCAAGATTCAAGAAGCTTTATTTATCCCGAGGGAAATTGCTGTGCAACAGTTACAATAT
>JAPZDV010000006.1:22677215-22698037 GCA_029814665.1 Acanthurus lineatus | reverse complement strand
TGGCTGCACAAAGGCCAATCTTATTCATTTTTTTTTTTCAGACAGTGTCGAATTGCAATTTCTCAATAGCCCGAGACAGAAATACCACAAAAAAATATTAACTCCAAACTTTTTTTGCAATATAACTCATAGAGTTGAACTGCATATGCATGTTAGGAGAGCTGTGTAAATCATCTCCTTTTACCTCAGGCTACAAACTTATCAATCACATCATAAGAGCATATCTGCTTTTGTCATTAGGCGGTAAAAGTCCCCATGTGGACCTCAGAACTTGATGAAACACAGGAGACCTTTCATGTCAGATAAAATACAAAAGTTGTGAATTGAAGCAGGGTCATTGGAAGGGTATTTTCTTTTTTCCCTCTGGCCTGCACTCGCTTTCTTTCCACTGGTAATGCCAAGCTATTTACTTGTTTCCTGTTAGGTCTCGTACAGTTAATCCTTTCTTCTTGGAGAAATACATTTCTCTGTTTTTTTAATGCACTGACCACCTTATTTGCATTTTAAAACAATGAGTTCATTTCCAAAAAAAAAACATTTAAGGCTTCACAAGATAAACAGTCACTATTTAACCCTTAAAACGAGCAGAGGGACGCTCGGAGTTTATGTTTTCTCCTCTTTGATGCTCTGCTGCCATACAGATAAACTGAGCATCATGGTACTCTGCTCTTCTGGTCCTCAGTAGCTTCTTTATGGCAGATGTTACCACTCAGGCTCACTGAGCAATAAAGTCTCACCACATATCAGCCGGCCCCAGAGCCTTTTGTCCAGTTTAAATCAAATATTTCTCCCCCCCAGGTGGTCACGGTCGGCCTTTGCTCCGTTGTTGTGTTGTGTGTTGGGTGCACATTTAACCTTGGGCTGCCTCCCCATTGCACTACACCTGAGCAAAAAAAAAAAAAAAACAAGGTTAAATTTATGTCTCATCCATCTATCATTTTTATCTTTTACTGAAAAGTCAGGTTTTTCTTTTTCTCTGCATCATCCTGTCTTTCCCCCACCTTCACCTACAGTTTCAGGGTTTTCTTGCCCACAACATAAATAGTCCAGAACAAACGCACATATTTATTTCCGACTCTGGATGATTAATATTTGCTTTGTCCATTTGTTTTCCAAAAAATGATCTCTTTTCAAATATAAATATACATTTTTAAGACATGTATCATAACTAAGAGCTGCAGACAGACAAACTATAACTGAAAAATAATATGAAACAAAGCTGGTAATTCAGATAAATGATCTGCAGCTTCAATAAGTTAATAGCATCAATAAATAAATGAAACAACCATTTGAAAGCATCTCCTGCCTGTTATGTAAATACTGTAAATTAGGAGGAGTGCTCTGCTGTGTTATTAAAGTTAAGTCTCCAGCAGTGGAGAGCAGCTCCTCTGCTGCGCCGTTAGCTTCAGGGGAAGCCTTCGTTGTACGAGCCTCTGAGTAGACGCAGGGCTTTAGAGGTGAAACAGGCTGAGCCCCGAGTTATTTTCCTCACCTCAGAAATAGTTTAAGGTGTTAAATGCTGCAGTGTGTCTTGGTCAGACAGTCTTGGCTTTTTACAGCCGATCGATGCTCCGATGTTCTGATAACGTTAAGAGTTCACATGTGCTCCTTGTCAGATTAGCAATGCTAATTATTAAGTCATTAAATCACAAAACGCCTGCAACCAATGAGAAATGTTGTCTGGCTGCTGCACTGCAGATGAGTTCCACATTATTTTGTTACATCAACATCACGTAAATAATCATATCTTTCACCCCTTGAAGGTAAACCATTGAGCAGAACATTTTCTCTCGCTGGCTCCTCACCAGTGAATATACAGTGTTGGTCAAAAGTAAAAAACAAACAAACAAAAATTATAGATAAAATATGTATGAGTACATTTCCATCTTTTTTCCTCCACATTTTTATTTATTTTTTTTTTTTTTCTATCAGTCCATATCTCTATTCTCCACCGCCAGGTTTAGTTGCTCTCATGGTTCAGGGTCCATGACTGACCTGAATACACACTTTGTGGCCTAGTTACATGGGGATGCAGCCCTTTACAGTCTTTGCATGGTGCCACTTCAAACTGGATTAATTTTTTTTGTTATTAATATTGTCCGTTCTTCACTGGAGACCCTAAAAAAGCAGCGTCTGCCAGTGCATGGCTCATAAAGAAAACCAGTTATTTTCTGTTTTTTTCATGCGCTTGCTGGGCAGCAGCCACATAGCAGTGGGAGGTTTGGATCACTTCTAATGCTAGCAGAGCAGTGGTTTACATGGGCTCCATCCAAGGCATTCCCACTTCAATTCTTGTAATTACTTTCATTTAATTTTTTTTTGTTTTGGGATGTTAAGTAACATTTAAAAGGTTCTTTTATTCTTTTCTTTACTTCAAGACACACAGGAAATGACTGAGGTTTATTTTTAGCTGCATTAACTGCATTTAATTTTACTAAGTTTTCACAGCTGTTTTGGGTAATTTTGGCTTAAAACAGCTGCTCTTTTAAAAAAAAAAATAGTGGCTCTATGCAGTAAATTGGCACTGTGATGCAAATAATGAATACATGGTTGATCAGAGGTTGAGTTTCAATCTGTTTGAATTTGTTCTCTTTTTCCATTTTTCAAACATATGCTCAGAAAGCAGTCACACGCACAAAATGCTACAAAAAAACCCCCCATATTAACTAAAGTGATTTGAATGTATTTCAGACCGAAGGATTTCTAAAAAACATCTCAGTGTTAAATTACCTGTGCTTTGGAAAAATGATCTGTTGAATCACTTGTGTCAGGAACCTTTATAGAATTTGGCTCTTGGTTCCCTGCAGGTACAGCTGGGCAGCATTTGCATGCTACAGAGGAGGCAACGTGCTGCCCAGCTCAAGAGAGATAAAACATGGCCATAATTCTCATGCCAAGAAACATTAATCTAAGAAAAACAGTCTATAAATTTGCTAATATAGACACAAAGTGGCAGGTGTTGGCAGCTGATCCATCCAGATCTCCCCAGCTAAGGTTGACATTGGAGTAAATGTACAAAAAAAAAAAGCAGCTATTAACTTCTGCAGTTTTGATAACATGAGATCATCCATTTGTCCGTGTCATAGATTCGACCTCCATAACCAGCTTCTGTTTTGAATGTGTTGGATGAGTTTGCATGGGCCATTCTCCCCTGCTATGACCAGTGGTGTAATGGTAGCTCAGGAAAAGTGGCTCGACTGTGAATGCTGCTCTGCTTTCTCCTTTCTACATGTGCACACAATCACACCAAACATCTGTCTGGTTAAAAACTTTATCACAGCAGCAAATGTCTCAGTTTAGTATGAGACAATTATGTAAAGAAAACAAGTGCTCGTCAAAATGTATTAAACATGAAGAGCTTCTATGTGTCGACGCAATCCTTCAATAATATGTGTTTTTTAGGAGGTGACCGGTTTTTCCAACATTATCTCAAACAAAATGCAATTTGTATTCCACTATATTGCAACTGAAAATAGGTTTTGAAGGAAGCAAAATGCAGCTCGGATTACAGTTTGATCAGCATAATGAGGAATCGTTTCTAATGAGCCTATCTGCAAAGTTGCAAAATGGAAATTATAACATGAAGTGCACCTAAAATGTTAACCTAGTTCTAACGTTTTGTCAGTAATAGGTGAGTATCTCCTGTTACAATTTTAGAAAAACAAGTAATTAATCCAAACAAAGTCCTTATCTCATCATTACAAGATATTTTTCTGCATGCTGCAGCTGCTTTTGCATGGCGAGTCAGTCATGATGCTTCAGCAACAGACCAATCCAGCATCACTTCTCTGCAGGCTCAGAAGGATGCTGCTGATTGGATATTTAATTATCCAATGGGACCTCATGGGACTCTGTATAAATAGCAGGCCTCTGTTGAGAATAATTTTTCTGTGTTATGTCAAGCATTTTAAGCTTTCCATTGGTCATTTAACGCCATTCACACATTATTCATTCACACAGAGTTTTGGAGGTGTAGCAAAGACAAAGTCAGGTGACCTCTGTCATTCTGTGTTCATTCTCAGATGACTTTTGTGATCATTCTAATAATAATAAATAAGTGTTTAATGGTAAGAACGGTCAGTATTCTGTTAGGTTAAGTTACTACTGGACATGCTTAATGTTGAGATTGAGTAAATTTAAATGCATCACACACATATAAACTTACAGATGATGGATGTAAAAAGTTAATAAAGCAAGTTTACTTTTGTCTTCACACAGGAAACGGTAAAAGTGTTTTTTTCTCTGAGAAATGCACCTAAAATAACATGTATGAAGATGGCGTTGAATGACACGTGAAAAGTAAAAAATCTGTTCTGATGACAAGCAAAAGACTTAAAACTTTGATGAGTTCTTCATTGGCCATTTGGTGAAACAGTATTGAATGTCAGTACGCCAACGTTTGGCCTCCACTTCCAAAGACACACACAACAAAGTCCAGAGGCTCATTTCTGTCCATAGTTTTTCCATTAACGACCTGAGATGGTGCATCAATGAACCCTGGACATCATTTAGGGTTTCTCGGTTTTACACATGAGCGGCAGGTCAGCGCATACTTGCATTAACCTTGCATTACACCACTGGCCATCATGAACGAGAGGCAGCAGCCTGACTGTTGTGGATGTGTCTTCGCAACCAGGTTGTCCTTTATCTTACCCTCAACTCTGCCATTAGCCTGCACCGTAACTGATTCAAAAACTCTCCTTTTCTTTATACTGAACCTCAAAGCAGAGAGGTCGCACCGTTGTGTCTTTGAAATGTCTTTCCTTTCTGTCGTCTCTCCCCATTACCATCACACCTGTGACCCTCCACCCATGCCTGCCATTAACCACGTGTCATCTGCTGTGCTACTAACATGCTATGACTTCTTTTTTGCTTTGATCCTCTAACTTAGACTTCCTTTTTTTATTCCTCAATTCAGTCTCTAATAACCTTTCAGACTTGTATTTCTGTATTTCTGACCTTATTTTTCTATCTCTCTCCCCCTTTTTTTTCCTCCTTCTCTCCTGCCTTCCCTTTTTCTCCGTGTCCTCTTCCTGTCTTCATGTGTGATCTTCTTGGGCACCTATGGACCATGACATTGCCATACACACAAATTTCTTTCACTGTTTTTTTTTTGCTTTAATTGTGTTTTTATTTTTTTCTTATCACACTTTTACTGCTATGATTATAACTCAAAAACTCTGATGTGGATGTTAAATTTTTTTTTTTTTTTTTTCATCTGTGTTTGGTCGATAATCTCAGCTACCCTTGGTTGCCGGTGTGTGACGTACAGTGTCGCAGCTCTTCTGCTGTCCATGCTGACTGTGCTCTGGCTCTCATAAACTGATTTCGTTCGAGGAGAAAGAGGATAGTCTGAGCCTTTGAAATCTTTGGGTCCAGACTCCTTTGCTTTCTATGCCTTTTGACCCTTGTGCAGCCACACACAAGATTAAAATAAAAAAAAGATGAAGAGTCAAGACATCGGTTTTGTGACAGTTATGACAGGGTGCTCAGTACTTGCATCATTCTCAAAATTTTTTGGGGTTTTAATTTCAGTTAATATTCTGTTTTTCATCTGTTTTCATGTTGTATATGAATAGATTCAGAAAGGAATAATTTAAGAGGGTTCTGTCAATGTTACAAGTTGGACTCGGTTGCTCTTTTGGGACAAAATGTGGACAAAGTGTTGCCACTTTGTTTTAGAAAAACGATTAGTAACACATTCATAATGCCTTAATGTGATCTTTAGAGGGACGTTGAAAAGAATAATTATCTCACTATGACTGATTGTGTGTCTACAATGCCCCCCCCCCAACAAGAAAAGGCAATTGTAAAGAGACTTTTATTTTGGAATTTATTGCCTATTAAACAGACACATCATTCCACTGCTATGTCACAAATGACATAAAAGCATGAAAACTGCATGAAAGCTGACACAAGGCATGATCCAGTATTCATGAATGTGCTATGCAGCTGCTTTGAAGCTCCCCCAGTCAAGCATTATGAATGTGTTAGACGAAGAGAACAAATGCTGTGCCTAAATTCTGTCTCTTTTTTTTTTGGATACAAGCTTGAAATGTCCTGTGGTACAAAATGAGGAAAGATAACATTTGCTAAAAAAAAAAAAATGTAGTTTTTGTTATGGTCAGATTATGGATTTTTTTCAAAAACAGTTTATTACTTTCGACATTATTATATGCTCACTTTCAAATACATCGTTATGTAACCGCCTCGTTAGGAAAAGGAGATAAGGTTGTGCAGAAAAACTAATCATGTTTTGTGACAAAGTGTACATACTTTTCAAACTGACCTTCAAGAAACCTACAAGCAATCAGCTGTTTTATTTTTTTTTTGTGACAGTTCATGTTCTCTTTTTACCTGAAAGCAGAGAAATGTCTAGAAAACGTACATGAAACAGCTGTTGGAGGCTAAATATTTCATTTTCAATAATGTGAAATTATTCTCTGAGACATTTTTGTAAGTACATATCAGTGTATTTCCATGTAACCATTGTAGGGTTGAAATAAATTGTGTTTCTTTTTCTTTCATGAAAGTAATGGCTTTCTGAAGCTTAAGTGACTAAAAATACTAAGATGTGTGACACAGTGCTGGCTTGTACTGACTGTTCAAGGCCTGGATTGTCATAACTGATTTTTAGCTCTTTTTTCCTCTGGAGCTTTAACAAAATGTCTGTATTCTGCATTCAGTGTTACATCACATCACACACGACTGTTAAACCCAGATGTTTAAAGATGCCAAACGTGGCTGTAAGCTAACTGAAGAAGATAAAACATGCTTTATATGAACAAAACCTGAACAAATGAGTGAACAGTTAAGACTGTATAGATTCTTTGCAATCAACCATGATTATTTTTTTTGCAAAACTACAACTAGAAATATTCTAATTTCATATTCCAGCAACTTCTGCATCTCAGTGTGTTTTTGCATGCAGAAATTCAAGTCTTGAGCAGAAGGTTGCCCTAGTTTTTTTGACAGCTAGCAAACTATCCTGATGGCTAATTCAGCACAAAAAAGATATTAAATTTAACATGTAACAAGCAAAACAAAAAAAACAAGTCAGATGTTCAGCCGCAACAAGACAGTGATGGCTTGTTGAGCAGAGATTAGCTAGCTAAAAAGCTAGCATGCTAAAATAATGAACTGATGAGTTTATGTTCAGTCGGGAATAACACAGAAATGTAATAGCTTCAATCAAAACAGTAACATATGGTTTTGCAGCTCCTTTCCGATCTGACATCCCTCCAACAGAGGGGCCACACTGCTTTACTCTGCCTCCTCAGATTATCAGAAAGAAATATGAGATTATTATACACGTTAACTGATGTGTTGTTGCGTTGGTTAATGAAACACATATTTTTTTAAGGACAGATTTTTGTCTCAAAGTCTAGATGGACAACATGCTTATTTTGATATATTTTTGCTCTGAAAGTCTTTACAAATGTAAACATATGGATTTAAAGCTCATTTTAATTCTTGAACTTCTGTTCCTCGTAACAAGAGCTCTGTTGTTTGCTTATAGGCCTGTAAAACAGTTTCATAGTTCACCTTAAATGGTTTTAGGCACTAAAATGCCTCGACCAGGGTTACTGACGGATTGTTTTCAGGTAAAACTGCTTTGTTGAGGTGAAGGAACCTTTATCATCACGTTTAGAAGAATGATTACTAAGTTATGAACATATCGGTTATTCAAAGCTCTCTATACAGTTTCCATTTGTTCAGATGTTTGTTCCACGAAAAGTCCTGCAGAGTCATGAGAGGTGAGAGGATGTAATGCATAAATAAAGATACTAGAATCACCTACAACCATGATCAACAACAACTCAATGTAAGACAATTAATAAAGCATTGATACATTTTCAGTAAACGGGCAGATGTGAATGGTGACTGCTTTTCTCTGTCTTGGTACGTTGGTTCAACCTGCACAATTGTGACCAGCGAGAAATACTTTGAGACCTTTTTTTCTTTCTTTCTTTAGCATGGTGTTAAAATACTGATGCTGGGATTCATTCATATTGTACAAAAAGGAGAATGTAATGGTTATCATTTGCACCTGAAGCAGCGTCAGTCTGAGGTAAAAAGCGTTTTTCATTCAAAAGCGAGCAAATGTCACAGGTTTTTCCATCTGATTTGTAACCTTTGAAAGTAGCTTTGGAGGGAATGTGGAGGTGAGCGTAGCTCAAGAAGCCGCTCTGCCTCTGGAAGCACCATAAAACTTGCTTGCTTGCTTCGACCTTACATAATACACCTGGAGGTGAAATAACACCGACATGCATTACAGCAAAGTTCCCTGAAAAGGAATGAGAAGACAGATGGAAAATATTATTTTGACTTTTTTTTTATGTGGTAGTTTCTTGTGGGGCACTTCTCATGTTCTGAAAATGGCCATCTGGCCTTCCTTCCCTCCGTGGGTTTTCGGATCTAAAATGAGACTCGTATTCCCTCAGTTTATTATCTCTGGCACCGCTGTTTAATCTCAACTAAACTCTGTCACAGGGATAATAAGAGCTTACGACACCCTTGAGGTGTTCTGTGTCACTTGTAGGTCCCTCCTGTTGTTCATCAGCGTCTACTGAGTAATGATAGTGGTGATCACTGCTGAGTGATTTTCATTTTTGCTAATCAGGATCTTCATCTAAGTGCCCGCATCAGACTTACTCGCATTGCATATAAAAGAATATTTCTCTCCCCTCGAGGCGGATGTTTCTGTCGCCCACTGCTTAAAGACCACAGCAAGTTATTGTTGTAATGGTTCAGAAATTAGAGATTTCACTCTTTTTTTTTTTTTGCAAAGCTTAAAATATTTTCTCAGTTTGTTAGCTTGACGTGCGTAATGAGATGCTTGCATGGGCGGAATTAATTCAAATCAAAAGAACAGATTTGTATGAGAAATTAGGCGAGTTGTATTTATTCTGTAATCTGTTATTCCACAGTTTTTCATGTCTTTTTTTCTTCTTAATTGTTAAATTCCACAACATAGCTTTTTTTTATTGTTGCAGATGACTACATGTTGTTTTTGTTTTGTAATCAGATGCAATCAGATGGAGATCATTCTGAGCAAATCATTTTGCGCCCAACAAAAGCATAAAACAATCAGAAAAAACCTTCAGTAATCATCTTCCTTTTAAAATACTGTCACTCTGTGTGATGAGTCAGCAATTCATATCTTTTTTTTCCTCTTTTTTTTTTCCCAAGCAGATATGCACATTAGTTTGTTGTGCCTGCTGCCTCGCTTGTAACTTAAAGATGCATTGAAATGCTTGAAATCCCATCCAGCCTCACACGCTCCTTCCCTGCATGAGGAGTTTTCAAAGATCTTAATCAGTCAGAGAGGGAGTGCAGCTGTCAGCATCACTCTGCTTCCTCGTGCTCGAAAAACGAAAGCAGGATCCCGAGTTCATGTTATTTTAATGGTGGTGCAGTGCCACACTGTGGCGGAGCTCCGACGGAGGACACAAACACGGGAATTATTGAAGAGACTTTATCGAGCTGAAATAGGTCAATGAAACAGAAAAAAGAAAGAGGAACAGCGGATGGAAAGATTGAACCAAAGAATAAAAGGAAAACTGAATGAAATAATAATAGTTGACTATTATAAAGTCATGAAATTGACAGCTGGCTTTGATACAAATATTATAAGCTAACCAGTATTTGGATTACAAAATACATTATTTAAGTATGTTGTTCTTTTTTCATATTTTACTGCCAATATTTTCTCACAAATCATGATATTTTGCATTTTGCTTCAATTTATATCCTGAAAATTCCTCTGATGATATCGATGTTTTATGTAGTGAACTGTTCAAATGAAAGTCATCATGTTTTTGTGAGCTATAGATTTTCTATAGTACAACATGAGGCTGAAATGAATCGATTTATTGGACTGTGGCGCCGGTTGATGTGGCTTTGAGAGTCATTCAGGTCATGTGACTGACATGTGAGAGCCATCAAAGATTCAGGATGCGTCCCCATTCTGTTAGACATACTTATTCTCAGAAGATTTTAAAAATTAAAATCAAGCATACTCAAAGGAGTCAGTGTCAATTTAATTAAAAATGTTTCTTTTCCATGATAAAATTCATAAAAAGAAACTGGAAAGGCGACTCACAGCTTCACATGATTAGAAGTATCTGCTGGTGGCGAGGAGACAGTTTGAGAGTGATCTTGAAAAACCAAAAAAACTAAAGTTGAAGGCTTAATTTTGACATTATTTTCCTGTTTTATACAGTGGACGAACTTTACCTGCATTATATGCAGAAGCCTGTATACATTCTTCTCAATAGATTCTGTTTAAACAGGTTGCCAATATTTGAATGTATCTTAAGTGCTTTGTGAAAATAACCGGCCAACATGAACGTTTTTTTTTTCATCATTGATCTTGTGCAGAAGTCTGGCAGAGTACCTGTGCTGGACAGTGACCTATTGATTTCTCTGGAGTTTTTTGGGGGTTTTCAGTGACATTGAGGCTTATCACATGCAGTCTGTTATCAGCTGTCTTCTGGGGGAACTGGCTCGGTACTGTACCTGAGAAGCCTGTTAAGAGAAATGTTTGTGCAGTCCATCCTGACAGGTAGATTTGTGGTATCTCCCTCAGTCAGAGCACCCTCGGTGAGAAAACCCCCCTGCGGCACTGAATACACGCCACATGATTTATTGTGCCTGTTAAAATGCAAATGAAGCAATAGGTGCAGGAAAACAAGTGTTGTGTGCAACACTGTACTCACCTATGAGCACACACACACACACACACAGAGCTGTGGCACGTTTCTGCTATTCTGATCACGGCCATCAGAGGAAAAATTAAGGGCCGCAGTTTAGGGAGCAGCCAAGGAGACGAAGATAGCAAAAAATAAATAAAATGTCTGGGCTGACCATGGGCTGTGATCTCACTTGAGAATTTATCTGTCATACAAGTGCAGTAAACACAAACGTAGCATGTTTGAGAGGCGTGAAAAATAACTTTAAATGAAACGTTATCAGTCAACGTAAAGCCGGCGCCACAGCGGCTGTCTGCAAGGTTTTTTTTTTTTTTTTTTAAAACAGTACAGGAGTGCAAATCATGAGCCACCGAAGGCCAAAACGTCTGCAGGATTCTTAGACACTGCTATTTTTTTTAAAGCGGCTATTTTAAGACTAAATATGTGTCAACGTGACTGTCCCACTTCAAAGGCCCAGGGAATCGCAGCCAACATTTGCCCTAATTTGTGTCAGTTTTTCTTGTTTGATGGCGCTCTGGAAAGTCTGGAAGTTTTTGCATGTCGATGATGAATGTGTCACATAAACTTAAGCAAAGTGACTGCAGGATGTAATTTAAAGGAGGCAGAGTTAAATATTGTGGCCTGAATATGTTTCGTCTCCAAGCGTAAGAGAGAAAAAGTGAAATGTCAACATGTCAGCTGGGTGATGGATCAGTCGTGTGCAGAAGTGGGAAGCAACAATGTGCAAATACTCTGTTACTGTACTTAGATAGAGTTTGTGAGCTATCTTTTCTTGAGTATTTAAGATTTCCTTTGCCCTCTACCAATATCTGTACTTCTTACTGCTTATATTTCCAAAACAAGCTAGTTACTTTAGTTTTAATTCATTCAGGATGAATTATCGATTATTTTTACTTGCATCGCTGCATGCCGCTTCTCAACACGAAGACTGATTTAAACTAAAATGGGAGGTGACAAAAAACATAGAAAACACGGTTTCTTGTTAGATTGCACACAAACATTGATGCACAGATGGTGGAGGGTCATTTTCCAATCTGGCTCCACGTCTGGTTCCACCTTCATGTCCCTTCATGGGTCAACTTCAAGGTGACTTTGAAAAACAATCCGTCCACCTGAGACTTAAAAAGGCTCCCAGCAGCACAGTTTGGGTAAGTTGAGAAAAATACACCTTTATGCAAATGTCCTCTGATGCACAGGAGAAACAACCAGGTGACAAACAGCCATGCTCACTTTGATTCTGTCATGAAGCAGAAAAAGGTGTAAAAGTATTTGAAAATTGAACAGACTTGAGTCAGAAAGTCAGCATCACACCACAGCTGTGTGTCCTGTGTGAAGTATATTTGGTAAGTAATTTGTTTCATGTCTCTGTAAAGTGAAACTGTGGCCTGATGCTTAAGTGTTTTCAGACAGTTCAATGTCTTGTCCTCATGATTTTTCTAAAATTGAATGCAGGACCAGTAAATTATTGAGTGCTCGCTGTACTTTTGCAGTTTCATTGACTGACTTGTGCTGAGGTTAAATGATTGAATCAGAACAAGTTCTTGTTTTGACCTTGTGTTTTATTTGAGGAAATGACAAAACTATGATAAGTGCTTCTGAAAACTGTGATGAACTTATGAAGTCATTGAAAAATAGATTTTGCGTTTATTTCTCAAAGAATCTAAAGAATCCTCTGCCTTTTTTTTTTGTTGTTGCTAAAATGGGCTAATGGGTTACATGCAAAGCTGGAAATTTTGGTTGTTTTTCAGTTCTGGTTGAAATCTGGTATAAAGGTTCCTGAACACCAGCAGGTTTGGCTGTTTTCCAGAGTAACAAGCCTTATAGTAACTAACCCCCTCACAGATGGGTCAGTCACATTTGATTTCATCCCCTTATTTTAAAGACTATGTGCAATCAATGTCAGCTTAATTTAGTCATGTTTTTTAATCATAAAACTCACTTTTTTGCCTTTCTTCTGTATCATCTGTGATGTGAAGACATCAGATTTCTGTGTGTGCTGCTCAGAGTCCAGGTGCCTTTCTGTCTGCTGCCTTCTGTTTTCTTCTCTGTTTCCATTGTGGTCATTTGGAGGATCAGTTTGTGAAGTTCACAGTCATGCCGCTGCTCCTGCGTCACTGCTAAGAAACTAAAATGCATTCAAGTCGACTCTGGATCATCTCAACTGATGACTTGAGTCACAGCTCCATATACAAACCTACGTATACAGATGCCAAAGTGGCTGGTTAGGATCGTGTTAAACGCCTCTGTTGAACAGGTGGGTGTGTGCTGATGTCAAACACTGCGGGGTTTGCGAAAAAATGTCATCAAAATGCCAAAGAGAGTGATGAAAGCTACGAAAGCCGTTCTTGAAAAATGCAAAGCCGGAAAAGCCTGAGCTGCCTTGGACCTCCAAATCCTGTTTATTCCATCCTGTCTATAAAACTGCATGAGCATTTGTTTGTGTGGAAATAATCTGCGGGAGAAAATACCTGCATTTGCACTTTGCCCTCAAAGTGGAATTATAAATGTGATGACTGCTTGCATGTGTTGAGATAAACAGCCGCTCAGATGACCCCATTTAACCTTTGAGTTCCCCTCAGAAAGTTTTCCAAGCAGCCAAAAAGAAAAGATGGAACGGAAACCAAGAAAAAAAAAGTCATTAAGGCTGTTTGATGACTCTCTTTGTTGAGTATTTAAAAGTTGTATTCGAAGCGGAGGGCCGGCCTGTAAACAACATGCGCTTTATTACCTTCAAAGAAGTGTTTAATTTGTTTTTTGTATTTCCTGCTGATGGATTGTAATTACATCTTGTGTTTATTCCGCTGTTCCGCCTCTGAAAAAAACAAAAAAGTCGAGTTAAATATTGATGCCTGCAAGGATTTCTGTTTTAATTTGATGCAGCGTTTTCAATGAGCGAGTTAGCGCGGAGAGTTTAAACCTAAAAAATTAATCGTTGACCATGAAGTTTTTTTTTTTTTGGGGATATTTCTATCCAAGGCCAAAAACACGATCTTGTAAGTAATGTAGTATTTATGGATCACGATATGAAGTATTTACACTGTATTCTCTTATGCTGATGTTACACGAGAGACCTCAAGGTTGAGAAGTTCTGCGGGAGGTTCATTTTAAAGTCTTCTGTTTTGTTTTTTTAATTGCAGAAAGTCCGTATTTTCTATTGTTTCAGATGTTTGTACGATACAGCCGGGAATTCTTTAATGGTGTTTCATTTTAAAAAACACTGCCTAATTGATAGCCGAACCACGGACCTAATTATTCTTTGAAAAGCCTCAGATGATCAGTGGCAAGTCAAGGGCTTTTATTTATTTATTTCAATCTCAATGTAAAAAAAATAAAGAATAACTGATGGTATAAAACTCAGAATTTTCTATAAATTTCATTTATATACAACTAATGTGCAGTTGAACCTGGACCGTCTCTGTGTAAATTTAGCAGCTACATCAATGTGCATCATCTCTTCCTTCAATCATAATCCTGGCAGCATATATCTCCCTCAAAAACGACACTGGAAAAACTAATTAGTTGTATATAAACACAATTACGGAAGCCAGGCTTTGTTCTGGCAATCCTCTGGCTTTTCTTCTATTGCCTTAACAACAGTTGGACGGACTGCCAAGAAATCTGGCACAGAAACTCATATCCATATTTTTTTTTAAAGCCAGAATTGCCTTTAAACATGTCACAAAGCAGTTATTAAAGTGTCGTTTAAGTCCTGTGGGAAACGGGGGAGATTACCATTGATCTGTTGTGGTATTAAAGTGATATTTCTGTCACGGTGAAAGAGAGAATAAAGGTCGACACGCTGGGAGTTTGGTGTTTGGACCTTTTTTCTTTGCTCTCACGCTGCTTGAGTTTGGTCGAACACCTTCCCTTTAAAAGCCCTTTTTTTAAAAGTGTGTGTCCACTTCAGAGTATTTATATTATTCCATCGCCCACAACTATAAAGAAACTAATAGAAGTTCTGTAAAAACCCAGTTCGTCTTCTCATTTAGATTTGTGTTTTTCAATCAGTGGAAGTTTTGTGATTGTGTGTGTGAAATTGAACACCTCAAGTGTGTCGGCCGTGATGATTTTCAAGAGGAAATGCCAAAATTGCTGCGGCGAAAGCAGAGATGAGGGTCTTTATGTGTTTCAGTAAGCCAGCTTCCTGTCGGCTCGGGCTCCATTCGTCTCCCATGAGTCCCTCTGAAAGGAACGACACTCTTGAGGTCTTGATAAGTGCAACCTGATGCTGTGTATTAAAAGCTTGACTGCGTTCCTCATCGACTCTCTCTCCCTCTCTCTTTTCTAACTTTCTCTCTGTCCCCATCTCCTCCATGTTAAACCCTTTCCTCTCTCCTGCTGTAACTCTCTTCTTTCCCCCCTCCTCCTCTGTCTTTTCCTACCTGGTGTGCTTGCGTATCCGCTCTCCTTCTCCTTGCCCTTCAGACGTCCTGGGCGGCGGCTCAGTCATGGGGGGCTCTGGCCTGGGCACCGGAGCCATCGTGGGAATCCTCATCGTCGTGTTCTTCCTGCTGCTGGTGGGCGTGGACGTCACCTGCTACTTCCTCAACAAGTGTGGACTCCTCATGTGCATCGCCGTGAACTTCTGTGGGAAGGCCGGGCCGGGGGCTAAGAGCAAGGACATGGAGGAGGGCAAGGCAGCTTTTACGTAAGTTGACTTTATCTCCATCTTTATCTGCAGATTGACACGTTTTTCCTTGTGTTGCTTTAAGCTGCATAAGACAGTATTTTATATAAACAATGGATCAATCAATCATGTAATATGAGAAGATTTGCTCCTGATAAAAGGGCCAAAAGTAATAATTATCATGCAGACTTTGTTCTTCTTTTCTTATATATTTTTTACAAATAATCTATTATACTTTTATAATATCTTGATAGCTGTTGTGGTCAAGTTTGAACAATAAATTCCAGTTTAAATTCCAACTGCAGAAGTCAGAATTCACAGATAGATGATTGTTGTTTGTTTGCTCTCCACTGAAAACAGCATTTCTGTATTTATTACATTTTGCTTTGTCACATCAATCATGTCAAGGCTCAGTTATTGGATGTTAGCATCTGTTTGATCAAAACTTCTGTTAAATAAATCGAACTGTCTCTCATCACACCAGCTGTGAACTCCACAACAAAGAACAACAAATAAATATTTCAACCAAAAACAGCTCACATTAAACAGATTTGTTGAGAATTAATCATGTACAGAGTTGATGCTCGGCACCGACGTGTCACTCTCAGCACGCGAAACACTTTAAAGCTCGACACAATCAGAGAGCAGAGTAATGACAGCAGACAAGCCCCCTGGGAAAGCAACAATCAGAGCCTGCATGTAAATGCAGGTGGAGGGTGATCAAATGTTGGAATGAGAGTGTTTGTTTGACGGCTCAGAAGAATCAAAGATAACATTTCTGTCTCCAAATGTCTTTTTTTAAGTCATGTACTGAGATTGTCTCAAATCTTTTCATTAGTTTTAACAGAGAAAAATTTGTCGTTTCATTTTACGGTGACAGCAGGTTTTAGTTTGTTGCTTGTCGCTTTGACTTTCAGGGCGACGTCAGATGATTCACAGAGTGAGGAAGGAATTCAGGTGTTTCCATCAGTCGGTTTTGAGCGAATAAACTCACATATGTGAAGTATAAAATGTGCATGAAAATATGCAAAATTTCAAACATCACTGCTGAGTGTTAGCAGCCTGTCTGACCTTGTACAGTAGGTCTTCTGTGTTGTTGTGTGCTTACTTGCTAACTGTCCGTTTCTCTCCTGACAACAGAAAAGATGAGTCGAAGGAGCCCATCGTCGAGGTGAGAACGGAGGAAGAACACACCCCGAACCAAGAGGGAGGGGGTCCCACCGAGCCCAACGAGACCACACCTCTGACAGAACCTGAGTGAGTACGAAACGGCAGCAGCTCTTCAGTCTGAGGAAGATCAGGACTTTGGCCCAAATTTACATTGATTTTAAACTATCTGTTTACTACAATACATTGTTATGACTTTTTCACTTAATATCATACTATACTTCATATAAGAGTAAGTTAAAGATGCATAACAATGTAATGAGGTAATTAGGAAAGCACCTTAGTTACCCTGTAGTTTCTATAAATAGCCATTTTCTTCTCACATCAGTATGTAGCAGTGGCAGATCTTGTCCTTAATGCAGCTAACTAGCTACGTGACCGATTCAGACCCATTCAGACCCGTTCAGACCAGCAACAAACCTGCTTCCTCTTGGGTCTTTGCTTTCTTGTGAAAGTCATGATAGCATCCTAATCTCAGAATGTCTCTCTGTAGTTTACTGTTGTATTTTTTTGTTCACCCTTTCACAAATATTTTGTTGCTAACACTTTGATTGTATAGAATTTACTTTCTCTCTGCAGCACAGTTGCACTCACTCTCTCTTGTTTATGCCCTGACCTGCACTCCCCCTCTACCCCTGTATTTCTCTCATTGTCCTTTTTTCTTTCTTCCCCTCACTCTTTTGGCTCTATGCTTCCTGCACTGTGCCTGATACCTCCTCCTCCTCCTCCTCCTGCTCCTCCTTCACACCGAACAGGCCTGCAGCTGCAGACACCACCTCCACGGTGGTAAACTTGCTCCCCTCCACTGCCACTAACTCAATCGCCGAGAGCTTTAGCACGGCACACAGCAGTCCTGCTAGCGAGATCACCACGCTAACCAGCCCCTCCAGCCCAACCAAAGTCGCCCCTGCCAAGTCCTCCCCCAAAAACAGCCCTGCTGCCCAGCCCAGTTCCCTTAAAGCTAACACCCAACCTGACGTTGGGCCCCTGGTCGACCTGAGCGACGCCCCTAAAGTTCCTCCCTCGTCCAACCCGACACCCTCAGAGCCAGTCAGCCCACCCTCCGTTAAATCTGACGGGCCACAGAGCCAACGTGACCCGGTCAGACCCAGTGACAGTAACCAGAATAAGGACTCACAAGTAGATGGCCCAGCCAAGGATGTGAGCACCGCCCTGTGCACAGACTCGACCACACCGGCCCAAAATGAGTATGAACACCACCATATCCCCATTCCTCAGCTTCCTCCACTTCCTGCTCCGGTGGCATCCCAGATATCCCAAAAGTGTGTCATTCTTAAAGGAAGAATCCACCCAAAAATCTTGTCTTCATGTGTACAGATGCTTTTTCTTTTAACAAACAGTCTCTGTACACAAAAACAGTGCATACACATTTTATTATGCTTTAATAAAAATGTAATAAAAAGCAAAGGTGGCAGTTAAGTTTACATTAACATCAGATCAGATTTTACGGAAAATAATTCTGAGCATTTAATAATAGCTATTCTGTCATTTATTCATAATTATTGGCACATGGCTATGCATTGCTGACCAAGCAGAAATCCACAGGTAGATAATCTGCAATTTTAATAGTTCTTTCAGACATGTGCTCATCACATAAAGCATGTGCAAACTGAGGCGATGACAGCATTATCTTTAAAAGCTGCATTTTACATGTAAACACAGATGCATGAAATTAAAGTGTTGAAAGGCTGCACCTTGAAAGATGTTTGAAAAAGGTCCATTTCAGTGACCAAAAACATTTTCCTGCATGTTGATAAGAGGCCAAACCGTAAAGGAGGAATTTTCATTTTCACAAATTTTCATAGACGTGCGCACCTTAAGACCTAAAAATGCCGACGCAGAGGTTTTGGAGGTTTTGATGTCAGTCATGTAGCTGAGATCAAAAGCTTTCCTGTCTTCATTACATTGTGAAGGAGCTCAAGCGGAGAAAAAAAAATGAGGTTAAAAATAACATCAAAATGTGTCGGCCTCATCAGAACCTGTAAGCTTCACTGTCTCTTTTCAGTAGGATTCGACAGAGTTGCCTGATCATCCTCTGAATATGTTTGGCAGTGGGCTCGGTACCAGCATTCGCTAAATATAAAATTATAGTAGGAAAAGATCCAGAAGCAGAGAAACTAAAGTCTCCACCAAAAGCCTGATTATCCCTGAATGGGATGCAGCCAGAGACCATGTTGGAGCACAAAGACGGAGCACAGCTGTGATGTGGACATGCACTCGTTTTTTAAAAGCCACACGACCAACTTTTGCTGCTGTTAAATCCAAGAACTTTCCTATTTTTGTAAGCATTTAAGTGTTTTCTGTGAATGAAGTCGTCAGACAGGGAAATTTTAAAAACAATTACGTAAAAACAAATAACTAGTTAAGAAAATTTCATCCTCTATAAGAAGTTATCAGCAAAAAGCCTCTGCAGGTTGAGACTTAATGTGGGAACGTTTTAGGGTGGAATTTTCCTTTAAGAATGCCAGATGTTCTCCACGCAGGTTAACGGCACGGGATCATAATTCATGGGATGCCACCAGTGCACGCTCGTCTTCATCCAACCACCACACCTCCACCCTCCACCTGTCTGTTTGCTCACTTAACAGAGTCCACCTCTTTTCCTACCATGCACCTTTTTTTTTTTTTAGATATTTAGCCCAAATCATTTCTGTGATTAACAAACTGCTGCATCATCTTGTACAACATTTAGCTGAATGAGTAGTCACAGTACAAGCAGTTCCTCCTCAAATTACTCACAGACTGACCTCACCGACTGCTTTGGTTCTGCAGAGGTGTTGCCACATTACTTTAATGGGGACAGTATTATGAAATCTGATAGATATGATCTAAAAATAAGCTTCAGCTTCTTCAAATCACATGTACATCCATTGTAGCCCAAAAGTGAGAAATTCTTCTTTACGAAGAGCAGAGAGAGATTTTTTTTTTGGTGGAAAACTCTTCAGAGAATTCAGTCCTCCCTCTCAGCTGTGCAGAGATAAGAGAGCTCGTTGAAGCGAATGAAATACTTGTCATAAAGTGACCACGAGTCTTACCGCTTCATTTGTCTATTTTCTCCATTTGGATGAAGGATAATAGATTTTAAGGACCAAATAAAATGCCAATCTCAGACCCTCAAAAAGACTCTCTCTCTCTCTCTATTCTCTGTTTTAATTCCAGTGGAGAAATCTCACTCTGGTGGTGTTATGATGGATTATTTTTGTGAAGGTTTCCCCCTCAGAGCTTGCAGATGTTCCCTGGTTCTTGGCATCCTGTGAAGATGATGAGAAAACTATGGCAGAAGATGAATTACAGAGGCCTACTGACAATCAGTCCTCTTTCTCTCCCTCCGTCATCTCACACTTTCCTCACTCCGATGGCCATTAGAGGATGTCAGTGATGAAGTATGGGGAGTTGAGCGCTAGTTGGATGCAGGGCTCTTGTCAGCTCAACATCACCTTGATATAACCAAACTTGTCATCGAGAGGATTTTTCTTCATAACTCTTTGACAGGACTGAAGCAGAGCTCTTCCACTGATCTATGTGGTGATCCTTCTTCAGCATCCCACCGCTGGAGTGTTTTGTCAGGCTTCTTGTGGGTGTATTGGATTTCTGAGGGACAAACTCGTCCTCAGGACCCATTTTTTTTATCCCTGTTGAGTAGAGACTTATCTTTGAAGATCTCTCCACGACTGTAAACCTCTTCAGATCAAATATATATTGTTTTTTTTATGATGTTCCTGCTCAACATGTTTAAAAAAAAACTTTCTGGACCAGGTTTCAGTCAGTCAGTTTGGCTTTGTTGCTCTCGATTATTCAGGAGTTTTTTTTAATTCACATTTCATGAGATCAATAGACTGGACAGTTCAAAAACCTTGCAAGCCCCTAAAGAACATTAGCTGGATGTATAATTAATAACCACGAAGGCGATGTAGTGCCAATTAACCTGAGAGTGACTCAGTTAAAGACGGCGCTGCATCAAAACTTGTAGAATAATCTAAACTGAACATGTTCAGGAAATATCCACCAGAGACGGATGCTTACAGGGGTGTGGATTTAGCGTAGTGCTCGTATGGATCGGGTGGTGTTTGTGTATTCATGTGCTGTCAAGATTATTGCTTTGCATCGCACAACTTTATAGATGCTGAAGGTGAACATGGATAAATTAGACGCTGAGGTTGAGGAAGCCACAGCGTAATCTTATCAGCAATTTTAATTTTAGTTTTATGTGCTGTGTTCACATAATCAGTTAACTTTTATGAGAAGTTTTTGAACATAATAAATCCAAATTACAGCCAATCCTGTTTATTTAG
>JAPZDV010000006.1:22666328-22676918 GCA_029814665.1 Acanthurus lineatus | reverse complement strand
GTTGCTCTCGATTATTCAGGAGTTTTTTTAATTCACATTTCATGAGATCAATAAACTGTACAGTTCAAAAACCTTGCAAGCCCCTAAAGAACATTAGCTGGATGTATAATTAATAACCACGGAGGCGATGTAGTGCCAATTAACCTGAGAGTGACTCAGTTAAAGACTGCGCTGCTTTAAAACTTGTAGAATAATCCAAACTGAACATGTTCAGGAAATATCCACCAGAGACTGATGCTTACAGGGGTGTGGATTTAGCGTAGTGCTCGTATGGATCGGGTGGTGCTTGTGTATTCATGTGGTGTCAAGATTATTGCTTTGCATCGCACAACTTTATAGATGCTGAAGGTGAACATGGATAAATTAGACACTGAGGTTGAGGAAGCCACAGCGTAATCTTATCAGCAATTTTAATTTTAGTTTTATGTGCCGTGTTCACTTAATCAGTTCACTTTTATTAGAAGTGTTTGAACATAATAAATCCAAATTACAACCAGTCCTGTTTATTTAGGTTTTCTGCTTGATTTTTTTGGGTTCAACTCAGGTGTTTTTATATGGTAATAATGAAATACTTTGAAAAAAACTTGTACCTGGTTTTGAAAAAGTCTCAATTTGATTCTGTCGCCTCTTCATGACCTACATAAGCAAAACAAGGGCATGAGTGAAAAAAAACTGGCTATTTCTACATGATTATTCTCAATGCCTGCCCACCACCAGGTCAGATTGTGAAATTTTAAACACATTTTCATGTTGGAGTGCTGAGGATGACTTGCAGAGTCTGACAGCCTGAGGAAATAAGCTGCTCTGTGTTGTCGTGGTGCGTCAGCGGTCCACAGGGGCCGCCAGAGTCAACAAAAAAGAAAAAAAAAAAAGGTTCCCATGGCTGCTTTACATCTACAAAGTATCGCTCTACAAAGGCTGGAACCTAAAAGAGGGACTTGGAAATGTGACACAGACGGTGGGAATTTGGGACGACAGATGATACAAGGTGAAAGGGGAAAAAAAGATATTTAAATCACGAGTCTGTTGGTCTGCAACAACGTCAGGTCAGAAGTTACACATCAACACTTTGTTTCATGACACAACAAAAGTCCACGAACATTTAACATTGTTTGCTGGATGCAAAGATGATTTTAGCCTCTGGGGGATGCTGGTCTGACTTTAGACTTGAGGCTCGTTCAAAAATCACATCACAGTACGGAGACGTTTGAATCAGGGAGCTTCAGTTTGGAGTCTGTGAGAGCTGGATGTATTTTGGAGACCCGTATGTGGGGCAGCGCCTGGCCTAACTCTGTGAGGCCCCGCAGAGAGTTTTCCACTGAATATGTGTCAGCAGGAAAACAGAAGAGCATCCGTCAAAAACTGCTGTTTGAGAGCTGACACGGAGTACAGAAGAAACCATCCCTGCATGTGACGGAGCACCTTTTTTTTTTTTTTTTCAATATGGAAGCTGCGTTACTAGAAAATGTATTCCACCAAGGGTGCATATGCTAACCAGAAAATGTTCCACTTAAGCGAAGTGCGGCTTTAAAGTCTCTTTCCATTGTGTCTTGGCTCAGTCCAGACGGCGTGTAATCCTCTTGTGTATTGTAGTTTGTGTTGTAGGTTATGCCTCAGTCTTTCATTCTCCTCATGCATTGTGCCTACTGTACCGGCCCTGTCTCATTCCACATCAGCATTCATTGTTCCTTGAAAATAGCTGTGACATCCATGTACTCTTATTTGATGTCGGGCTAGGATAGTGAGCTTGATCCCATTATGTGTGAAATGCATTCAGTTCCAGGAGGGAAAACAAATTCCCTCAAAGCATCTTGCATGTTTCCATCCCATTTTTTTTTTTCCTTTCTTTTCTTTGAAAAAAAAAATGACACAAAAGGCAGCTCAGAGCAGACATTTTAGCTGTGAAAGAAAGACTTAGTGATTCGCCGTTAACAGAATCTTCTCCTCTCTTTTTTCTTTTTTTTGTGTCTCTTTCTGGTGCTCTCTTTCTCTCTCTCTCTTTCTCTCTCTCTCTCTCTCTCTCTCTCTCTCTCTCTCTCTCTCTAGCGGTAAGACTGTGAAGGATGAAAACGCCAAAAGCGAGACGGAGGTGAAGAACGCCACGGCCGAGGTGAAGACCGTTCCCAACGAGGCTCCCCAGTCGAACGGCAACGAGAGTAAAGCGTAATTTCCTCGCCCCAAGAGAAGCAGCGGGAAGAAGAAGAAGAAGAAGAAGAAGAGGGTGGTTCTGGGTAGGGAGGGTGATCGGGTTTGTAAGGTTACAGAGGTTGGGTGGGGGGGGAGGGGGGTCACAGTCACTGAAACCTCAAAGCAATGACACACACCACCCCATTGCATCCGAAAAAAAGCAACAAAAAGCAACAGAAAAGCTAAAAAAAAAAAAAGAAATCATGGGTCTGTTTCTGCAGAGTCTTCTGACCAGGAAAATGTAAAGACCTCATGCACATGCCTTAGTTCCTTTTTACGTCAATTTCTATTTGTTTTTTTTTCTGGTTTTTGGGGTTTTTTGGCACAGAAAAAAAGTGAAATTCATACTCGTAGTTCACCTTCTCTCTTGTAATGTAATATTAAAAAATTGATCAGCTGTTAAATACGGAACAGAATCTATTTTTCTTTAGATAAAAAATAAACCGTGGTTGGACTGTAGCTTTATGTCACAGAATGCTGCCCACACACACACACACATTGTAAGACTGGTATCATTACCAACACTACTATTGTTTATGCAGTACGGTCATCATCGTGGTAATGGATTATGGGTCTTTTTTTTTTTTTTCTTTGTTGATATTTTGTTGTGTTTAATAATGTTATTTCCTATTTAGCTTTTTTTTTTTAATGTGTTATTTCCATGGCTAGAGATTAGAACATTAGCATGCCTGTTTTTGCAAAGTTACTGTATTTCTGTAAATGTTTGCTGTCATTTGGTTCCTCTTTTAGATGGTTTTTTTTTTCTTAAATGTTGTCTCCATATTGTTTGGGTCCAGAAATCATTTAGCTTAAGTTATGAGAAGCAGAAGAAGACAAGGATTATGCTTTTTAGAGTGAAAGTTCATTCAGGGGTTTCGACTCTGTCTCCTTAAAGTTTCCTTTCATACACAACATGAGCTCTGTATTTTTTTAAAAATGATACATAATGAAAGAAACATAATCTATGCAGAGATAACGTTTGCTAGCACATATATTTTTGTTTAGGCTTGTTTTTTTCTTAATGTGCAAAATGCTGTTTTTGTGCCTATGGATTATGTAGGAAGGTGATTAGGATGGAGGACAGGAAAGGCCAGATTATACAAATTAACATGGATGGAAGTGGATGAAATAAAACATAATAAATGCAGCATTAAAGTAGCTGTTCTGTTAAAACTCCTGAGCTCCTTTAGAGAGCTGCCCAAAAATATGTGTTTCAAATCTAAAGGTTTTGTTTAGTGGCGAGCTGCCTTTGTAAATTCATGTTTATTATCACTGCTTTAGTTCTCCTGCTTAAATGCTGCATCACATCACTGTGCGCATGGAGACATTTAAAATCATGAAAACACTGTCACCAATTATTGAAGTTAATTGTTAATAAAAAAAACAATGAAGCAGACAATAAAGAAATTACCTAAAAGAGCTCAAGCTGATTGACGAATATAAAAGGCAAGAAAGCCCACAAGGACTCTGTGATGCCACCTACAGGTGGAGTGAACATCCACGTGAGTGTCAAACTCTAAATTTGAGCCGAAAATTTGCTAAAGTGGATGGCAGATAGTTAAGTTATGTGCAAATGCAGTCAGATTACGTTCTAGCTGGTCTGCACACCTCTTAAAGATGTAAAAAGTCCTGCAGCCTGCACGTAGTTTTTCATCAGGAAGGTTTTAATAAAAAAATAATAATAATAATAAATTCTAAAAAAAAATTAATTCTTTCTCTAACCTCCAAACGAGAGCTTTGAGTTGTGTAACAGCCACAAAAATGTCAGCCGTGCTTTCGTTTGCCTCGAGGTGCTGCTGATGCAAAAACAAATTAAATACATCGTCAGTGGCTGATTTGCATTCAGTTTCAACATTTTCTTTTTGCAGATACCTTAATTCAACAAGTTTTGTTAGTGTTTTTAAAAAAAAAGAAAAAATCTGGATGAAATTATGTTTCTTTCAACATGTATCTGCTGGTTCACATGAGCTGCATGTGAAGGTCATTTTAAGGAGACCAGGTTGAGTTGGGTTCAGGGTAGAAACAGTCACATTGAAGATTAAAGCCTTGTTCCTTATTTTTAGGGGCCAATTCCCTTAAAAATTCCAATTTTGAAAAAGTGAATGTCCGTCATAAAAGGTCCCATTCCAAAGGAGAAATATCGCCTTATTTTGTCTAAATTTGGTGGAAACTGATAGTGTGTCCTTTGTGTCTTAAGTATCCTGAAATCCACCTGTCAGTCATTCATGCTGTTTTCAGTCTTCATCAACTCATCAAGTCAGAAAATGATCATGTGACCAAACATACCAGGTGTATTTTTAAGGTCACTGGTAACCTGTATGAGCTGGACCAATAAAAGGATGCTGCAGGATGTAAATAATGGAAGCCCGAGCTTAAATCCCACTGATTCTTCTCTGAAGTAGCCGCGTAGTGACTGTAATTAAATTATACGAGTAGATTTGCCAGTAATGTAGTTCACCGTTTTGTTATCTAATGTGTCTTTGAATTAAATGGCAGCACTTTGCCTGAATTATGAACTATTCTAAAGCTGTTCGAGGGCGACCTTTGACCTCTTGAGTTGATGAGGACCACACATTAGTCTTGGTCTGTGTGTAATTAGGACTAGAAACCATGTTAAGGTGGAGCCTCTGTGGACGGTCTACACTCAGTACGTCCCCTTATAAAACCACTTTGTTTTGAAGAGGCTTCCATCCGTCGTGTGTGAGTTTTTTGATGTTTGTCATTTGGTTTTCTGTAGGTCAGTGTGAGAACACACCTTTTTTCATCCCCCTTTCTCTTTCACACTCATACACCTCACCTTTTCCCAGAGGTCTCCTTTAAACATTTCCAGACCAGTTCTTCACCTTACAGGTTTGAGCTTAACAGTGAGTCAAAAAAGGCCACAAGTGTTGTGCCAAAACAACTTTAATCAGCAGATTTGGACTCAGAAATAGTCGTGTTAGTTGAAAGGAAACAAGTCAACACGCTTTTAGGCCAAACTCTCTGAATTCTCGACATGCCAGTTTTCCCCGCCTGCAGTCTGTCTCAGATATCACACACAGTTTGTTTCCTCGGACTGAACCATGTTGTCCTGCTCCTCCGGTTCATAGCTGTTGTTGCCTTCGCCGTGCTAACCACATCTCAGCTCGGTGAATTTCACCTCAGAGTGACTAAAACATCTCATGCCATCAATCATTACTTTCATTTATTCACCACACGCTCGTCAGTGTGAGTTTTTCACCACCTGCTTCCACCATATTACATCTCAGCCTTTCATCAGTTTGTGCCTACAGTGATGTGGCTTATTGTAGGTTTTGTTCAGTTTATGACTTAATCACTGTCTTTACACAAGTTTAACTTACTGTTTAAAGAGCCTCAGTTGGCCTCCACATTTGATCTTAATCTGTTGCACCTGTTCAAATATTTAAATCACTCTGAAAACAGAAAACTCAGATTTGTGAAGTTGTGCAAATTAATCAACAATTGTTAGAAGTTTGGAAGAGTTTGACAACAATACTGCAAGTTTTAAAGACTACACAGATTTCCCTGGACAATTTGTCTGATTGGTTTACCTACAATCTGAGAGGACTGATTACATGATCACCACCTGTTTCTTCTACAAATATATCTTTTTATTGTCCAAAAGCTAGCAATTTAGTAAACAAAACTGAGCTAGCATACCAGGCAGATGAGACCTGCAGTGTATTTAACTTCATGTAAATAAATGAAATCGTTAAACTGCTGGAACAAAATGGTGAACTGCTACAAACCGTGACAAGCAGGCAGGAAACTGTGCTGAGTTTTGCAATTGGTGGTGATTAGCATCCTTGCTATGTTTGTTAATATGAGTTTTAGTCTGGATTATTAGAGTATTTTGATGCAGACATAACCAGTTTTTACCCTCCAGGCTGTTTTAAGAAAGTTTTTAAGAAAGTTTTTAAAAACACAATAGAATAAAAAATGAATGAATATTTAAAAAGAATGGTTGTTGCTCATGGGGACAGAAACTCTGCCAAAAGCATTTTAAAAGCTGGTCAAGGGATCGAATCAGCTTGTTATTGTCACAGCTGATCAGTTCCTTTTAGTTAATAAGGCTAATGTCGGCCATGTTGATTATTGTAGTTAATTTGAGCATAATTTAATATTTTCCAGCATCATCTGTGATTTCATGTAACACTGAAACCAGCATCAGACCATCTCTGTTCAGATGAGAACAGATGAAGAGCAGCTCAGATCATCAACCAGCAGCTTCCACCTTTGTGCTTATTTATAAAGGAAATGATTAAAAATGAAGATTGAGATTTTGGATAATGCCAAACTATTATTATTTAACATACTAATGCTAAAATTTCAGCACACTAGCTAGAAATAAATAGACAGCAGTGACTTTGTTAAGAATCCTCGTTACATATTCGGGCAGAAACACACTGAAACACCAAAAACAGTCCTGTCCTTTAAAACTAATGAAGAATCTGAAGAATTCACAGGTCCTGAGGAAAATGTTGAAACCGATGCTGACTCATAAACTCTGAGATTCGTCTTGAAATGAGAAAACAGTCCTCTACACTCTCAGGCCATTAAGCGCAGCTCCTTTGTTTTCCACCAAACTTAATGAAAAAGAAACGTGGCCTCTTTCAACAAACCGGGAAAGAAAATTGGTCTGTGATGTTTAAAGGTTTCTTTTTATGCATAGAAAGTAAAAAAAACGAAAGGATTTCAAAATGTTCTTTCTCAAGCCACAGCACCCTGCTGTGGATTTGGATTTTTTTAAAAGAACAAGTCTGACCATCTCTCTGTTTTTGTACAGTGTTCCTCCTTCTTTAGACTGCAAGCTAGTACACTGTGAATGTGTGAATCCATTGTGTCCTTTTGTCATAGAGTTGAGCAGATAGTTTGATTGTGAAAAGATGTAGCTGATAGTATGTGACAGTTTTTCCCGACGTCAACGTACAAAAAGTCTGACAGCAGCAAAACTGGAAAGACACAGTGCCTTTGAATAAGAAAAAAAAAAAGATGGCGTGCGTTTCATTCCTCTCAGTGTCTGTCCATTAAAGGTTTCACATCTCCATCTGCCTGACGATTTTTGCTTTTTTCTTTTCCCACATTTCACAGGTGTAAGTCAAGCAGTGCTTTGTTCCAACTGTGTCTTATGATCACAACGGCTGAGTCAATGTCTTTACGTTGTCTAAGTCAGAGGATAATTCTGGTTTATCTAGTTTTGGCCCATAATTTCTGCTGTTTCTGTGCTCACCAAGTTAATTGCTGAGATCTGAGCAAGTGGCAACATCTCTAAAATAAAGGTTCAATGGAGGAAGAAACCTGAACATTTAGACTATCAGAAGGTTGTCAAGAAAACCTTGTGAGCCAAAGTTATTTGGAAATGAAACAAAGGGAAATGTGAACATTATAATGCTGAAGAAAATGTACATACAGGTAGAGAATAGAAGATTCCTGCACTAAATACTCAACAAATTTAGTCTTTCATATTCTACACAATATGCACAAAGTTTCCATTTATAAATCCTAACTGTCATAAAAATGTGGATTTATTGTAAATGTGTAGTACTTCAGGTCCCATTGATAAAAGCCAGTGGACCTGTGAACATTTTACCTAAACTGAAATGCATAAATACATTTTAAAAAATAAAATATAAGAACAGACTCAAAGTTAAAGGGTCTAAACATGTTTCAAAACCAAAATTAGTGCACTTACTTGAACATTTATCTAAAACTGATTTTTGATCACAAACCCCTCTGATTGTTGTTTCTTATTGACTCCATCCTCACTAACATTTTTCCAATTAACTTGGTGAGATCAGTTTAGCAAAACAAATAGAAATGTATGTCAGTCCTATAAAATGAGACCTAAACTGTAACAAACCTTAATTATCCTTAAAATCACATAGAACCACATTTAACAAACCATAACATCTTTGTACAAGACACATTGACACTTTGCTCAGGTCCCACATGCTCAAAAACATCTTAAACTGATGGATTTGTCAGAAGCAAGCATGCAAAATATATGAAATGGATAAAATAGTTTTTGATATGGAAAAAAAGAGAAAAGCTTCATGTATTGTGTTGATCTTTTTCCAAGTGTTGTGTAATTTGTCCTGTTTTCCCGACTTTATATTTTTTTGCTCCAGAAGAAAAAAATGTTTTGCCTCACAAAGCTCTGAAATGTAATTAAAAAAAGGGGGGAGAGATAAAGCAAATGTTACTGTTTTTTTTCTGAAATACAATGTAAAAAAAAAAAAATGCACAAAACAGAATCATGCAAACTTTTTGTTTTTTGTCCAAAAACAAGCTTGAAACTATTCTGGAATTACAAACGCAGGACGAACTCGTGTACGAGTTTATGTGAGAGCTTGTTAAACCCCCACGTCGCAGCTCCTGAAACTCATTTGTGGAGGACACCCTGCAAGCGAGCGAGAGAGCGAGCGAGCGAGCGAGCGAGCGATGCCCCCCTGTTCAGTTACCTCAAAAATACAGGAACGAAACAGAGGCTGCCTTGCATTTTTCTCTTTGATTCTGCCACTTGATTCAGGCGGCATAAAGACATCTAGCAGATTTTTTCATCTTGCTCGGTGTTTGCGAGGAGACAAAGCAACATGAATTTTTCAGGGGTTTGAAAGGAGAAAAAAACATCCTGCCAAGGTTCTCTGCCTCACTGTACGAACCACCGACACACCACAGTGCAACACTCAGCTGCTTCATATTCAGTCCGACTTCACTGCCAAGAGCTGCTCACTCAATGATCCGGAGCTCATACTGTAGGTCAGACAATGGGAGGATGCCACTCCTCTGTCTGTCTGTCCGTCCGTCTGTCTGTCTGCCCGTCGTCACTGGTGTAAATACTAAATACTAACTGAGGAAAAAGAGGAAAACAAATTTCGACTTTGCATTCTGCCAGAAATTCTTGTGTTCAATAAAGGTAAAGAAGAAAATAAAAAGTCATTGTAAAGCTTTTTTTTCTTCAAGTACAAAGAGTGTGTGGTATTTCTAACATGTCCTGCAGGCTTAAAATATTATAATAATAGTAATACACTGATGAAGATTGAAGTGTATTTTTACAAGTTTACAAGAATAAAGCATCAAAATTTGCAGCTAAAATACCATCTTTGACGTAAGTAATAAAAACAATATATAGAAAATGTAATATGTATATCTGATTACAGATGACAACATTAAGATATCAACACATCAGATATGTTTAAAAACTAAAGAAGACAACATTTAGCCTTTCATGTTTAAACGAAAGAACTGAGAACAAATACAACAAAATAATCCTTATTAAAATGTATTCTTTACTTATGGGCCTCTTTCCCTAGAATGTCTGTAAGTGTATACATAAAGAAAATTATAAATAAAATAATATTTTTATATAATAATATAGAACAAAGTGTTAAAAATTGAATGTTCTCTTCATATCTAAGAAATTTAAATGTAATATGAAGCTGGAGGAAATCAAACTGTAAAAATCTAATATTTTTAAATCAGTTTCACATGCTGGTTTTAATAATTTAGCTTTAGCAAATTTAACATTTTAGGTGACATTATGATTAATCTACTTACTCCGCCCTCAAAAACTATTAAGGGTTATGTTTATGTTATTATGGTTATCCATGCACCATGCAGTTCTGTACATTGACCACTAGAGGGCAGTGTGTTCCCATTGTTACAACAGAGCAAACCTGATATATAAAAGGTGAATATACTTAATCACAGGTTCACATGTTTTTCTTTGCTAAATGGCATTATATGCATTATTTCTTTATTTAATCTTGATCAAAGTAATCAGACGTGATTCTTTTCAGAGGATGTGTTTCAGTGTCAAACAGCATCATCTCCCACCATCACTGCAAACAGTTTCATGCAGAATTTACAACATTCACATGTAATTTTTCACTGTGATGCACTGAATTATGTGAAACTGGTGTTTATGCTTGAGAGGATTTTTTAAAGACATCTGAAAAGTCTCTATTGATCTTAATTGACCAATTTGCCCAAAAGGTGGCAGACTAACTCAATTTAACAGAAATGGCCACATGGAGAGAAAAGCAACCAAATGCTGGTTTGAGTGTCTCTTAATTAAGGAATATAATTATAAATGCCCTTTGAAAAACACACACGGCAAACTGAAATTTAAAGTGCATTTACATGATAACACTTGCAGTGATTTCTTCAAGAGTTGCAAAGGGAAAAACACTGAGTTTCCCAGAGTTTCAAACAACCCAGAAATGTAGACGACATCTAGAGCAACGTGAAGTGTGACTCTGAATCTGCTCTTCATGTTTATCTGAACCTTGGACAAACCTTATCTGACCCTAAACAAATTGAGCAATGACACTCTGCAGGTCATTGGAGTTTGGAAATCCAAAGGAGAAGTCTTCACTATGAAAATAAAGAAAAACTTTTCCT
>JAPZDV010000006.1:22638601-22666247 GCA_029814665.1 Acanthurus lineatus | reverse complement strand
TTCTTTGTATTTTTTTTCCTTCCACCAAATTTATTTAACGGCAGGAGACACAAATAACTTCCACATTTGAAACACGGGCAGCTTTTACTAAATGATGCTGTTTAATAAGAGACGGGATTTCACCGGCACATTTCTCTGTTTGTGTTCAAATTCATCAATATTTTTGATTTCTGAGAGAAATAACACCACAACACCAAAGCATTTTTATTCTTGATGTGTGAGTTTATTTTATTCTGCAAAAATTTCGGCACATTTACTAACTCCTTGAATGCATTTCGTTGTCTGAAACATTTATTTCTATCAAAGGAACCCGAAAGACCAATCCTTAATGTGAATAAACCCCACAATGTTAAAATTTTGTTAAAATATTGCTATTCAGACGTCCTCAAAGCTCCGTGTCACTCCTCTTCCCCTCGGCTGCAGACTTCATTTTGCTGCTCCACCATTAACCGCAACTTTGCACACATGAGATTAGGGTCCTTTTCAGGGGAGCCATCCCTCCCCCAACCTACAACAATGGTCCAGTGTGGTCCTCTTTGGCCTGGGACTGATCCTACACACAGATAACTAAAGGCACAGAGTCCAGCCTCATGGCTATTACCTGTCTGAACACACATTTCCTTCCACAGACACACACACACACACACACACACACACACAGCCTGTAGTTGCCTCATGTTAAGCTGCTTGCTAAACACCTCACCTATCTCTAGTTTAGAGAGGGACATTAGTCAAAGTGTGGTAATGAGTTAATTAGTGAAGTGGTTGAGCCATTTATGTGGCTTTTTGTGTACGTTTTGTCTTTATCAACGTTGCCATGTGAAGCATGTTTTAAGCTTTAATTCACAGGCAGATTTATACAAACAAGACGAGTCACTCGAGCAAAATACCTTAATGTTCCACAGAGCATTTTTGCGATAGGAGCTTGTAGATTCAGGGTTTTATTCCCGCGTGTTTGCATGTAAAAGCTTTTCATTGTAAAAGGTCTTTAAAGGTGTTTAAAAAGATCATTTTGGTTTGTTACAACATGGGTCTAATGTCCTTTTTATGGATATTTTGACCAACATTTCCATCCATGCTTCTAATATCACTCTCACCTGAGTTAACCGCTGAGATCTGGTAGCATAATGTTGTTGCTTCATTGAAGTCCAACAAACACACACGCAGTCTTAAACACACTTAAAGGTCTTCTGTGATTAATGTGCAAGACACTAGATGGCCAAGCTGTTTGCAATAAGTAGCATCTGTCTCATAACAACTTGGTTCCCCGTTTCAATAGTTGTTTCAACATTTCCTCACTTACTTCCCTAAGAACCAACACTTGTGTGTGATAACTGCAAGAACTTCCTGACATGGACCATATTGAGGGGTTAAAGGAGTGAGTCAACAGCAACGCACCAGGGAGATATCAGTTGTGCGTCCTGTCCTGAATGTGGGTTGGTCAGTTTTAACGCGCTGCCAAGGTTTGTTTAAAGAACAAACTCCTGCAAAAACAACTGGATTTGTCAGATTTTTCGATAAAAAATTACATATCTGCAGTATTTATTGACATACATTTCTTAAATAAGTCATTTCTGCCACTAGTTGTCTCACTATCAAAACAATGAAAGCGGTTTGAGTTTGATGATGTCATTAGGTAGCGTGGGATCATGGGATTTGTTTATCTCATTGTTAAACAGCCACCAGTGCTGTTAAAAAAAACAAAACAAAACAAAAAACTGTTTGTGACTGTGACTCAGGCTGAAATGTTCACACACTGGGTAAAAAAAAAGTTTAATTCAGTTTGTTTTGTTTGGTCACGTTTGCCAACTTCCTGTCTCGCTCTCTGACTGGTGTTATCCCAGGAGTTAGCCACAGGCGACAACATTGGAAACGCACCATCGCATGAATAAAACTACAGATTTCTCTGAGTTTGAACATTGCTGGAAACATCTGTGACCATGTTAAAACACAACTCAACATGTATTAAAAATGTAATGCAAAATATAGACATTTATTGCCGATTAAGGTTAAATTCTTTAAATTAAGGCTCACAAATCCATTCACCACACGATGTAAATAAATTCTCCTCCGCTGGGGAAGTTTTAAAGTGACCTCTAACAACAGTCAAGTGAAAACCTACATGTGCTTTTTAAAGCCGTGTTTATTTTCTTTTGTTGCTCTTAACAGTTCTTGTGTCAGCTTAGATTTTAAGGTGCGGCAGCTTCCTCGCATGTGATTAAATGGCTCCGTTTCAAAAGATGCAACATTTTTGGAGCTTCAAGTTGGAAAACAAAGGAGAAAATGTCATTTTAACAAGAGAAATCTGGAAATGTGATGTTTACAAAAACAACCAATAGTGTTTAAAAAGCATGTTAAGTCAATGTTCCTTTGAGTTTATTCCTATTCATGTCAGTCAGTGCTGAATAAACATTAAATCCTTCTCTGTATAGAGTTCTGCAGTGTGAGGATGAGTCTCAGCTGTAGTCAGACCTATGGACAAACTGTGCTGTCTTTATTTGCTGTGTGACCCAATTTAACAATTAACTTCATGGTAATATTGTACAATACAGTTTTGGCAAAATTTTGAGCCTATTAGTGAAATCATTTTTCACAATAAAAGCCTGGAAACTGGTGTTCCTAATGAAGGTTAGCTTTGTTGAGGATGAGATGACAGGCTGAACACACTTTAGATTGAGCTGCGCATTGTTTTGGATGTATGTACATAAGCAGATATTTGTACAGCAGATTCTCCCACACTTTTCCTTTTTGTTATTTTTTATTTTTTTTTCAGATAGTGGAGGAATATTTGTTTTTTCATGCAGCGCCACGTTTCAACCTTCTCATTTCCAGGCTGCTCCTGTCTTGTCCCTTTTTTTTTTTTTTTTTTTTGCTTTTTGCCTAAACAAAGAGCCAGCCAGCCGTGCATTCCTATCCAGAACACTCTGCTTCATCTCTGCTTCCCAACCTTTAAATCACATCAGTGTTACATCACAGCACACACACACTGCACACACACACACACACTCATACTTTCTGCTGTGCAACCAAGCCAAAAACTTTTTTCTTACACAATCTCTTTCCTTCTCTTCCCTCCACCCCCCCTTTTTTTTTTGTTCGTACTTTCAGTCACACAGACATCATCTACATCTTTTTATCCCTACCTTAACCCTGGAAGAAACTGTTCTGCACTCAAGATTTTTGTTCTGCATGTACCAAAATGTTTTGGATGGACACAGAGCACATATGGTTTTTTTCTCTGTAGATTCACCGCAGGGAAAGCAGAACAGGATTTTATGTTCTTGCACCAGTGAACAGAATTATACGATGATGGTTTATAGATATAAATGACACAAAATATTTCTCTATGATGCATTTTTTCTTTATGTAAATGCAAAATGTTAAAACTTAAAAGGCTAGCTGAGCATGTACTGTTTTTCTTTTCACAATCTGATGAAATAATTTTTCCTTGTAAAGTTGTCTATTTCATATCAGAGTCTGCTGCACTCTAACTAATGTCTCAAATGGGATGCAGCCAAAAACCATTAACTACTCAGACACACAGTGTTCTCTGAATAGATGTGCGGAGCAACACATTTTTGTGAACAATAATTTGTGTCTTATTTGCTCAAAAACACTGTTTCTGTCTCCTTAAAGTCATAACTTGCTTAAATCTAAACATGATGATGAGATGGTACTCTCACTGCTGGAGGCAGATGAGCTGATCTTTTCCCAGTGATAAACACCGCTGAAGCCAAATAAGGATAAACATCTATAAAAGTGTTTATTGTTTGTTTATTGTTTGTTGTCTGTATATACAAGGTTACAGTGAAAACAGAAACCACCAGAAAGTGATGCAGCGAATCGTTTTGTGGCACAAAATCACCAGAGTGAGAACCAAAAGCCTCCAGACTGAAACACATGGACTGTGATGATTCAGTTCGAGTTTGATGTTCAGACATTTGATGAATCCCTTAAAACATTCGGATAACTGTAAAACAATTTTGTTTTTTGGTAAAGAATAAGCCTGACTGAATGATTTCTGTCAACATTATTGGTTATTATTTAAACTTTGCACATTATTATTATTATCATTATCATTATCATTATCATTATCATTATCATTATCATTATCATTATTATTATTACGTATGCAACTAAAATAAACAGTTACAGAGCTTTTATTTAGACTTAATTTATATATGTTTTTTTTGGATGTTTAAATACAGAAAGTTACTTGTTATATGATCATTTTTATTATATGGTTCGAGAAAAATATTATCAGGTGTATTTTATAAGCAACCAAACTTAAACAGTTTATATTTGATGAGTTTAGATTAATGTAGAAAACAATTTCACATAGAAGATCAGGTAGTTTAGACTATTACAGGTACAGGGCAAGTGTTTTTGTTAAATTTAAAGACACGTACCATGAGCAGATTTTGTTCTATCACATATTTCTGTCGTAAACAGACTCTATGTGTGTGAATAAAAGATTATTAGAATGTTTCAAAATTTGCAAAAATGCTTTATTTGCTGAATTTCAGTTGAATATTTTTTTGTTTTCATTCCATATTAAAGAAAGCATTATAATAGCTGTTCCTCTGTTTATAATTGCTTTGAAAATGAAATATTTGAGCTTTCACTAAACAATAAGATTGTTGGCCTGCCAACAGTAACTGACAGACTGAGATATTAAACTTTTGTTTACATAAAACTTTTAAGACTTGCTTCAGCAGTTGAGTGTTACGATACTTATTGTCCAGATCATGAAAAAAATGTGACACATGTAAGCACATAGTGTACTCACTCGCCTTACAGAAACACTGACTGCCAATTTCCTTTCCTCTTCTGCCATTCTCTTATTGCACTGGACCTTTCAAAGAAATGCACCAGGAGTTCCAGCAAATTACAGAACCTTCGGTTTTTGATCAGCAAATCTTCAGAAGGGGGCTTCTTCAAAGAAATAACTTCCCACTTCACTTCTTAAGCTGAACAAAAACTCCTCTTAAATGAATGGCTTTTGCTCACAGCTTGTGGCCGCAGCTGGCAGTATTGTTGCCCACTCTCGTCCTCTGGCCACAGAACAGACGGACGGACGGATGAAGGGCGATAGAGGGGGTTTGACACAACAGGTACAAACACATGAAACGACTGCAATTATTGTCCTTCTTCCTTCTCGACACCAGCGTCGGACTCAACAAGGTGTTGGTTGTTTTATTTACCTTTTTTCCTGTGTTTTTTTTTTTTTATTTCTCAGGATGGCAGGTTTCCTCAGATGACTTTTTGTCAAGCATCAGGATAAAAAGCTCAAGCAAAGAACATGATTGATTTTCTTTTTTACTTTAATGAACCACAGAATATCTGAATAGCACCGCGGGGCCATTGATCATCAATAGAGGTGTGGAAGGAAAAAAAAAGAAACAAAAACAGACTTTAGTTAAAAAAAAATACCTGCAGAAACACATGGTCTCAATTCATATTTTTTTATTTATTTGTGTGTTTGTTTGTGCCAAAATTAGTAGTTGTCATCAATTATTACAATGACCAAAATAATCCAGTCACCAAAATTTATGTTTGCATGTTAAGTTTCTGTAAATTATAGATATGTTGAAAATTCTTTATGTGTCATTTTTCTTTTTTTTGTGTATGTGTGTTACAGCACTGTGGTTAAAATCTGGTTCAATTTAGGCACAAAAACCACTTAATCGTGCTTGGTAAAAATGTTTTGGCTCAAGTTCTGTTACACAAAAAAAGAAAACAGCTGGAAAATATTTTGTCGTCACATTAAAAATATGCAGATTTGTCTGTTGAAACAAGAAGCAAAACGGTCCCGACGAATGTGACGCCTTCACCTCTCCTGTCTGCCGTCTGATGAGAAAATGATCAAATAATCATATTAATGTAATCTGAAATTTGTTATTTTGATATTTTTTAGCAACTTTAATGTGTTACCAATGAAAGTCCAAATTTAACATAAAACACATGCCCCTGTTTTCCAAAATGACCCATAAAATCTCTTTTTTGATGTATTTGTCAGAACCGTCCAACAAGTTAATACTATAAAAAGAACAACATGACTTTTTTATGGTCTGCTTTCACTACAGCTGGCTAAAGTTTTCAAAAACTGTCAGTAATAGTCAAGGAAAGATTGTACTCATGGTTAAAAACATCATCCTTAAAGCTGGTAAGAGATTGGTAATGAAAAGTAGCACCCATGTAAGACACTCTGTTGCCTCATCGATCCACCAAAAACCCTCCACTGTAAGAGGTTTTTTAGTGCTTAGAACAACTTCTTGCTATTTTTACCTTCACTCTTCACAGTCATAGTTCACTCAGATGCTGCAGATGCTTTTAAAGTAAAAGTGCAGGTCAGATCAGGTTTTGGACACACAACCTTTTCTCAACAGTCTCGATTCTGGATGTGACCACAAGCTGGGAAAATTCAAAGTCTCCTAAAAAATGACCATCTGTCATGGTTCTTTTTGTATTTAATTGGTATTTAGTTACCCAAGGCTCTGCTTTGCCGCCATGTTTCGTCCAAGAAATTATGCAACAGTTCCACTGACCTCCATTTTCCTCCTTGCTCATCTCACTTCATTCAGTGTAATCTCTTTACTTGAGCAGCCATTGTGGGACATGTAGCCTTGAGGTGTAGCATATAGGCTCGCTCCTCGTATAATGTCTGATACACTCAAAGTATCGAGCAAAACTGGACACTTTTTCTTCATTCAAGGGCACACAGACATCTCAGCGATGTTTTACACAAGTGAGCAGAGAAAAGATGACTAATCTCAAAACCAGTCGGCCATCATGGCAACACATGTCCTGACAACATTAAGATTTTAGGGACAACGGCTAAAGTTTCACATCTTCATCTCTATGTACAGATATGTGAATATGCAGGTACAGTAAGAAAAGAAAAGATTAAAAAGAACTCAGTCTGATCAAAGCTAATGGATTGTGGGACTGAATTTTGAATAATGCATTTTACTTTTTGTTGCTCCACATGGATTCAAAAGGCTGCTCAAACTGTAATTGGTCAATGCTAAATGACAACCATCTGACAGCAAAGTCTTGCCCTTTGCTAATAGAGTCTACATTCATTTGCAGAGATAAACATATTTCCCAAATTTAAGTGATTTTATCAACTTCAGATACTGAGAGGGACATTTAAAGCCCAGATGAAGGTTTGTGGCTTGCATGTCAACTTTGTCGTTTTTTCAAGATGGAAAGCCTAAAATTGTCTTGTCAGGGTAGGAATCCAGGTGAAAACTGAACAAAATATAACAAAAAATATTTCACTTACCCTTGTGTTGGTTCATTTCTTGTTTGTTTTGATAACAGCAGAAACCAAATTGAGTTTTATTCACAGACACATACAGGATATTTCCTTGAAACTTGGACAACTAAAACTACGACAGTCTGCATGGCCATAGGACAAAGGGGGGAGTGAGTAACTTTTGTTGAATTTGCTTGAACCAACTTTTTAATTTAAAGAAATTTTGGTGAAACGTGTGAACTTTATTGATTGAATGACTGATTATTACCAAGGATATTTTGCAGCCAACATCTAAAGCTCATCAGAGTGACAGCTGAAAGGATGATCACACAGAAACACATCAGCTGTAAAATCATTGCCCTCCTGGTGCAGAAAACCTGCTAACAGTCCTCTGTTGATGCACTTTACCTGGATTTCTTTTAGCCCTGCAGAGAAGTTAGTGTTAGCTTTTTGGCTAGGGGCACTATAGTGATCACACACACACACACTCACACACAACAAGCCCCCAGGGGTTGTTCCGGTTTGCCCAGGGGGGCACAGCTGGGCCTGTATCAAGGGATTATACACATGTACTGTGTCATCACACCTGTCATTGAGTTATTTTTCAGAGCCCGGAGTTTTTTTTATGACACTTCTGGTTTGTGAGATCACAACCTATGAGACACTTTCACATCCGCTTCACCACTCAAACCTGTGATACATTGCACTTTTTCTATCACCACCTGTGTGATGAACAGTAAATAATGACTAATAATGAATGAATGAGTGGCAAAATATATCAACTGATGAGTTGTAAGCCTTTTAGTAGCATTTGTCAAACACTTTTGTCCATCATATCACTGTTATTTGGTTTTCAACCTCTGACTGCTGACGTTCCTTTAAAGACGTCTGGCAGGACAAGAAGTCTGATCCATCAGATTATCAGCCAGTTTGTATACAAGTCTCTTTCAAACCCCACTGGCTAACCTTTGTAAGGCTTCTGTATGGTCAAGAGTCCAAAACAAATGTCCCCACAGGTACAATAAAAGTATATCTAATCTAATCTGACCTGGAGGTGTGTTTACAACCTGACGGATCATTTGACTTTTTGTGTTTTTTTGCCCCGCTAGTTTCCTTTTTTGGCAAAGTTTCAGCTACTCATCTGATGAGTATGTTACATTGTTATTGATAGAAGACAGATATGAGGGAAAGAACTATTAAATAGACCTAAGTTGAATTAAATAACAAAACATTTCACATGAAATCCTGCGGAGTTTTAAAACTTTAAAACAGTTGACAGCCTGCCACCAAACCCTATATTAAATATAAGGGAAGAATAATGTGAGTTTAAGAATATGTAAGATTTTTGCAATAAAAGGACTGTAACTATAATATATTTTGTTGAGTTATGTAATTACATAATCCCAAATGTTTACAGCAATGTTTAAACCCGAGGAAACCTGAACTTTTTGTCTCTGAATCGATGTGTTTCATTTTGTCGCTTATTATCAACCTCAGGGGTGAAACCAGAGGACACATCAGAGGGCGAGGATGAAAATTTGGGGGACGTGACTGAACATAATGTGGATTAAACTTTGATACAGTTCTGCCAGAGTCACACAGGACACATTCTGTTGTGGTTGTTTAACAATGAAGACAGCAACTCCCATGATCCCTGGCTACCTCACAATGTCATCAAACTTCGCCTTTTATTGTCACTGATTTGATTGAAAGACCCCTGGTGGGGTAAAATACGTACTGTGCATTTAAATTTGGTTAGAAAGAAGGGGGGAAAAAAAGGAATCAATCCATCTATCCATTATCTGTAACCGCTTATCCTTCACGGGGTCGCAGGGGGCTGGAGCCAATCATCTGCTGACACTGGGCGAGGGGCGGGGTTCGCCTTGGACAGGTCGCCAGTTCATCAACAGGCTGACACACAGACAAACCACTTTTCAAACTAACACACACACCTTTTTTTGGGGGGAACCTTAGAGATGCCAATTAACCTAACCTGCATGTTTTTGGACTGTGGGGAGAAAAAACAGAAAACCTCTGCAAACAGAAAGGTCGGGGGTCGAACACAGAACCTCCTTCTTTCTTTCTTTCTTCCTCTGTGAAGCGACGGCGCTAACCACGGCGCTTTAAGTAAATCAAGGGTGCTCTTAACGATTCCTGCACAGATATTGGCGATGGGACGGAATAGAGAAGAGGCAGACAGAAAGAGATGTGCTGAAGGATTAGCTGTGAGGAGCTTCCCCGTGGTGAGCGGGCCTTCTCTTCCCGAGGAACACCAGGAACACTGTAAGGTGATTACTGTGTCGTTTGCCATCGGTCCACTGGTTAAGCACAAGAGCTTGACTGCCTTCGCTCGGCACAATGGGAATCAGAGTTAGACTCTTTACATGTCTTTCATTTGGCAAATGCTAAAAAAAAAAAAAAAAAGTGTACTCAAAGGAGGGCAGGGAGAATTTCAGAAATGTTTTGGGTTTCTGCTCCACTTCAGACAGCTGGGTTCCTACATTTTGTGTGTTTGTGTGTGTGTGTGTTTTTAGGATGGGGAGGGAAAAAAAAAAAAGATGAAGAAATGGGTGATGAGGGGAGGAGAGGTGGCTCTTTTCTTTTCTGTGCATAAAAGCCAGCTGTGGCCTCGCAGTGTAATAACGCGACCAGAGGAGGTGGAGACAAGATGGAGGTGGACAAACACACACCTAAACACTGAACCTCACGTACCTTCAGCAGTTTAGATTAAACTAATGAGGCCTCACCAGCACACATACAGATCCAGTAACCTGAATCAGGTTTTTTTTAATTAAAACACGACCCATTTCTATATTTGGGTGAAGCTATTGTTGTGTTTTTGTGATTTAAACTTTGCTCTGACACAAAAAAATGCAAGTATTAATTTACTTATTTCTGACAGAACTGTCCAACAGTGTGTTGTATTACAGCGCCGTCATTTAAAAGCACATGGAGCAGATTGGTGAGTATTCTAGTACTGATACAATTCCTATTGATGATACCACTGCTGCTGCTCACATTTTGTTCATGTGCATGTACGATAATTATAATACGGTGGCCCTGAGGGGCAAAACACAACATTTAACAAAGCACATTTCATGCTGTTACGTTTTATAAAATGTTGTATTTTGACCTTCAGCGTTATAAAACAGATAATATTACAATCATAACTGTTAATAGAACTAGTTGCTGTTCTTCTACCACTGCGACTAGTAGTAATACTTCTAGTACTGGTTTTTTGCACAGTATCGGACTGATAATTAAAGGACTTCACAAGTAAACAAATATGTCATTCCATCACCAATAACAACATGATTATTTCCTCCTTTTCCCTTCCTTTTTTCAGGACCCGAGCTGAAAAGGAACTGCGGATTTCCCCGTTTTAAAAGGATTTCAGTGTGTGTGAGTGTGTTAACTGGGTCACCTCTCTATACACAGTGTCCAAGAGGCAGGAAAAGCCTCCAGTTTCTCTCACCACAGGGTCTTGTGTGAGAGTCGACTCGAGTGGGAAGAAAAGGACAGAGTAAGCACTGGGCAGCACACTCGACTGATGAGGAAGAGGCCGGGCTATGTACTGATCTAAACATCTGTTTTATGTTTGAAGACCAGCCATTTTTCCCCATTTTGCCCTCATAAATAATATCTGAGGTAATGGATTTGTTCACTTCCTTCGATTTCTCAGTCAGTAGCCTGCAACTGGGCATCTGCAGAACTGAATAGATATTCTGTGTCAGTAAAAGCTGCCATATTTAATGTATTTTAGCAAGATTACACCACTTTATTGTGGGCTGTTTGTACAGAATTACGTAGAATCCATTACAACATTATACCAATCACTGGACCTACATTTTAATCTTCCTCTTTTCCTCTCAATCCCCCCCTTTTTTTTCTCCTCACCGCCTGTCTTTTCACATTTATTTCTCCACCCTCCATTTCACCATTGAGCCCTTCCCTTACTCATTACAGTGATGTGAGATTAATTTAAGTACATGGACTTGGTACTAAACTAGTCTATCTTTGGGCTTTTTGGCCCTTCCAAGATGTCCATGTAATCTCCTCCGACGGCAAAGAGGCTATTAAGGAGCCCTTCAGGAGAGGATGGAGGGAATCAAACCGAGGGCGATTGAACACAGGTAGACAAACAAACTCTCACAGTGATGCTGGAAAGAAAATGAAGGGTGAATGTAATGTATTTTTTTTTTCCTTAAATATGCCAATTTAGTTTTTTCTCCTCAAGTAGTCAACAGATATTCTGAGTCAGTGTGTGTTTATAGTGTTGAACATTTAGTGATGCTTTTATTTTTTTTTGCTGTATAAGAGAACATTGAAGCATGCAGGAAAACCTAAAGTGGCCATGAAACTGGTGAAAAAAAAACGTGATGAGCCCTCTTTAGAGCCTGTGTTTGGTTTGCAACAAACATGGCGTCACAACATGGAGGACTCTGTGGAAGCGGATCTGTTTCCTCTGTTTGATACAAAAGGTTCACTCTTGGATCAGGAAAAAAAATAAGATGATTATACGTTAATAAAAGCAAACATTATATATTTATATTTCCATTTCTGCCATATTCTACAAATAGATCTGCATAAATCCTAAATCCTGGACTTTTAAAGTGTTTCCCTTCTGTCCAAAAGAAAGAAAAATTCAGAAAACGATTATCCAATTAAGTTTCTAACCAATTAGTCTGAGCTGCTTATTGCCTGCTGATTCAGCATTTATTTTCTGTAACCCTTTTTCTCAATAGGCTGCATCTTGAAAGACCCACGTATTTCCCACGTGCGAAAGGCTGTGCAACCGGGATTTCCCTGAAGAAATACTCGATATACAGTGAAATCCCTCTGATTTATTCGGTCAATGTCTGCCTCATCCACTCTCACTGTACAATGCATGCGGACTACCTGAGGGGGTGAATTGATCTTCTGTCAGACTGGAACTGGGGCTCTCTCTCTCTCTCTCTCTCTCTCCTCTCTGATCAGCGCGTCTCTGTTGTGATTTCTTCAACCAAGGAGATCAGCTCTCACCGGAGGAAGAGTGTAAATGGGTTCAAATATGTTAATTATTAATGAGAAAATTACCCCACCAAAGTCCATGTGGGGTTTTGTTTGTCTGGGCAGGTTTGTGCCAGACTCCTTTTTTTTTCTATGTATCACCTGTCTGAACCAGAATAGATTCAGGCCCTAAAGCTTCGCTATAGAACTGAACATTTGATGAGAATCTCATTCTGTGTGAGATTTAATATTAAAACGATCACTAAACAATATCTGAAATGTGCCCTGATTCTATTGTTTTAATGCGTTTGGCCTTATTGGTGTTCATTTGGCAAATAAAAACAATATAATGCAAAAGAGACGAGGAGGATCTTGTGCTCACGGATACAAAAGTACATAGAAAGACATGAAGCATCCAAAGGAAAAAAAGATGTTCTCTCTGGCCTCCGCCTGCCTTGTCTCTTCTAATTATTTTATTCTTTTGTTCTGCTGTTCTCATTTTGTCGTTTTGTTCTGAAGCATCTTCTCTCAGGAGTAAAAAAAAAAAAAAAATACAAGTTTAAAGCTCAGATGAATCATCAAGTTGATGTTGTCTTTTCCTAATGAACAGCAGTTTCAATGTGGCAGCCTGTCACACACACACACACACACACACATATACATATACATCAGCAATGCTACGAGAAAAGCTGGATCATGTGTTTTTTTCAAGAAAGTGGGTTCATAACATGAATACACAATAATTTTTTTAATGCATTTGCTTTAAAAAGGCCCAAATCTTGTCAGAAGGAGGAAGTCGCTGTTTCTTTGCTCATCTGATTGGTTGTTTTTTGGTTTTGAGCTGCTTGTTTTTCATCGTTCGGATGATTCCAGAGGTCATATATTACCTTTATGTTTTCACTGTCATCACTTCGCCAGGAAAATCTGCATGTCATCTCTGATGGGTGTGCTGAGGGAGGTTTTCTTCAAACACACCCAACAATGACGTCGACCTTGAATCAAAACTCCTACATCACTGCAGCAAGTCTGTTCGAAAATTTGAAAATTTGTTGGGTTGCTTATTTGCCTTCTCGTGGCTCCCTAACTGCTCAGTAAACCACTTTTTGAGTTGTGAAACGTTGTTGAAAATTAAATTGTACCTAACCTGGTTTTGCCATCTCGAGCACTTGGTTGAAATATGTGAGAGCCTTTAAAAAAAAACAGCAGCGGTTTCAAGGACAGACCGGTTCAGGTGTCATATTTTGGAAGTTTGCAGGGGAAAAACTTCTGTTATCATGTCACTTCCAGATTCAAACATCATGCAGATCGCTACTCTGCTGTTTTAACCCCAACAGTTCTCCAACCAGCTTCATTTTAGAGACACATTTTAGCTCATGCATGACACAAATCAGGTGTCAAGTATCAAATCGGCTGATGATATGCTGTCTGTTTTACATCAAAATCTTTATTATTTTACCAGTTGTATGATGGAAACACATACCAGAAAAATGTTGTGAGATCATTTGTGATATTGATACTAATACTGATAGAATAATTGAATTATTCCAAAGGCTGTGAGGAGGACACACCCCCTATGACCTCATAGATGAACAGATCTGATCTCATTTCACAAAAACTGCATTTCAAACTGTCTTTTTGTTATTTTTTCATGATGCATGGTCTGTTTTTTACTTTTTAAAATCACCTTTGTATTTCTTTTATTTTTTCTATGTAAAATACTTATCAAGTTATACACATTGGTCACATTAAACTGTATTAAAAGTGCAGTTTTGCCGTAAAGGGACGTCTGAAGCACTTGCTGAAGATGCACATTAGTGGGATGTAAGTATGGAAAGGAATGTAAATACATTTACAAGCACTGCAGTTAAACACAACACCTTTAGGGCACTTATGCCTGTCATGAGTATTTCCATTTCTTGCCACTTGTGCCTCGACTCCGCTGCTATGCAGGAAAGTATTGTGCAATCTCAACTCTAAGCTTTGTCACACAGGAAAAAATCTTTCTATCAGATCTGATATTTGGCCAATAAACACATATCAAGTATTTAAGTTATCCTTAGTATGTGTGTATTGTCAGATTTTTTTAATCACTTTTGAGTTGAAAAGTTCACTCAGCCTTTCAACACGCCAGATTTATCTTCAGACGACAACATATTGTCTTTCAACAAGATTATCATCTTCGTAACAACCCGACTGAAATTCCACATGTTGTAAAAGTCTATCACGGCTTAGTTAAGAGATGATTGCAGAGTCTCAGGTCAAGGTACTCTTCACCTGAAACTGACCACACAGCCCAGTTTGTCGGGCTGCCATTCTTTTACCGTTGGAGACAAGAGGAGTATTGATCCGGAGGATTCTCTTAAGCGCTGTAGTTTGTCCTCTGAGGGTGCAGCTGAAAGCTTGGAATGGAGAAGTAAACAGGCACTTGGTAAATAAAACACCTAGGTCAACACAGCCATTCCACCCATTAACCTGAAGCAGGTTTGGCCATTCTGTGAGCTTTTTGCTCTTTGTGTGTGTGTGTGTGTGTGTGTGTGAGTGTGTAGAAGTGGGCAAACCTGTAACTAGTTAAACAAGAAGAGCTTGGTCATTCAGGGGTCAGAGAAGCTTGAACTGAGCCGACTTCGGTTGAATAAAAGCACTTATGTGTTTTGTTTTTGGTTTCAATCAGCGTTTGTCTCTTTCTCTGTCCTCTGACTGGAGCTATTTTTTATTTTTTGTAGGTATTTATTGATAAATTCTTGCTAAAAATGATTCTCTTACACTTTTTTTAGCACCAAAACTTGAACCGTTGTGCCCTTTTTTTTTATTTGCAGTTATGCATTTTAAAAAGCTGGGGGGGTTAAAGATCCTAACTGTGATTTTTGGCTCTGCCCATGAGCACATGGCGAGCAAAAACTACTTCCCGACCAAATCCAGAAAAGGGCAGAGGTGAGGGTCAGGGGTCAGAGAGGCGTGGCCTCAGTCCCGGAGACGCCCCCCAGGTTTACACAAGTGTAAAAAGAGTCCATTCAGTCTGGCTGCATGGGCAGAGTTTCACAAAGGTCCACTGTGTGGGGCCTATACCCCCCCAACACACACACACATACACATACACGCATATACACACACCTCCTCCAAGCGCCATGCCTACACAGGACGCAGACAATGGGGGGTTTCTGGTCAGCACAGCCGCATCAGTGTTAACCTGAAATACTTTCTTTCATTACAGCAGAAAAGTGACCCAGGTTTGTCTTTTTAAATACATATTTGTCTGCAAATGACACAAGAAAAGATGACAAATTATTTCTGTTTTTCTTTCAACTTCTGACTAAATAAATAGTTTACAGAAGAAGTTTCAGTACAGAAGACAAATGATCAGGACACGTCACAAAATTTAAAGCTTACACGACTGTCAGTTAGACTGTTAACAGCGACCAGTGTTGACAATATGCATAATATGTATAAATGAAGATTTGACAACATGTTAATACACATCTGATGATTTTTTTTTATAAATGATAAATAATAAAGCACTTTTTGAATCATTTCTGTTCCTCTCCATTCTCACCTTGTTACAGTAATGAAGGAAATGCACCTTAACACTGGTTGCAAACAGCAAATAAATGGAAAAATTTATTAAGTTTTAATTTTTTTTCTATGACTTTGTTTATTTATAGTTACAGACACTCTCCACCCACCTACACTTGTATTTTAAGTGTGAGTAATTTGTCCAAAAAAAGGAACAAAACACAATATCAAACAAACTCAAAGATGTTTTTGTCTCATCGCATCTCTTTTGTTTAGGTCACGATAATCTCAAAGTGAAATCTGAGATCATGACATCCCTTCTGCCAGCTAGCAAAAATATGATCAGAACAGATTCAAGGTATAATGTTATGATCATATTTTTAAAAAAATAAGAAAAGTGATGATGCATATATTGATTAATGTGCAAAGTACTCTCATTTGTATAAATGTAGTATTTACTTTGAGCTTAAGTTGCTTCTGTTCTTTTTGATAAATCTAAATAAAAGTAGCCAGTAATGACCTTAGCGTCTAAAACAGTAATTTTTAAGAACTGTCTTTTGCACTAAATGATTAAACTTTGTTAGTACATTTGCAAAACAAAAGCAGCACAGCGCTCAGACTCTGCACCGGTAGCACCGTGTGACTGAAGCACGGCCATGATGGAAAGGTGAACTTAGGTTCCTCGTTTCACTAACCTCTGAAATCCATCGTTGTCAACCACAGAAAAAATGTCTCTGGTCATGTATTCAGTGATGCATCTTGTTATATTTTCAGCTCTTTGACTCTTACAGAGAAGTTGAGCTCCAATGCATCTTTCAGAGTCCAGCTGAAGCTTTATTCCTCAGGTGAATGTTTTACACCTGGCTGTCTTAATCCATGTTTGTGAGACCATCAGTGGTCCCTGTACGTCCAAGATGGAGATGCTCAGACATGGCTTTGATTGTTTATTTTGCTCATGATAAGTCTGGATGCATATGTAAAACAAATGGATATGTTAACACGTAAAAAGGATAGTTTATAATGTAAAAGGTCTTTACGGTAAAAGAAAAATATTCTAGGTATCTTAGTTTTTAATAGAACACAGCAGGAACACAGGACTCATATTTTGCATTGCCCACTGATTACCTTCTGCCTCCACAGGACAAAGTAAAATAAAGCTGTAGGAAGACAATGGAAGCACTTGCAGCCTGCTGTACACAAGCAGCCTCTGAATCACACCGCAGCCTCTATTGACTCACTGAGAGTTAATGGTCCATTTTTTAACCTCAGCTACAAACCAAAACTTCCTCCAGGCAGCCTGTCTTTTTCTAACTCTTGGTATTATTTTAAAGCGCAGTGATGATCTGGTTTTTATAATTTAGCTCTCATCTTCCTCTCCCTCCGTAAAACGGTGGATTATTGCCAGATTAAGGGAGTGCCTTTTTCTTTATCCATGGGTAAGCCTGCACAGCACGCAGCTCAAAGGTAATGAAGCACTCTGTGATCCGTGCCCGGATGAATCTAAAAATTCCCAGAGCACCACTGTATTTTAAAGGAAATGAGATTTCCCTGAAAGCCCTCTTCAAACCTATGCTTTCCATTTTGAAACAGCCATAAACTGTGCGACTGCTTCACCTGATGCAAGAAGCGAAACCTGTTGCTGTTTTAGAATTAAAATAGGAAGACAGAATTTTGAAACCTTGTCGTTTTTATGAGGGACGTGTGTAAACTTCAGTGGCAAATGGTTATAAGCTTCATTTAGACAGAGATTTTCTAGTTTCTCTTTTCTAGAATCAATCACACTGTCTTCTCATTGAAATGTGCTTTTGCTGATTTCTCACTCTGGTTTCAACAATTTCGGTTTTGTCAAAATAACCAAAACACAGTTTATCAAACACAAAATCTTTAAAACCTAATGCCACAGATGTACACTAGATTTATATTCTTTTACAGTGTACATCCAAACACGCAGGTGCACTAAGTTTGCATTCACCACAAAGGATCAAACCTAACTAACGATGTGCAAAGCTACAATAAAATTGCCCTAATTGGATGTATTTACATGACTTGTCTAAACAGGAGGCAAAATATGTGAAATTAAGCTTCTGCATGTCTCCGGACAGTTTAAATAGCAAACTATTCTGAATCTAATTCAGAAAAAGAATATATTTACACAAAAAATTAAGGTTAACTAGTTTGATATCAGTTGTCATCATATTATATTCGACTGAATTCTGGTTGAAAGGGATTTACACATTTCTGTTTTACTTACATTTTTCAAAGTGTTCTCTTTTTGTGCAACAAGTTTGTAGAACTGAAACTCTGGGTTGTATCTTTCCACAGCGTTTGTCTGTCAGTGGCTGTTTGAATGTTTGAAAGCATCAACATAATCATTTCTTTGTTTTTTGTTAATATTTAAATTAATGTTTCCTCCTCAGCTCATCACCAGAAACCCAAACCGCTGCCGATTTACTGAACGAGTTGAGTGATGTGCTGCAGACTGAGAGCAACCCCCCAGCTTCCCTCAGATAGTCTTTTCTGACCCGACTCGTCCACTGCTGCCATTTTATCAGCCTCAGTCAGTGAGGTGTTGATGTGAGTCTGAGGGAGAAAGGCGACTAAACTCATCTTCCTGGTTGATGAGACCCTTCCAGCTTCTTAGTTCACTGCAGTCGTGTGGCAAAATTGTTATTATTGACCACCTGGCAAACATCTTCATATAAGGAACCGAGCGAACCTGCTGGATTTTCCAGTCGGCGGTGAAAATATTCAATCTGCCCTCCACATTTCCTGGCTATAAGCGGAGACATGTGGATGAACCATCAGCACATCAGCATTTCATGAAATGGTGATGACATTTAATCTATACAGTTTGTGTACACGGACATGAGTTTTCAATTTTTTCCGTGACACTGCACCTCATTTGTACTATTGAATAAAACACCACCACCAAGGGGGGAGCTGCAGGGTGGAGGTCAAGGAGGATGGCAGACATACAAAGTGCAGGACTTCCGCGGCAGAAACCAGGGTTAAAGTTCTAATCTGCGGTGACGTTCAGGCACCAAGAGCACTGTGGGTAATGTTCGGGAAAATGACGATTTAGCTTGTGACATAGCAACGGTATTTAATGTGTAGGATTCACCTTCATTCATGTGCATGAATCATATATGTTGCATTTCTTTAGGTATTTCACATCCTGCCATGATTTCAAGTTGATTCCAAGTTGACTATTGACCAAAGTTGATGCTTTGACTGTTATGGAAAGCTAATCTAATATACAAAATGCAAGATTTTTCTGAGCATTTAAGCAGAAAATATTCTCTCATATTTCAAAATTAATCCAAACCTCAAAACTGCAAAAGCCAACCTACTGGTGGCACGATACACAAAGTCAGGGGACGGGCAAAATCATTACGATGCATCATTTACAAACCTTAAATGAGGTGTGAATTCATCCAGCAGGCGTTTAAATATTTCACTAGATAATGAAAAACTGCCCCGCTGGTGACATTAGATAAAGTTTGGTGTTAAAAAAAACAAAAAAAACACCAGAAGGATCTGAGAGACATAAATGTCTGAACACAAGAACAACAAAGATATGAATTAATACACATTGTGCTCGTATTCTTTTGTCCCCCTGCTGCTGCTGCGACTCTGCCTTTTAAATCAAACAGACAAAAACAAAGCACTTAAACGTGGGACGATTTGTGTCGATGACTTTGAAGAACTCAAAGTAAAAAAGCTTTCATGGAGCACTTAAAGGGGGAAACATGGCAACAGGATGAAAATATAGTAAAAAATTAAGCCACAGGATCCTTTCAGTGATCATCATTGAGTCAAAAAACATCAATCAGGTTTATTTTCAGAGAAACTTTCAAGTATGCTTTTACTATAAAAGACTGCAGGAGTTAGATCAGCCTGAACAGTAATGAGGTGCACCATCCATTGCATCCCAGGTTATGGGTCAACAGAAAAAAGCAATTAAGGGTTGTTAATGCACCGCAAAACCATCCAGCTGAAAGATGTTCAGTATTGATCACTAAAGAGCTATTTTTTATAAAGCAAGAAAAGTACTGCCACTTGTTCCCAGTGCAGTTTTCGTTTCCTTCAGGGTTTTTCCTCAAATTAGTGCCAGAATCTTAAAACAAGAATGTTTCTGCAATAAACAGAAGAAGAATGACACGATTCCAGGAAATTCTGTGCTTGATTATTTTCCAGTTTTACCTGTAAAAGCAAATTAAACTTCAGAGTTGATCAATACACTAAGCAAAGATCTTTGCCTGTGCCAAACGCATGTTTTTGTACAATATTTTTATGCACAAAGTTACTGCATCTAAGATCAATTCTGTTATCTTAAGTTATGCTAAAAGTGTGTATAAATATAATATTTTGCTGTGTTATTCCAAAAGTGTTGACTGATTCCTCTATGCATTTGGCTTGCACTGCAAATCCCCCCCCACTTATTTTGAATACAAGAGTTGACCGTCACTTCCATTGTGGTCGTGCCGCCTGTTGCATGACTCTTGCATCTGTTCAGAGTTCTGGATGAGATATGACCACGGCTTAACTGTGATGTCCTGCCAGGATTCAAGGGACGATGAATCTGCAGCCGGATAAACTCTGGTGCAGCTCAACATAATGCATCCAGAAAGAGGAGGAATACGGCACAGAAATATAAGAGAAAACACAAGTGGTAACCAACAAGTGTGCTCAAATAAATCACTGCCAGTTTCTTTCAGTTTTAAAAACATTAAGATGAACATTTTTCACATCTCTGGATGCCAGAGTTTCACCTGTTGACACAAAATAACTTCTTGACTAAGTATCTTCTTACTGTTTTTTTTTTTTTTAAGTGAGACTTCAATCATGATTTTGCTTTATTGATTTTTTGCACTTGGTTTAATGGAGTTTTGATAAATAAAAATAAATATAAAAATATCTTTTTTTTAAAAAAGAAACCTTAGGAATGATTCTTTTCATGGAGGATGGATGAGCTGCACTGCTTTTCCCTGCAAACCTTTTCACCTCCTCTGTGCTCTGCTGCCACTCAAATATTAATAAAGACTCAGTAAACGGATTGAAAATGGTTGGAAAGGAGGGGTGGGGTGGGGTGGAGGGGGGACTCAGGAGTGTCCTTACTTGACTTTTCCTATAGGGCCACCAAAACTGTACAGTCTGCCCCATGGCTGGACTCTGAGGACAACTGTAGGCTTATGTGTGTGTGTGTGAATGTGAGTGTGTGTGTGTACATTCAAACAGCTGGAGGGAGGGCAGTGTCGCTCACCTTTCACTGCCATACTGTAACACAGCCGTTTGACATTAGACAGCCCCCTAGGTGTCTCACTTTCTTAGTGTTTGTATGGGCTGGAGCGCAGCGCCGGCTGCCCGCCTGCCTGCTGCTCGTCTGGCTGACTGGCTGCGTTGACGTCAGCGCCGTGTTGATTTGCTAAGGCGAGAGAAGAAAGGAGTTAGTGCGTGTTGAGAGAGCGGGTACTGCGAACTGCCTTACTATGCTGTAGCCCCACTCCCCCTACACTATACGGAATTAAAACGTGCAACTTAGGTGAGTACCAAATCCGGGCTAAACGCAGCTGCAGTTTCCCGGCGACAAGTGCCAGACCCGCTACTCTGCATGCGTCTACCACTGTTTTCTCTGTGTACTTTCATTCACCATGTGGATGTTTTGATGCATTTTATAGCGCTGAGGATCGTTTGTGCTTGTCCCCGTTCAACCTCATGCTGAAGTTAACAGCAAACGCGACTTTGGCACGCAAGTTGGATCTGCGCACCGGAGTGCTGGACGAAAACAAGTGTTTTCCTGATTGCGCTGCAAGGTGTCGAAGTTTGCATTAACGCACGATAGTCTATTGTAGAGATGTTAAGGTTGACGTAACCCCCCCCCCCCTCCTCCGTCTCTCCTCTCTCGGTCTGGTTTAGTATGCTGGAGATCGCAGCCAGAGGACGTGAGGTCTGGCTGTTTCACCGGGAGCCAGACAACATATGACGCCCCGCTCCATGTGACTTTCTGGAGAAATCGCGTTTGCTCGTTTTTGATGGAAATTATGCAATTTTTGTAGACAGCGACACTCTTGCCCGTCCTTGTGTCTCCAGACGCACCAGTGTGGCTCATTTAGCCGTGATGACATCATGAGGAGGACTGGGGACACTGGTCTTTAATCTCGAAACAAGCCCCAAATCCAGTCACTGTACAGTCAGACAACAATTGATTGACAGGAAACTAGATGTTTGATTGGTTACCAATAATCGGCTTGCGGTAGCACGCGCAGCAGCCTGTGAGGTGGGGGAACAGATGCATTGGCAAATTGATTTGTTATCGAGACTGTCTGATCTCTCTCTCTTCCTGCTTTCACTCTCTTTTCTTTCTCTCTCTCCCTCTCTCTTTCTCTTTATTCCATAAAGCATCGTCCACTTGATGAAACCTCCGTCTCGTTAAACCGCAAAGAAAACAGCGTGTGAGTGTTTCATCCCGCCTCAAACCAAGTCCACCTGTGCGTGGATCACCGGAGAGCCGCCGTGAATCTCTCGCCGATTCAAGGCAGCTGTCTGTCTCGTGTATACTTTTTTTTTATTATTATTTAAAAAAGCACGCTCAATGTCTCCGATTGTCCCCCCTCCACCACCACCACCACCACCACCCCTTTAGAGACGCTGTACCGTTTTGCTTCCTGCACATTTGTGCGTGTCAGTGCGGCTCATGGTCTGGAATATTGAACGCTGTTTATTCGTGTTGTGGCTGGGTCGCCAAGGCGCGCTATGGCAGACAACTCGTGATCAGATTGATTATGCTGCCTCTCTCTCTATGTGTGTGTGTGTGTAGTGTGTGTGTTAGTCGGCCTAATGTGGTTATTGTCAGCAGTCTACATTGTCGTCGTCAAGCGAGAAAATCTCCCCCTGGCTAATGTACTTAATGTAGTGCGTGATGTTTTGCATAATGCATAGCGCTCTGTAGAAATTGTCTGGTGCAGCTGGCCAATATTAACTCTGTCTAGACGCGCGGAGCTCTGTCTTTTTTTTTTTTTTCTTCTTTTTTTTATTATTAAATTATTATTTTGTTATTAATAGAGAGCTTAGAGACGCGTTAAAGTCCCCGAACAGTAACTTTACATCGTGTCCCGGTGAAAGCCACAGCTCGGCTCACGGACCACAGAGCGCATCAAACATTGATCGCACCCGGGGCCATAAATCGCAGCTATCGGCATACCTGTAATAAAGATAATGTCGGATTTTTTTTTCGGCATGACCTCTGTTGACTGAGAGCTCGAGCTCAGTTAGATGAGAACCTGTGGTTTTATCATTACCCACCTACTATCGATTTTATCAATGTGGCGAAAAAACAAACTGTCCAGTGTCCCAAAAGCCGGCAAAGACTATTTATTTTCCGTGATCGTCACCACAAACAATAGCTGCAGGCGCATCTCACCTCCTGCACGTTACATTTGTGTGTGCGTGTTTCTCAAGTCAGCTTACATGACCGAAAATTATTGATATTTTAAAAGTCCAGCTTGAGGACTGATGATATTTCCTCCTTTTTTTTTCCTCCGTGTCTCCCTCTGTGTGTGTGTATGTGTGTGTGAGTGAGTGAATATGTGTGTGTGTTTATGTGTGCGTATTGTTCTCAGGCAGAGAGGAAAGAAGAGAAGTGCTCACAAACTTCTCTTTTTATTCTGATTTTATTTTAGATGAATATTTGGTTCTTTTGAAAAGTGAAATCGGATCCTCTGAAACATGAAGACTGAGGATGTTTTCTGTTTAAGTGAAGGGAAAATTTTTGCTAAATAGAAAACGATGAACAGAACTGAATGAGTCGACAGAATTAGTCTTTGTGAAGCTCATATTTTGAATAAATTGAGTGGATAAAAATTGGACATCAATGAGCTCCTCAAGGATGTGGGTCAATGGAGGTACTTAGCTGCAAGGCATTCATTCATTCATTCATTCATTCATTTAGAGCACATGTAGTGACAAGAGTGTTGAAGTCGTGAAGGGAGCATTTTTTTTTTCCTCCTGTAATAATCAGTTGAATTATCATGTTAACAGGAGTCATAGAGGAAATAATTAACATGAAATGAATACATCAGTGAGACTCTTCAGTTTAACCCTCTCCATTATTTTTAGGTCAGAGTGTCCTGTAGATGTGAGGTGCTGCAACATGTTGCCCTGTTAACTTGAATAATGGAGTTTACAGCAAGTCACAGGGACAAACATTCATTTGGATATTCGACAACAGTGACTGAGAGCAGAGCAGAGCAGGGCAGGGTGTTTGGTGCTGCAGCGTTGTGTGTGCTTTTTGCCTCGTCCTGCTTTCCTTTCCTTTCCTTTTCCTTTCCATCCATTTCTGGCCGCTGCTCTCTGCTCCCGTCTGTGATGGGAATACTGAGTAAGATGCTATTTAATTTCAGAAAAGAGGCTGCTGACGGTCTTTGTACGCCAAGCAGCAGTGAAAAAAGAAAAAAAAAAAACCCTCGCCACAATTTACACTTGTTTAGCTGTTTGTACATCAGCATCAGATAGTCGAATGAAGACATCTTTTTAACATAACATATGTGGGACTGATTGGTATGCAGGGTGAGCCTGTTGGACGGCTCACAAATTGTCTCTCTTCAGAAATCTACAGTCAATGCTCTGCGCTGATTTTAAGAACAATGCCTCTGCACAGAGTGTTTACCATCTCTGCGGGGTATTTGCAATTTGAAACTCTACTGACTTAACACTTGCGGTTTGCAAAAAGAAAAATTAGTTGTATACTTTAAATGCATTTATGGACAAATGAATCACATTTTATGTTCCAAATGTAACCACTGACTGTGCTTTATATGTGCTATTTTTGTAAAAGATGACAATCTGCAAATGTCAATGCATTTTTTTGGGCATTTCATTAGAAAATGACATTGATTCACTTTAATTTTTTAAAATAAAGAGCATATGATTTGAGAGTATTAAGACCAGAGCATCTGTTCTGCATAACATATTTGCAGCTGCGTCAGAATTAACCAGGACTGATCTTCTTTTTTCCTTTTTTTTTCTGTCTTCCTCCATCCAGGTTTCATCTTGTTTACAAAGATAGCTAAAAACACTGCTGAGCGGGGAAGGCAAGCCTCATGAGTCGGCCTCGTGGATTGCATCGACATAATGGATTTAACTAAAATGGGTATGATCCAGCTCCAGAACCCCAACCACCCCACCGCCCTGCTGCAGAAGGCCAACCAGATGCGTTTGGCCGGCACACTGTGTGACGTGGTCATCATGGTGGACAGCCAGGAGTTCCACGCTCACCGGACTGTGCTAGCCTGCACAAGCAAAATGTTTGAGATCCTGTTCCACCGCAGCAGCCAGCATTACACCCTGGACTTTCTTTCACCAAAGACTTTTCAGCAGATTTTGGAGTATGCTTACACTGCCACGCTCCAGGCCAAGGTGGAGGATTTAGATGACCTTCTGTATGCAGCAGAGATCCTGGAAATTGAATACTTGGAAGAGCAATGTCTCAAGATCCTGGAAACCATTCAGTCCTCAGATGAGAATGACGTGGAGGTCAACGTCAACGACGGGAGCACAGAAGACGACGACGAGCGCAAAGGCCACAACGGAGCCAAAAACTCCAAAAAGCATTCCATGGAGAGCCCCTATCTGTCAGGTACCCCTCAAGTCGTGGCAGGCATGGTGGACCAGAGCCCCTCGGTCTCCACCTCCTTTGGGATCTCCACCCTGAGCCCCACCAAAGCTGCTGTGGACAGCCTGATGAGCATCGGCCAGTCTCTGCTCCAGCAGGGCTTTGTGGGGGAACAACTTGTCCATGGCAACTCCCACCACCTGATGACTGAGATCAAGACCGAAATGATGCAAGTGGACATGGGCGGCAACGGCCATGACAGCCCCACCAACATGGAGTCCAGCGCCTCCAGCAACGGAGAGCGAAGTGGGGACGACAGGAACCGAGACGGTCCGGGAACGCCAACGAGGAGCAGCGTGATCACCAGTGCCCGTGAGCTACATTACGCCCGCGACGAAGGCATGGGCGATCCTCAAGCTGAAGTCAGCCAGATGGGGCTGGAAGCGATGGCCGGGATGACAGAGAAACATCTGGCCTCGCTGTACTCACTTCCTGTCAATCATAAATCAGATGCCATCATGTCCATGCCGGCGTCAATGGCCTCTGCTCTCCCCATGTCCCCAGCCCTGGCTATGTCTATGGACTTCAGTGCCTACGGGGGTCTCCTGCCTCAGAGCTTCATCCAGAGAGAATTCTTCAGCAAGCTCGGGGAGCTGTCAGTGGGCATGAAACCAGATGGCAGGAACCAGCATGAACGTTGCAATGTTTGCGGTGCAGAACTACCAGATAATGAAGCTGTGGAGCAGCACAGGTAAGCCACGTTTTCTTTTGAGTTCATGCCTGCTAATTGTTTTAACCTTGAAATTTATGGTGCTCTTCAGTCTTTCAGTGCTTTTTTTTTAATCAAAGTGAATTATATTTTAATGGGTAATGTAAGATTACTTAGAATATGCAGGAGAAAGTGAAAATCATATGACATTTGGCCCTCGAAAAAACATTTTATTAACAATACATATTAGCAAAATTATTGCTGTGGGTAATAGGGACTCAATTATAAGGCTTTCCCAAGTGTAAGTGACCTGTTTTTGGCCAAGGAATTAAAAAAAAATATTCACTCCATATTTTTGAGGCATGTGCATAAAGAATAGCAGTAATTAGTGCCCTTGTTTTCTTCTGGCTTTAATAGCTAAGGCTACTCATTTTGTTTATGTCCCCTTAAAGAAAGTAGCTCATCCACACGTCTTTTTATAAATGAATGAGTTGTATTTTTACAGATACAAACCTTAGTTCTGTGTGGCTCCGGCCCCGGAGATCCTCTCCTTCAATAACTGCCAAGCCTGCCCAGGTGACTGCCGGAGCAGTGCTGTCGTAACATTGTCTAAGACCATTAGTCACATCTTACAAGATGTGGGCGGCAGCTATCACACACACTTACCAAAGTGGTACCCCCCCCTCATCCTGCGCCCGGCTCACCTCCCCTTTCCAATAACTGCACAAGGGGGGCCCTTATTAGCTTGATAATTGGAGTAGACGGTCAGCGCAGGAAATGAGTGCTAAACCTAGGCTCCGACACAGGGAGGTAGTTCTAGGACAGAGGGCTGGCAATAAACCGGCACAGGGCCGTTTCAATCAATGTGAATAAATCCTGAGGCCTAGAAACTTCACTCAAAATGTTCAAATTCAGGCGGGGCCTTTTGCAATTTCGCTGCATTTCATCTTTAAGTATAAATCTTTGTGCATGTGTCTCTATAGTCCTCAAAGTTGTATCAGTCCAGCACTTGTGGAATGCACTTGCGTCACTTCCTTGTGGATTTTGCACCATCAGATTGTTTTGTGATTTGTGAACTGCAGGCCTTTTCTTACTTGAAGGCTACCTTCTCAACCTCTAATGTTTACCTAAATCAATAGGAATGCACGGTGGTTAAAGTTCACGTGAGGATTTGAACCCCATCACCCATCCCCTCATGCTAGAGCCGTATCTTGGTATGCATGGCTAAGAGCTGGGTCATTCAGTCGAAGCTCCTCAGTGTCTAAATCAGTTTCTATGCTATGTCTTTAGAAAATACTGAATTTCACTGAATGTCTCTTACCCCGAAAAAGAGGTGTCCTTGTTTCGAGCCTAACACCGCTAATGTGTTGTTTTTACTGCATTTTATATGGCTGCTGAAGTCAGTTAATTTGTAGTTTTGTGGTGTTGGCAGTGGCTTCTTAAGGTGTATAAATTTATGTGGCCTTCATGATGAGTGCTCATTATTCACTGAATGAAGGGAGAATTTCTGCATGGACTGACACCATGTGTTGTTAAAAAAAAAACAAAAAACAAAAAAAAAAACAAA
>JAPZDV010000006.1:22616747-22628597 GCA_029814665.1 Acanthurus lineatus | reverse complement strand
GGGGACAAAGGCCAAATTGTCTTTGGGATGGGGTTGTTTTGCTGGTTTGGTGGGGGTTGACCCCCTTGGCGGACCTTACAGGGGCCCTTATTTTTTTTTTTTTTTTTTTTTTTTTTTTCTAATCCCCATTCTGAGTGGGCACAGAGGGGAGAGAGCCCACAGTCTAACACCCATGAGAGAGTCTATTGTGAGCAGTGGGCTCTGTTACAGTAGGATAGATGCAGGGGTCTCAGGCCCAGATAAACGCCAGGCCCAGGTCAGCCAGGCCCCCCGTTATTTACAGTAGGCCCTTTCATTGCCTGAGTGAAACAGGAGCCCGTGGTTGGAGGTGGAGGTGGAGGGAGGGCTTCAGGGGACGACCACTGTTTGTGCTCAGCCAGGCCTCCACTATAGGTCAAAGAGCACGGGGGGTGGGGCCGCAGGGGTTACAGACCTGACTTTTGTCTGTGTTTGGGGGGGTGGTGGTTGCTGCTTCGTAGTGGAAAGAAAGAAAAGTTGGAGGGAGGTTGGCTTCATTGGCTTCAGACACACAGTGATTACTTCTACATAAACTCTCCTGTAATAACTGAGAGATATGTTGTTTTTTGGGGGAATGATGGATGTCAGAACTAAATTTAAATGAAGAAACGCTACAAAATAAAAGTTTAATTTGGTGGAGAAATTTTTAAAGGCAACTAAAAAACTTAAAAAATAAAAGTCGTACTTAGAATCGGAAAGCAACAGTCTCTCAGGCCTTGTAGTTGAATATGAAATTGAAAAAAATTGTACAAATAAGTTAAACTTGGTACTATTTTTTCCTTTTTTTAAACTACATATTTGCTCTTGTTACTTTAATTCTCTTTTAGATGCAGTTTTAATGTGTCTAAATGTCTCATTTCAACGCCCCTATAAATGACTTTAGGTTCCCTTGCGTGTGGATGTTGCTACATAAATAACCTGCATTGCCTTGTTGGTCTGTATGTGATTTTATTTCTTTGAAAATGTAATAGTTGTTGCTTGCTAAAAAACACTTTGGGTGATGGAATTTTGAGAACTGCACTTTCAACACAAAGAGCAACGGCAAGGGTGGGAAGAACTCAATAGGTTTTTTTTTTCTTTTTTCTTTTTCTTTTTCGGTGGTTTGCCCAGAAAAGTGAAAATTCAACACCCGTCACAAATGGCTGCATGCTCGCTTCAATTGTCCTGAAGTGACTGGGTGACCTATATAAGCACAGCACATAACTTGACCCGCTATAAAAGCCAAAGAAACTTACTTACACACACACACACACACACTCACACACACACATCTACCAGTGTCAGCTGTAACTCAATCTGCCACAGATTCACTCGGTTAGGTCATCTTCATTCTCATGTGACATTTAATACAAAAACACCAATGATCTTTGAGCAGGTTTGAGTGTAAAAAAAAAAAAAAAAAATCACCTTTACACTGCAGCAGTTGCTGACAAGTTGTGTTTATTAAGCTTAATCCCACTCGATCCATTACCAACCCAATTCCTGCTTGTTGACTTGCATTAAGAGATGGGAAGTTGCCAAGAGGGAGCACGAGAAGGAGAACCGGTACCATCTGCCAGGAGACTCAGGCATAATCTCGCAATAATCTCAGTGTCAACCCTCCATATTGGAGGTGAAGGACGGAGGGAAAAAGCCAGCAGAGACGTACAATAAGGACAGAAGTGTCTCAGGCATTCATTCGCCGGAACAGATTTTATTATTTTTGCTGGACAATGACAGAAGGGGTTAAAGGTCAGTGGGTGAGGACTGTGTATAGGAGTTTTGGTTTGACCCCCCACCTCTCACCCCTATTGTCCTGAGTGAACACAAAGGCTCCTGTCAAACTTCTAGTGGTCAGCGCTTCGGCCAAACCCGCCAAGCCGCCGCAGCAGCCGCAGAGGGTTTGAATCCGGCTGAAGCCGCCACCAAACAACCAATCAGGAGACAAACAAAGAGACGACAGTTTGTTCTCTCAGATGGCTTTTTTTTTTAAATTGAAAATGTAGAAAGAAAGAGCAGGAAAGATTTGACTCGTTCTTTTTCTGGCCCTTTTTTGTTCAGAGTTGTAGTCCAACAAAACTACATTTACACAAGTGAAGTTTTAACGCACTCAAAAGATGTTGTTATACTTTTACTTTATGTCTAATTTTTGAGATCTGTAATTGTCAGTTTCCTTGCAGATTGATATTTTTCAGTGAAATAGGATCATACAAAAAACAGTATCTTAAATGAATTAATTGAGCTGCTTTAAACTACTACAACATTTGAATACATACATCCTAAATAATGTGTAATTTCACTTCAAGACCTAAATAATTTAAACTAAAACGTGGAAAAAGCCTGTTCATATAATACTTTTGAGATATTTCAGTAGTTACTGTATTTTTTTAACATAAAAATCCCTCCACTAAGCTCTTTACTTGTAAATATACCTTCCTATTTACCATTTTTACAAAAACCAACAAGCAGGCTAACAAACAAGTTAAATAACCTTCAGGAAAACACATACAGAGTCTTTGCAGTTTGACAAGAAACCATAGCTGACTGCCTTTTTTTTTATATACTGCCATGTTTTCTGTTGTATTAAAAGGTGGAGAGTTGAAGGTTGGATCTTGTGAATGATAATATTTAGATTTAAAAGAAAAAATCCAGAGAAAATGAACCTACACATTTTACACTGTGAATTTATGCTCTTTAACCTTCCGTCAATTCATTCTCTACTTATTGTGGGCGAAGGAATCATTTATTCAAACAAACCTTATTATAAATGGAGTTAGTTAACACCACGATTAGCCCTGAAAAGGCTACGTTTCCGACCAAAGCTCGGCTCTGCAGCAGATACAGTCAGCAGCCGCTGTTCTCATCCATCCACAGCAACTGTGAAGGCTCACATTTAAAAATGAGTCGGCGGCCAAAGTCTCGCTGACATTTTTCACCTCGAAAGACAAAAAAAAAAAAAAACATGCTAAAAGTAAAAAAATGCATTGGATCACAGAGCACAGCTGCAGCGCATGCTCATGTCTTGCTATCTGTCCCCTAAATGCCCTTGACATATAATGGAGAAGATCAAAAGCTCACGACGGAGAAGTGGGTGTCAAGCCACAATGTAAAGCAGAGCGAGGCCTTACAAAGAGAATATACAGTGTGTTTGTCTCCCAAAAATGTTCTGCTGGATGTGAAATTCACCGACCTGGAGGTTAGATTTTAATATTTGCTCGACTAAACAGGAAGCAAAGAAGGTCGTGAGAAAAAAAGGGAACAAACTTGATTGTTATTAGAAGGATAACTGAATGAATAGTCAGTCAATCAACTGAAAATTTAGTAATAAATGGACATTTTTAAATGACTAATCAAGAGAAAAAGCTAAATATACTCAAGTTCCAGTTCTTGTATTTGAGGAGTTTTCACTTGCCATTTTTTAAAATATTTTCACATATATATAATTTCATTTTTTTTGTTTAAACTAAATAAAACAGTGTGACATAATGTGATGATAAATATTTGTCAGGCAAATCAGTATTTTCATTATAATTCACTTTCTGATTTCTTGAAATTCTTTCTTTGATTTTACAAAATATTTTTATCCAAAATTACACTCTCCAGAATTTTAACTAAACTTTCCTCCTAAATCCAAACTGATAAAATTCATATATGTGCTGGCAGCTTTTCAAGGGATGATCACCTCTTACATTAAATTCTAGAGGAAGTGCTGTTACACATAAGAGCTTTTAATTCAATAACTAATCTGCAAAATTTGTCCAGTGAAAATGCTAAAACTAAAATTCTCATCACGGTTTGCACTCTGTTTTTATGTAACTATGGTCAAGGAGGAGCCAAAATAACTGCTCCATTTAGGAGATAATTATTGGATAATTAATTAAAAGCTAGAATTAGACTGCTAATATGAACTCAGCCACAGATGATCAACAAACTTAGTTTTTGAAACTCTCTGGTCTTCGGACATTAAGCCCGTCGCGGTCGTAGTGAACGGTAAGAACTGTAACAGCCCCCCTTTCCATTTGTCGGCCGGCAGTATGGCGGCTGGGCCTGTACAAGCTCCCTCAGAGGTCAGTGGACAAGGTACAGCTTTCACATGGCCCTGAGGTCCTGACCCCCACCTTTGTTGGTCATATTCACCCCCCTCCTCCCAGCAAGGACCGAAGCCCTTTGAGCCGAGCCCTCAACCCCCCGCAGAGCGCGCCCCTTCAGCACATTAATAGTGGCACTGGAACTAATTGCCCAACCTTAGATGTGCTTGAGACCCAGATTGCCTCAGCTGCCAGTGCGCCACAAACCCCCCAACACTCCACCCCGAACAGAAGAAAACCTTCAAAAGAAGAATCGCAAAATTGCTGGTTTCTCTGCTCGGGTCCTTTGGTAAAACACAGCTCTCCCTTCAAAGGGTTTCATTTATTTCTTTGTGTTACTGTAAATGTGCATCTATTCAGGCTTGTTTTCAAAACATCACCCTCCCTTTTTCTCGCCGCGCTTTTCGATTTTTGTCTCGCCATTCAGCGATGGCATTGGTTTCGCTTTTATTCCTGCAAGAGGACTGACAAGTACTCACTATGTACCTCACGCCTTGGCGAGACCTTCCCACACATGCCATCCACCGCCATTTTGTTGCTAACCCCGTCAGGCGCCAAATCACCCTTTTGTATTCGGCACACGTATTGGTAATCCTTCCCATCATTCTAAAATATTTTCTTTCAGGCTTGCACTTTGAACTGTGAATTGCAGTACGGGTGTAAAGTGGTGTCTAGCACCAGACTGTTGCTGTTCACACTGTCACGTCTGCCGTCTCCTCGGCTGCATGCAGCATCACCCGAGTTCAAAGAGACACTGAAAAAAAGAGGGAAGCAGCCTCAGAGGCGTTTTATGATTTTATTGGGCCGGAGGAAGCATTGTTGGGAAGGTGTTGGACTGTTATGTGTGCTCTGTCTCTCATAATGTCACCACAGTCTGAGGCTCTCTGCTTGTGTTTCTATCACGGAGTCACACAGCATTGGTTAGTTTCTGTGGTCCGTTATTAGAATGAAAATCTGCACATTTCTTCATCCATCTAATGTCCATTTGTCTCATTACAGTAGGGAAACCAGGTAGGGACTATTTTTGTTAAGGTGGATATTAAGACCAATGCTTCAATTAACTACAAACAAAATACAGATGCATAAAGAGAAGCATCCATCCTGGCATCCATTTTTCTTTCACTCTCGTTTTCAGTAAATTCCCCCCCGTGACACAAATGCATTGAAATGGTGAAGAATATACCGAAGCAGGAATGAAAGCAGCCGTTGCTGTGAGCAGTTTTCACTCCGGTCTTCAGTCAGGATCATCCACTCCTTGTTCTTTCCCCCCCACCTCCAAACAAACTGTGTTGTACTTTACTCCCTCTGCAATGCAAGCTTCTTAAGCTGTAAATCTTGCCTAAGAAGTTAATATCACACCTCTCTGTCCCAGGCTGACCTTATCAATACTAATAAAAGAGGTTATTTGAGCGCAGAGTTGACTGGTGCTGCGTTGACAGCACGATCTTTCAGCTGCTGTTCATATCCAGACTTAGCTAACCTTCAGTTATGATGTAAAAGAGGTCACAGAAGACAAACACAATAAAGATTTAGAAATGGAGCTTATTGTCATGAAATGCTTCATCAGATTCCAATCTTTTCTTATTTTTATTATTCACTTCCTCTGGTCGTGAGCGTGAAAGTTGTGGTCTTCTTTACAATGTCGTGTGAATCGTACAGAAACTCCCTCAACACACACACAGTCTTTATAAAACTCGTCAGCAGCCATGGAAAAGACTGGTAATGTTTTTATTGGAGAGGGGGGGTTCTTGTCCAAAAATATCCAGTTTACTGTCTTTTAATTAATTCAATGGGCTCTTAAAGATCCCAGTTAAAGCTCAGAGGAACGGAGAGCACGTTTACAGTATGTTCTTCGTGCTGCAACACTTTATTTTCTTTCTTTTTTTTTTCGTGCAGTCGTGCTCGGACTGCTCTCTCTCTCTGTTTGCATCAGTTCCTTCTCATATTGACCTTCTTCTCGACTGCATTATGTTTCCATCTGCTGTCGCACTGTGGCAGGTTCCAAACATGGATCATCAAGGTTTCAGTCTACAACAATGCTATTCGCCCACATGCATTTCATCAGCTGAGGCACAAGAATATTGTGTTGCTGCTTCAGCTTGTGTCAGGGGACGAAGTATTTCCAGGTACTGCTTAGTCATGTTAATGGTATTTTTACTCTTTTTAGGTCTAAAGTGGTTCACATTAGATTTGGGGTGAAAATTTGGCTTATTAGTCACTCTGAATATATCAAGGATTTTGCAACAGATTATTTTTATTATTTAAGGGTTTTTACAAAGCAAGTAGAGACCATTTATAGATGTACACCAAGGGCCCATGTAAGTTTGTCAGTTTTAAGGGGATTTTACCTCTTAGAAATCAAGCAAACCATGCAGATATTCCATAAATATACACAAAAAAATTAATTCATCTCATCAGTTAATTAAAAATACAAGTTAAAACATCTTACTGACATCTTTTTCCATCAATAAATGAATTAAATCTAGGGTGAAACGTTAAGGGCTTCTTTTGGTAGTAATAAAAAGAAAAAAAATAGTGTGAGAGTGAAAGAAAAATAAAAATCAGAAACATTTTGAACGTTTTTTACGACAGTCCAAAAAAAAAAAAAAAAAATTAGCATGGTGAGGTTGTGTGCATTTCCAAAATTCTGGCTTCGGCCCTGACTGTATTCATGCCAGCTCTATTAATGTAGTAACAGCCACTGAAATTGGCTGAAGGATGCGTTTTATCCACACAAGCCGAACAGGCGTTATGAAATTATCACCTGCAAGAGCAGCACGTTGCACCGCCATTACAGATGATACACACAGGAGCAACGGCTCCAGATTATTGGGCTAAAAACCCGGACATAATGTCAGATTAGCCGTGATTGAACGTTCAGGCCACGATGTGAAGTGAAAAAAAATCTCCACTTAAACCAAAACTGATGAAATTCTCTGGGCTCGGCAGCTCTTTAGAGAGATAGTAAGAGCGCCTTTTCAGAGTATTTAAGTTGTGTCCTTGCTTTTAAAAGGAGCTAATTTTTTTTTTCCTGCAATCTTTGACTGAGCCAAGGTTGCTGTCCACATACCATCAAACTAACATGCAGAGACATAAAAGAACATCAACGGGCTCTTTTGACCAAATAAAAAAAAAAAAAAAAAAGAAGAAGCTAAATTGCCCAGCCTCTTTAATGTCCCCTTAATGCCACATCTATTAAGCAGTGAAGTGTTTGTCATTCCGAGTATTTCAGACTTTTTTGTGTATTTGTGTACACAAAACAACCTTCATCCTCGACATCTGTTTATTCATTCCCCTTATCGTGGAGAACCCAGACTGCCACATGATGAAGGAGCTGAGGAGAAGTTCGGCCATGTTGTGACACCCCCAGCCAGCTCTGATTTTTCCTCCATGAAACCCTAAAAAACCTCTTTGCTTTTCTGGGACAACGTGTTCCCACAGAGACTCATCATCTCTACCTGCTCTCTTCAGAATATAGCATCTCATATTTCAGCTGCCACGTTTACATTGCTGCCAAATAATCCGTCATAGGATAAATTTCTTCTCGCTCCTTTAAATAAACTCCACTGCAGTAGCAGGAGCGCGTCTGCCGGCTGGCCGGCCGGTCGGTCAGATAATCCTCCGTGGAAATGCAGCCGCTGACAGATGCGTGCATGGCTATCAAGAATTACAGCCACGATAAGAGAGAATGAACTTTATCCTCTTGTACCAACAATGCAGTGATGGAGCTCTGTGCTGTTATTATATGGTAAACATCCCAGACTTGATATGCCGGCTGTAATCCCATGACCATGCACGTCAAACCCCGATGTGCTGCTGCTGCTGCGTGCAATAATGCTGACATGCAGCAAACTGAGTCATCCGTCATCTCACGTTGACCTGTTGATCACTCTTTGATGATGTGAGGTGACTCCTCGTCCTAAACTGCCAGGTGGTCCATCACCATGGATTATCACCATGAATCATCTCCAGGTTTTTTCTTTTTCAGTCTTGATAGAACAGGAGAGGGTTTTTTTTTCTGTTACCCTGATACAATCACTGCCCCCCCTGTAGGGTTTATGCTCAATATACCTCTTGAGTAAGGGGTATGCATAACATGTTTTTATCTGATATTTTACATCCCTTTGATTGACAGACACACACACACACACCTTCTTGTCACAAAAGGCAGAGAGGCTTTAGCAAGAAGATGCTAACAGCTACATTATGGGAAAAACAGGATTCAATATTTTTGGATGGTGACTCATAAAAGGAGGCTGCTTGACTACAATTCCTGTAATTTCTTTGAAAAAAAAAATCCTGTAAGAGAATGTAATACTGAATTTGTCAAAGTAGCACTTATAAATAAGAGCAAAACCAATGACTGTTATTATTTTTCAAGTAATTTTTTTAAAATAAATGTTTAGTCTAGAAAAATAGCAAACAAAGCAGATCGCAGTTCTCAGAGAATGAAATCTCTATTGCTTTTGTTCAAACTGAATTAAATTTGAAATGAAGAAAAATGCAGGAAAACCTCAGATTTTAGAAGCTGGAGTCAGAGTTTGTGAATCCGTCTTCGCTTGATAAAACGACCTTTCAAACTTCATTAATTGTGGTAGTTGTTTATTTCTAAAGTACTTATTTTTTAGGCAGTATTTCTTTTTCAGATAGATGATGGCTAACTGATGGTTAACCACGTCACCCTGTGCTTTCCTGCAGTTTAGTGTGCAGATGGTTGCATGTATGTATGACTGCGACTTTCATCAGCCTGGACTCTAGATTCATTTTTTGATGTTGCAGAAGCTTTTCTAACACGGCTAGGAATCACATTTTGGATGAAACCTGAAATATGGCCTTCTCCATGCTAAAAAAAAAAAAAGGAAATATTTCAGAATTATTTATTCTGGCAAAAAAACAAAAAAAACATAAGGAATCAACAACATTCCTTGGCAGACTTCATGAGACAGTGTCTAGGATTGCATGCAGACAGATGTACGATTTCGCTAAATGTTTTCTTTTTGCTAAAAGGTTGTTTCAGAGTTTCGTGGAAGCAAACCTACGTGACCTATGATAACAAAACTTAAGTCTTTTGTGGTTTTTCGTGCAGACGTATCCTAAAACATGAGCGTTTATGGTCAATAAGTTCCCACTTTGTGTTCTTGGGCTCCATACTGTGTGAATTAACTTCTCATTTTATGTTAATCATGTCATTAGCAGCTAGCAACGTTCGCTGTTTGTGGTTTAATTGCATGGTGTCACCCTTCTCCTCACATGTTTTCCAATTGTCTTTTTTTTATTTACACCACACAGGGGTTGTAAATACTGTAGAATCTCCACAGTGAGAAGTAGCTTTGTCTTTGTTTGCAGCATGAATTCGTGTTTCGTTCTAAGGAGCATTTTTTCTTTTTTTTGCAATTGTCGTAAGAGAGAATTTTCTGAAATTGCCTTGAAAGCATTGCACTAAACTCATCAAGTGTAGCAAAAAGAAACACTTGTAATAATGTTTAATTTAATGTTTATCCAAGAGCTGGGTTACATGGAGGACTGAGAGGAGTGTAGCATCAAGTTCTCCACTCGTTGCTTCAGTAAAAATTAAAAAAAAAGCCCCCTTCATCTGTGATTATACAAATAAAAATGTCAGAAGCTGTTTTAAATGTTGTGAATAGGCCTCTCGAGTGTGTTAGCTCATGACCTTGTAGAAAACTATTCTTGCTGAAGGGGAATTCACATCACAACATCACAGTGAAATTACAGTTGAATATGCTCTCTCCACAATAGTTTTCTCCCACAATGCCTTTTTTTTTTTTTTTTTTTTTGCTTCACAACAAAATTAAGACTTTTTTTCAAAACTCAAGATCGAATCCACGCAAGGCTGTCGTTTTAAAATGGCATTTTAGAGCTAAAACATTCTCCATCCAGCTAAATGTTTTCAGATATCAGCTCCCTTTAAGCTAACATGGCTAAAAAACACACATTACATGACAGTACATGTACAGCAGGCGTGCACATGCCAATTCAAACAGGAAGCAAAGAGTTTGTTGCAAAGCAGAAGAGACAACAAAAAAAAACAGCCATGATATTTCTTTGCTTTGACCAACAGCAGTAGTAAAGGTTTTGTGTTGTCCAGTTATAATAAAATGGTCTTTTTGAAATCTTTGTCGTAAGTGGAAAAGCATTGTTATGTTATGACCACAAACAACTGAAGTGCTGTAGTTGTGCAGCTGTTTCTTTGATTTAATTCCTTGACAAATCATAAAAGAGACGTTAAATTCAGCCATCTTTCCCCTTTTTATTATCAACTGCAACATGACAATGAAATTCTTTCAATGACAGAGACTCTCCGTTCAGAGCGATAAAACCACAACACAAACCAAAAGACCAGTTTTACAGTATTATTATTTTTCACACTATTTTCATGACCTTGCTGCTGTTTCTCAGTTGCATTCTGCTTTTATTCGTACGTTTTAAGGCGAACAGGTGCATCAGATCAGACTTGGTGCATCATGACCAAGGCAACCAACCGAAACTAGCTACTAACTGCATCGTATTTTAGTTTCAAAATATATCCTTGATACTTTCTTTTGCTCTCAATTTACTGAAATGCAACAAACAAAAAAATAGACCAGCATCATGTACATAAATTCACGATAAAGCAGCAGTATATTAACTCATCTACAATTTTGTGTCATAAGTTGGTGAGTAACAAAACGGTACACAGCCGTTTCTTCTCCTAACACCTCCCTAATTTCCGAAAATGTGGAACTAATGAGATCATTTTCTTCACATCTCGCTGTCACTAGTTAAAACAAGCAAGCCACTGATTTTTTCACCAAAAACAAACATGAGAGAAACACATCAGCTCAGGAGAGCAGACAGGGCCTCAGTGACTCATCTGTGCAGCTGAGAAGATCCCTCTCCCAGCCCCCGCCTGTGGTTTTTCAGAGATCATCTGGCCACGTCGTCGCATCACTGTAACCGTCTAATCTCATTGGTAAGCCCCCGGCATGCCACGGTGTCCCGGCTGCCCACCTGTAAACAAACACCCTCAGAGACAAAGACACCAACCTTTTCAGTGAGGTGACAGAGGAATGATGAGCGAGGGAGGGAAGTGTTAGCGATGTGGGGGGGGGGGGGACGTCACAGTCCAGTCACCAACACCTGTCGTGCTATTCATCTCTCACAATCCGTCCGTCCACCTACAAGTGAGACGACTGAGGAAAAAACAGCGCTGTTCAGCAACACCATGACACGGGTTCATTCACCAGGACGCTTCTTTTATTCGCTTTAGCACTTGAAAGTTAAGATACGAGTAGGCTGAAAGGTACGAGAGCCGAACCAGTCTGCAGGAAAAAGTCATTTATGTTCGTGTTTTACAAGAAAAATATCAACGCGGCTCACCTCTGTTTGGGTGCCTGATGTGTTTATGGGAATTAATTCAGTTAACATGAAGAAAAGTGAATTAACATGAGAGGAAGATTTAAATAAAGGACTCCTTTATCCAGCTCAGATAGGCCATGTTTTTAGCATGTGATTCTAAATTAACCAATTAAGTCAGTCAGACATTTCCTCTTATTCCGTTTCGCCCACCATCCTCAACAAAGCTAATTAAAAATGCAGTGTTTTGTCTGACACGGCCAGTGCCAGTCACAGTGCTGACTTTGTTTGGAGGGCCGGGATGTTGCCAACAGGAATGAGTCCAGCAGAGAGACTATTGAAAAAAAAAAAAAAAAAAAAAAGGCTCATTTCAACGCTTCAAAATAACACCAGGGAACAATCAAGGTCGTGT
>JAPZDV010000006.1:22604392-22616737 GCA_029814665.1 Acanthurus lineatus | reverse complement strand
TGTCTGACAGGGCCAGTGCCAGTCACTGTGTTGAATTTTTTTGGTGGGCGGGGTTGTTGCCAACTTTATTTTTTCAAGCAGAGATAATATTTAAAAAAAAAAAAAAAAAAAAGGCTCATTTCCACGCTTCAAAATAACACCAGGGAACAATCAAGGTCGTGTTTATTAAAACACATCAGAGAGGTGCGCTCCCCGCCAAAAGCCCTGCTCAGTCAAATGCGACGCCCGCTCTGTGATCACAGACAGAAAAATGCATCCGGCTTCATTTTAATAAAATGATAAGGTGGCCGGATCCACATGGCCACGCTGGGACGTTTGTTTTTACGGGACTGTGCAGGATTAATCCTCCTTTGTAATCAATTCCTTTTTGTATCACTTTCAATAATAAAAAAAACAGACTGGACAGAGAACAGCAGAGAAAAGAGACGTTTGACAAAGAAAGGCTTTGGAGTGTGTGTGTGTGCTTGCACACGTGTGTGCAAGCGTGTGTGCAAGCAGCTACTTCCTGCAACAATAACTCAGGCGTGCAATATTTGAACTTATTCAGCATCTGGTGAAATGAGCACAGACCTCAAAATGAGGAAGTGATAGTGACATGAAGGAAGAGGAGCTGTTTCCAGCTCTTTGGAATCACTCACATGAGCCGCTTTTATTCTTAGCACAGGCGATTTGTACATCATTGAGTTTACTAGAGTGCACTGGGCAGCCTTTAATGGAGCAGGGGAGGGGGGGGGTTTGACACCATATACAGCCCAGTGTTTGTTTTTATCATTTATTTTAAGTTTGTACCGAGTTGCAAAACACAAGTTGATGCCAGGAAAGAGTTTAGGCAACTATTAAAGGATTCTTGGAAATTGTTAAACCAATCCAGTCCCATAAATCTGCATGCAAATCTCATGACTTCACACTTTTAAATTTGGTGGAGTGATTAAACCAAAAGTCAAATTTGCGTGCAGATGAAACTTCAATCCTTTCTGAAAGGAGATTGATAGTCAGGTGACCTTTAGGTTGGTGGCAGCAAAAATAAACATTCGGTGAACAATTTGAAACAGTCCCAGTTTCATCAGGACAAGGAAACAAAACTAACCTGTTAGTTTCAGGAGATGATTATGATTTGAGTTAAAAGAAATTCAGTCAGGCCCGTCGTTTTTTAGCTTATGGACGACCGTTAAAACAAGTGAACGGTGGCTTTTGGTTTAACAAAAGGCTCAAACTCAAGTTTCCCTGGAGAAAATCTAGAGTTTGTTAAACCTGAAACTTTTTTCTGCATTGTATTTGGACTCAGTCTCAGGATGATAAAATGCAGCTATCATGTGCATGAAAAATGGAGCGTATGTGCTGCACGTAATGAAAGTTGTGTTAACTGCAGGTCGATAAAAGAGACTGGGCTGCTTAACAACAGGAAAACACATCTGTGATCGAATGTTCTAAACTTCAGGTTTAACAATTTCTGTTTCCAGAGCTTTTGATCGCTTCTCAGAAAAAAAGCTAGTAAGCAAACATTTATTTTGAAAGAGACAATAAAGGCACGTAGTAAAATCAAAAGCCAAACAGTCTTTTGTAAACATTCTGCTTTAACTTTGACCTACTGTCCTCACCGCGAGCGTGCACACTCAGTTTCGTCGTGTGATGATGAGTTAACAGTTTAACACAACAACAATTCACAATCCAAACTTTTCATTTTACCCACAAAAAAAAGGCTTTTTGCTTTTTTAAAATAACTTTTTGTCTCGACAACTTATTCATCAGAAGCTTTAAGCACAGACACTTTTTCAGACTGTGGTCCTTTTCTGCAAACCAACACAACTGTGTTCAGTTCAGTTTTTGGACAAATGCTTCGACCAAAACACATACCTGCTGTTTGCGTTTGTAAATGTGATATTTGTCGAGTCAAATCAGGTCTAATGTTGAAGAAAACCAACAAAGATGAAAGATTAAAAGGTAATAAAGAGCTCAAATCAATCGATTAATGTGTCTGTCCCTCTTAGCTAGATTTAATAAAACATGATGGATTTGACTTTGCTGTAAAAAAACAAACATGACAGATAAATAGTGACCATTTTTTAAACTGTTGCTCTGCTGTTATCGAATCAAATAAGTCGCGTCTTTATCAAATCAAGTTAATGCAGTTGTGCAGCTATACTTTCATCAGTTTTTTTTATTAGATTTTTGTGCGTTTTCTCTCCTCTCGGGGGTTTATTAACCGCAGTCAGTAACTACAGCTAAGAGATCGAGGCGAGAAAGAAAATACACACATTGCTTGGGAGATAACACTCCTGTTAGACAGGAGAGGCGACTGGAAAAACCCCCCTGACCGGTTTCCCCAAACTGTAAATGGCCTGTAGGAAAAATAACTAAATAAATCAAAATAGCCTTCAGTCCACAGAGCCAGTGTAAGTGAGATGGTCCTGCCTGTAGCGCCGCTGGGGGAGCTGCTTTGAAACTGTAGCTTTTTGAAGCTACAAGCTACTTTTTATTGGAAGTAGTTAACCTACAGCAATATTACACTTATTACAATATTACAGCTGCGAGCCACAATCGCTACACACACGCTGAAGCTATTTCACATCAAAAGCATCGACTGTTAATCATTTTGTGCAGTTTATTACAAAACAAAAAAAATCACTCTCTCTTTCGATCTCTTCTTATCTTTTTTATGAGAAATTCCCTTTCACTTGATAAACGAGAAAGTGAGAGCAGCTACACGACGTGACCTTTACTGGGAAATGCAGTTAAACCAGTAGCTTGGCTGCGTTACTTCTTCCTGTTATTGGTCCAAAGAGAGTTCGATTCCACAGACTTTGGTGATGAAGATGTCAAATTCATTCATGAGGTGGGACAGAGGTTGGACTGGTGTAGGAGAAGGGTGGGGTCAACAACTAGCCAAAACAGGTCCAAACAAGACCCGGCCACCACGTGTCCCCCCCTCGCTATAAGCCGCTGGCCTGTACCTCGCCTCTGCTTGTCCTGAGTCGGAGATAAGTGACCGCCCTGAGCTGATACACAAACTTTTTAAGACCACGCACACACACACATACACAAACACACACACAGCACGCCAGCTTCCCTCCGCATTCGATTGACATGTGTGGAATTGATGCCTTTGCCGATGCCATTGTCTGCCGCCGAGCGTTTGCGTCGTTTCCCTCTTGGACAAAGGTCATTCATCATGACAGCATAAAGCTCTGGCCATTAGCGGTTGATGAATGACCCGGCCTACCGGTCAAGCCTTGACCTCCCTCCTCCCACCCTCCCTTGGCGGAGGGGGGGGGTAAATCTACTTCTTTTCTCAGGACTTAAGTTTGAAAAGTAATTCAACCTGTTGGACGTAAAAAGGTGGAGCCATGAGATTCCGGTCGGTCAAGCTTTACTGTATCTATTTGCCAAGTGGCTGGTATTAGCAAACACACACACACACACTCACACACCACACACACACACACACATATAGGTATACATACACAGGATGCCTTCAGTCCTTATCTCTGCTGCTTTTAGGACAGCTGTTGATAGCAAGCAGCTGACCTCTGACCCCCAGCACCGCTAGGCTCCTTCCCTCCCACCAACACCAGTACAACCAGCAGGATAACCCCCACCCCTCTATAAATTCCTTCCCCTTCCAGCTCTTCAGCACTTTGTTGTCCCGTCTGGTGTTCGTCCAAATGAGAGTTTTTTCGAAGCTGCATGCTAAAGAAACATTCAAATGGTCATTTGGATTATTTGGCTAAATACTCAGCGTTTCTCTGCACTTTCTCTTTGTGTACATTTTTTTTTCCCAACCGCACCATATGTTTGGAATTGGGATCAGCCAACCGCTACTTACATAAATTCCAGTTTTCCCCTCCGTGTGTTGGAAACATATGTGAGGGTCTTTTAAGGTCATGCATTGGACTGAAAAAAAGAAAAAAAGAAAAAGAGAGGGTCTTTTCTCGTCATCTGTGCTTCGCTTCTCTTTCTCTCGTTGACCACATTAAAACCATTTGCTCTCTGCAAAAAAGTGGGGGGAGGTTCTGGTTTCCGCCTAGAGGGCACTATACTGCCTTCAACTAAAGGAAACTTCCACGGCAACCTGAACTCACACACACACACACACACAGCCACACACACTAACACACACACACACACGGACAGATAACTGGACTGTACAACAAAAGTGCCAGTGTTCATTGAAGTCAGAAAGTGTTAAAATCAGCACAGTCAGAGCTTAAAGGAGGCCAGTCAGCGCTTGTTCACACTGGAAAGTTGGGTCGGGAAAGCAGTTAAAACATACTTTGGTCTGTCAAAAGGACATTTTTAGAAAAAAGACGCATTTAAGTTGTATTTTAATGTGTCGTTGCTTTATGTAGCTTTACTCTGCTCAAAGACAGCAGACTAAAAGAACAGTATTTCCTTCAGAAAAGAAGTAGAGGAGGTGTGGAAAATTCAGTTACTAGTACGGAAAATAAAGTCCTTAAGTATGAAAACGTAAATGTAAAGTGCATTATTTATTTTAATTCTACTTTTTAAAATTATTTGTGTGTATGCGAATCCACAAACTAACTAAAGTAGTGGTGATATAGCAGCTATATCACCACTGGAGTTAACAGACAAGTGTTTTCAACATTAAAAAGGAGTAAAATGCAAGTTTTAAAGGCATAAAGGAAAATATTGAAGTATAATTTGAGTGCAAAAGTTCCTAAAATTCACCACTTGAGTAAATATATACTTAGTTACTCTCCACTGCTGGCTGAAAAGTAACTGGATGGAGCACATTTGCCACTTCAAACACATGCTTTGTTTATATGGTTGGAGCTGCGAAGCGTGTTGTCAATTATTGCTTCAAGATGCAATGCAGGAGTGTTTCTGTGTTCTGTAAAAGCTCCGGCCAAACTCGTTTATATCAAGACTCGAGCGTGAAAAAGACTGCAGTTAAAACGAAGACATTTTTGTGTTTGTTCCATAGAATTCACAACTGGTGCATATTAAATTTAACACCTGGACCATGTTGAGTGTTGTTAAAGCCTTTTGTTCTGGTGATAATTGTTGTATCCTGTCTGTTTCTGGTGTCATTAATGCATATCTCCTCTGGAACATGTGTGGATTATCTTACCCATACTCAAGATTTAACACATATAACGGTAATATAAAGGCTAAGCCACATGCAAAAAGAGGGGAAAAAAGTAATCATTTTGACAAATATTGCTTTGTATATCCAGATCTTAGAAGCAATGGTTATATTTACATTAAATTTAACTAAAAAATATAATTGTTACATGTTTTCATCAAAGGATTGTAGCTCCAGATATCTTTAATAATACATTCGGCCATGTTTCAGTAATTGTTTAATTGTTCAGTATTTACAAAAACGACTGAAAAGGTAAGTGCTCACAGTTTTTTCTCTGCTATACTTTTCATGGTTTTAAACAGGTGTTGTTTTCATAATTGAATTTCGTCGTGTTTGGTGCAAAGTTCTGCAGAAAAAGTCCTACTGTATGTTTCCGTCAGTGAAGTCCTGAGCAGTGCGCATCCTCACGGGCGCATCCAGATTCTCTGTGCTCACTCGGACTTAATTGTCCTCCCCTCTCCCTCTGCAGCGAGAAAATTTGCCGAGTGCCAAATGAAATCGAAATCAACTTATGTGTTAAGCAATGAGCACGGGGTGGGGTGGGGTGGGGTGGGGGGAAGAGAGGCACAGCAAACTGCACTTGACCGCTCTTGACAATAGCGCCTGCTCCCACCAAATGCACATTGATTAATTAATTAGAATCCCTTATTAGCAAATTGACTGTCTCAGCTGATTATCAAATTCAGTTTCTTTATTAGACACAGCTGCCGCATCGCTGCTGCCACCCCCCCATGTTCCATCACTGCTCTCTGTCTGAGCCGGCCACTCAGCTCCAGAGCAGCACTCATCCAGCCGTCTGAAGCAGTCCTCTATGAGCTAACAATCAGACCGGACCCAGTGAGGCCGGCCGCTCTGCCAGCATGGAAATTCAGTCTGATGATAATGGTGCTATTTTTTTTTTTTTTTATGTGCAGTGTGTGTCCAATAAATGGAGCTAAAATACGACACCGCTGTGGTTTTAGTTTAACAACAAATCATGAAATTGTGATATTTTTTGGATAACCATTCTTGAATTTATGACAGTTTTTTTTTCCCTGTGCTCATCTCTGCAGCCATTAATTTCTATTCTTTCTTGTAGAAAATCATTGAACAAATGATTAAACTTAAGCTGTTCTGGCAGAACTGTATAAAAAATAATTCAAATCTTTAAAGAAAAAAAGCATTAGCTAGCATGCTAACCCCATAAAAATGTTTCTATGGTAAATTCAGCAAACCACACACATGTTGAAACTTTAAATTTCCTTACAGTGAAAGTTTATGTTACTTTACAGTTCAGTTTTTTTTATTTTTGCGTTGTGGCAACACTGTGATTACGGTCAGGTTAAATACCGGTTGGTTACAGTGAGGGAAACACCATGTGTGAGCTAAAATACCCAGGTTTGTCACCACAGTCATGGCTGCAAAACGTCCCGGTGGTTGCCAAAATTTCTTGGTTTTGTCAGTTGAAACAGAAGCAAATGTTGCTCTCAATGGGGTCGAACGCTGGTCTGCTGCTTTGGCACGAGTCTCACCTGCCTGTCAGGCCAACCAGCATCCTCTCCTTAGAGACTGCTTACGGTCAGTTAATCTGAGCTACATCACTCAGGTATGTGCTGTAGAAACGTTAATCTGATACATTTGAAATGCACAAATGTAAGTGATTTGCAGGAAAGTGTCATGCAAACAGATAATTTTGGCAGCTGTGTGTCTCTGTGTGCTTTCCAGAATGATTAGTTGTGGTGCAAATTGTGGGCAAATTGTGATAAATGGACAAAACTATCTGCATGGCTGGCTGTGTCAAATATTTGCTTTTGTAATGTGGGTAAAAGAGACTGTATCTTAGCATCCAAAGACCCATCTCACTTAGTTTTTTTGTCTGTGGCAGAACTTTGTCAGAGATTTGTCCGTTTCTGTTAAGGAATTAGCTCAAATCAGCATTTTGTAATAGAAGGAAACGGTGAGCAGACATTTCATTTGTCGCTTGTGCATTCATTCATTTGCTGGTATTTTTGCGAGCCGGAGTCATATGATGATTTGAAACGTTGATAAAACAAGTGAATAAGGAAACAATCGCCTCATTGACCCTTCAGCCAGTGATATGTTGACCTACGGCAGCATTCTTTACGTCCACACAGTCGTGCGGGCATCACAGTGGGCCTCACAAATGACCCTGTTCACCCTGGGCAAGACAGGAGGAAGGAAATATGGAGCACACACACACACACACACACACACACACAGTGGAAGTGATGGTCGGCCCATAGTGGAGCCGATGAATATCTAACTCCGTGCCTCCAGCGTCAGGGGGAATGAAAAAAGTCGTCAGTGTGAGAGCGCTGACTGGCCATCGGGCCACATGGACGCGGCCTGTGTAGGGCCATTGTGGCTCATGGCTTTGTCCAGATGGTTCACATACCTTTAGTCGTGCTCTGGGTGAGGAATGCGCTCCCTCGGGACGGTTCCCGACCCTGGAAACAAGGGCCAACATAAACACCCATCCCCAACCCCCACCGTGGCCCTCACCTAAAAAATCCCACCAATCCCCGTTGGAGCTGATAATGAGGCTGCAGCGGGAAGAAGAATTAAGTTAAACATATAGTAAAGAGGGTCATGCCTTGTTTAAAATGCAGATACTGGATGTGTTGTGTGCTTTTTTTTTTTTTCCCAGAAATACTTCCACCCCTCCTCTCCGGAGGTGTGTGCATGACACATTTCGGAGCAGAATTAAAGGTGACAAAAGTGGTTTGTCACATGATAGTATTAGGATGCAGTGTTCTGAGAAAAGGCAGTGTGTGTGTGTGTGTGTCTGTGTATATATGTGACTGAGTGTGGGATTATAGCCTGACTAATTACCTTGTAAAATGCTGTTCCTTCCATTTAAAACACAGCAATGCCACAATCCCAATAAACAAGCATTATTCCAAACAAAAAGCGGCGAGAGCGCGGCCTGGAACCCTTCGTTCCAGCTGTCTTATAAACAGCGGTTGTCATGGATGGATGATTTTGTTCCATTTTTATCGTTGAGCATTTAAAATGCTGGTATTTATATTTTGCTATCTTGTGCAAAGGAGGGGGGAAAAAAAAATTCCACATAAGTCAACTCAGCTGTTCTCAAAGATAAGTGTTTATTCTGACATATTTGCACAGGGAGGAATTAGAGACTCTGCCTGTTTACAGTACAACTCTGTGCTCCAGCGTGCGTCGTCTCCCAACTCTGCTGGGCTTCAGGCTAATAACAGGGGAATAAAATAATATTTCTTTGTGTTTTCATGAGGAGCGTTCTTGTTTTTTAGGGTTTTTTTTTGACATTTGTGTATTAGCTGGAGCCGAAAGATGATAAAGACTAAATGAGACACTGAACAACATGTGTTTTTAAGATGAGAAGAAAGGAAATATCTTGCTCTTGGCTGAGATTTTCACCTACAGGGATAGACACAGAAAATAACAGCACAGACTCAGTGACATGTGACGATGTAGTTTAAAAAGTCCTTTTTTTATTATTATTTTGGCTTTCAGGGTTTTCTGCAAAACTTTGAGGACCACTAAAGTCCCCTGACTGTAGTTTTGTGGCTGATCTCAAAAGCTCTCGGCCAAAATATCACAGAAACAGGTCAAATTTACAGCCTTGAAAGCCACATTTGAACATTTCTGTGCAGATAATAGCTGCTCTGATTAATCGCAGCCTCGTGTATAAGGTCTTTGACCTGACAGATTAGATAATTTTTAGAAATTGGAGCTCCTGTATGTGTGGGATATTTTCTAGGATCCAAATTGTGCATTTTTATGAGGAATTATGTTTTTTACTAACATGGTGAGTCACTTTTTTCCCTCAATCTGCCTTAAAATCTAACTTTTATCTCCTAGCTGAGTTATGGTATATGTGGCTGGTTCAGAACATGTTGTACACGGACAGAAAACAGCATGTTTTTGTTCTTGTGAGTTTGCTGTTTTGTAGTCACATGACCTGTCAGGTGACCCCTTCAGGCAGATGTTTCTCAGGTGTGCCTCTGCATCTATTCCATGTATGAAGACGGTTTGAGCCTGAAATGTCACATGTTGCTGTAGGACACCATTTTTTTCATAGTTTCCATATGTACTCCTCTCCAGCATCATCATATGCAGTACTTTTGTCATGTTAAGTAATAAATAATAATTTCCTCTTTGTTATAAACAGTTTTAACCTTTTAACACTGAGCTTTTGTGGGAAAATATCACTCAAATACTCAAAACAGCTTTTTCTAGCAGAACAATGAGGCAAAATACATGTGTGAGAGTTAAAAGATAGTCTAACAAATTGAACAATGCATAGTGCATCCAAAAAAAGACAAAAGTTTAATGTTTAACTCTTGACATGCAAAGCTAAGCTGCTTTGGAAGAGTTTAAGTGAATCACCGGTGATCCTTTGGTCAGATCAGGTCATGAGATCACTTAAGAAAAAAGCTCGTTATGTTGAAACTTCATGTAGAGGAGTGTACTTTTATTGTTATTATTTTAATCTCACTTATTTCAAATGCTTCCTTGCATCATAAAAACTGTACTGCAGAGCCGCGTGGAAGCAAGCAAAGATCTGAGGAGCTCTGTACTGAAACAATTGACAAGATTTAGGTCTAAATCAATCAGTGTGATGAAAGAAGATGAGAAAATAGGCTTCAGGTTAAAAATGGCTGAATGCCAGGCAGAGTACCATTTTCTATCCTCCTCCCTCCCTCCTCCTCTTCCTCCTCCTCCTCCTCCTTTTCTTCTTTCTCTGCTGGTATCGAGGCCCGCGCTCCCTCGCACATCTGTCGGCATGTATCCGCCGCTCAATCGCTCTCGCTGGGCCACGGCGGGTTCCCTAACAGCTCAGTATGGCTCTTCCATTAATCAAAGACACTTCCAGTGTCCCATTACAGAAACACTGCTACTCGGCCTGTCTGAAGCTGACAGCTCGCCAATTCATCTTCTAGGAGGAAAAAAAAGCCATTGTGGCACGCCAGTCGCCTTTACCTGTTCAAACGAAGGGCTGTTAAGAGCGCAGGAAGACCCCTCTGAAATTGTTTTCTCTAGGTCAGCCAAACAACAAAAAAAGGTAAATTGCTTGTCTCAGGTAACACACAGGGGAAGTTTGGTGGTGGCAGTGGGTGTGTGTGTTTGAGGGGGGAGGTGGGAGGGGGACAGGGTGGAAGAGCGGGTCAGCTACGAAATAAGAGGATGGAGATGTGTTTGTTAAGAAGGTGATTTCAATGAGGCTGCGGGGGGAATGAAATGCACCAGCGCTGTTTACCGAAACAGCCTAAACAGCGGCCTGACACCGGAGAAGACCCTCTGCAGAGGCTGCCCGCCGCTAAGTACGCCTCCTTATGCCTCCTCTGCTGCCTGCACACGGCAGGTCAGCCTGTTTAGCTCTGTGTGCTGCTGACGGTAAACAGACTTAGGGGACATGTAAAACTCAAATGTTTTTCTTTTAAAATGGGAAAAATATAAGAAAATAGATGTTTCTTGCTCCATTTTCTGGCCCAACACAGATTGTTAACATGCTTTTTTTTTTTTACCCAATAATCTCTTTATTTGCTTCTTCTGGGTTAAAGGGTTTTTTTTTTTTGGTGGTGTGCTTGTGTTTGTCTCTCTCGGCCATGTTGGCTATCGTTGCTTAACCTAACTAAACAGTTCCTCTGTTTTTTCTTTGTTACTTAAAACAAACTGTTAAACTGAAATGAATTAAAATGAAATTAGTCACATCCTGTAAGTCAGAGGGGGGGGAAACAGTATGGCAAATGTCAGAGCTTTCATGTAACGGCTGTACGATGATTCATTGTCATCACTGGTTACTAAAAGTAGAAAATCACACACACATGTCATTACTGTTAAAGAGAGGGTTTAAATAGCATTTTATTCTTAAAGACAGAGTTTAATAATCATTGAATCAGGATAATAATTAAAGGTTTTAAAGCTGCATTATTACCGGTGGCAGAAAAACTCAGAAGAAGCTTGGAGACTCAGACCTTTTACATTTTACTGTCAGGTCGAGTTGAGATTGCTGATGTATTTGCAAATATTTTCCTATTTATGCATCCTGTGGACAGAAGCAACCTTAGCTACAACTAATTTTAGCTCTTGTTTGGTCTCAACCACACTCTGAGAAAATATATTTGGCTTTTTTTGGCTTATTGACTTTGTTCACCACATATTCAGGCTCTTATTTTGTCGGTCTGCTGTTGGATGCTGCAGGCAGCCCATAGCTCCCAGTGGGTGTAATGGTGTGTTTTAAGCCAGCTGTGCACCAGAGTTGATGATTAAATTAAAGTAAGAATGTAAAATTTAAAAAAAAGGGGGGGCGAAAAAGGCCTGTAAAGTAATTCACATTATTTGTATTATTTGATTCAGAATCTGTATTGTAGAGCATTTTTCATATAACAGCACTTCCATGTGAAATATATAGGTCATGAATAAAAACGCTCCATCTTCACTTCAGTATTTTTTGACTCCGCAGTAAGAGTTTCCACTTAAATATGTTTAATGTCGACCTGATGGATTCGACGTGCACGCGGCTGGAATTTGGCTGCAGTTATTTCAGGATCAAGAGTTTATCAAAGTTTGTAATAACAACAGCAGCTTTCAAGTTTTTTCCATCATCGGGGACAAATTTCCAGGAAATCAAAATCAAAAGATCACGTTGTGCTACTAAACTGAGCACAATGTGCAGACATCACACGACCTCCGAGGAACACCAGCCAAACCAAACCTCCTTTTTTTATTTGGGACCAACAGTAGGCTGGCAGGGCAAATATTAAAGGGAACAAACTCGCAGAATGTGCAAAGCAAACGGCGGCGGGACTTTTTTTTTGTTTTTTCTGCTGCTGCTACAGAAGTAAAGATTGAAGTTGACATGACAAAGTTTCAAAGTTGTGAAATTGTTTCCACTTAAATGTCTGTTATTATTTCAGAGTAGTTTGCTGGCACCGGGACTGTAAATAGTTTACCCTGTTCGGTTCAGAGGGGAAAGTGAACTGTGGAAGACCCAGCTGCAGCTCAGGGTGTGTGTGTGTGTGTGTGTGTGTGTGTGTGTGTGTGTGTGTGTGTGTGTGTGTGTGTGTGGCTCCGAGCTGGCAGCTGCTAAATCAAACATTTTTAGATTCTTGGAAGGAGAGGAGTGGCGAGTGGCTCATTACCAAACCTACGTACAGTTAGGGGGCAGGGGGGTGGAGGGGGGTTGTTGAGGGAGGGGGGGGACGCAGTGTGTCAGCCATTTTTTTTTTTTGACAGCTCGGCGCGATGACGTTCTT
>JAPZDV010000006.1:22576935-22591261 GCA_029814665.1 Acanthurus lineatus | reverse complement strand
AGTCAGTCTGTTTCAAATCACCCTCCCTCCCTCAGTCCCTCCGTCCCTGAGCTCCCACCCACCACACACACACACACACACACACACAACCACACACACCTCTCATCGTTTATTTCAGAAGCACAACATGAAAGCAGACAGTTACGATGGGATTTGAGCATGTGTGTGTTTGTGTGTGTGTGTGTGTGTGTTTAGAGGAGTCTATCCGAGCTGAATCACTGAGCTGAGGCAAAATATTTTAGTATGCCTTTACATATCATTAAGCATTGTTGAAGCTAAATTACAGTATATTATTAGTTCTGCTCAGGCAGGCAAAGCACTTTAACTGAATGAAATATGTCTCCAACGCTGCCTGTTATCTTATATTCCATATTCTATTAGTGCTGTGTACACTAATCTAAAGCATATATCATAAATGTTGAGGTGCCTTTGCTGTCCTACCTCAAGTGTCCACAATGCAAGGATGAATAAAATAGAACAGAATAGAATAGAATGTACTTCATTAATTCCAGAGGGGAAATTCAGATATAAGATATGTTTCTAATCTATTTCTAAAATGTATTTTTAAAAGAACTAAAAACTAAGTGAAAAAACTAAGTGAAGTTTCCACACACAGCTGTGTTTTGGACTCCAGGGATCAAGTGTTATCTTGCTCAAATGTGACCTGTACAGTTGCTGACACAGAGGCTGAGAATCAGCTCCGTTAGCCGTGCTCAGGCTAGCCTTTTAGCCTCTGTCATGACTGGAAATTTGAATATTGTACTTGGCCTTGTTTCTGTGTTCTGAATTATATAATGAGTCTGGCATGAATCTGGAAACCAAGCATGCCGGATACAAGCCAGTTCTAAGCCAAGCCATTTTGGCTGCCTGGGTTTCACCCCCGCTGCAATTTAACTCTAAAACATCATTGTAGCTAAAATTACATTAGTTTCTATTCATATTAACTAAATTTCCTACCTTAATTTCCTTAAAAAAAATGCATTTTGCGTGCTGAGTGTTTATTGCTAAATGCCAAACGAAAGGAGTCGTCAGTGTTGCAGTCGGACAGCCTTCTGAAAGTCCTAAACCTTCCCTGTAACAGACTGGATTAGTGGAACAGGTGCTGTTACCATTCTGTTGAACATCAAGTAATGTGCTGTTCCAGCGAGTACTGCTAGCTATTGCTGTTAAATTTAACACACTCTCAGCTAGGGACAAACACTCCACACTTTGCTCATCAACACTACATTTACGGTGAAAATACATGGCATTGCTTCCACTTCTAGTGGCCTTAATAAGTCCATCCATACCTTATCAGTGCTCTGTCTGGGGGGCACAATGGTCAGATTGAGGAGGGACACAAAAGGCCTTTGAAAGGCTTTGTGCTCTGTGCGTGTTGTGTTGTGCTTTACCGAGTGTGTGTTTTCCCCCTTATCAGAGCCAAAGTGTGTGAGTACATCACCTATGATCCTTCAGGAAAAAAAAAAAAAGCCCCGGTGCGTTCCTTTGTCCGTGTGGTTGTTTGCTGGTTGAATTTGTGCGCTCATGTGGACAACTTGTCAAAGACTAAATTACTTTAAGATATTTTTTTCCTCTTTTTTTTAATCTGCCCAAAACAACGGGGGGAAACGTCTTTCTTTTGCTCCCGCAGAGATAAACTGTGATGGGCATTATTCAAGCGCTGCTATTTTGCACCAATCATTGGGGAAGAATCTCGATGTAGAAGTGGCAGAAATGGCGGTTCGTCCGCCGACAGTTGCCTCATTAGGACAGAATGCAACGCAGCTGTAAAGCAGTCGCTATTAATCTGTCTGACTAGATGTATCACCATAACACACTCTGATGCCTGCTTTAGATTGAATGCAACAAACTCAGATTTCTCTGCCGGTTATGAGAAGGAATTCTTGGAAAAGTTGGATGTGGAAATATTTCTAATTAATTACATCATTAGTTGTAACTAATGGAATGAATGTAAGAGTGTAAGAGTATTGTTTCCTCTCTCAGTTGTGTCATTCATCTGTGTTTCACTTTCTCTCCCCTTTTTTGGCTTTTCAAGTGTCCCTCTTCCCCTTCTGGGGCCATTTGGCATTTATAGGGCCTTTTAATTACTCACTGCTTGCCAAAGGGCCTTCATTCTGCCTTTAGTTTCCAGTTTCTCACCACAAATTCGAAACCAGTTCAACATTCACGACATCTTCAACACACCTGCATTTTTTTCTCTCTCTCTCTCTCTCTCTCTTTTTTCTTTTTTGAATTACATCTCGGCTTTTTATCGCCCTTCCTGTCGGTTCTCAAGGATGTTTTGCAGCAATTAATAGTCATCGAAGTCATCCCAGACGTCATTGCTTAATCATTTCTGCAGCCATTGCCATAAGACACGCTATAATCTCTCACTGTCTGTCTCGGTCTCAACCCTGCTCCGTCTCTTCTTACCCCTCTTGAGGAACAAAAGAGAGCTGTAAATCAATTTGCATTCGACATCTGACATCAATCAGTCATGTTTTGGGAGAGTGTCACCACCTCCTCCTCTGTGGCTTTGTTGAGAGACGCTTAGATGGATGGCTGTCATCTCACCCAAAGTTTAGCAGATCTCTTATCAAGGGCATTGTTTCCCCAAGAATGCCTTGTTTTGTCTGCGAGAAGCATAAACTCACCTGAGCATGAAATCCTGCGTTTGTCCTCTGCAAAAATTTTCTGGTGTTTTTCTTCAGCTGAAAGTTTTTCCGAAAAATGTAAATGCCTTTTCATTAGCTGAAAGATTTATCAGTGGTGGGTTTTTTTTTATATCAACATTCTCGATGTAACCCGATTGTGGTATTATTGTCAAAAAGATGACACTTGTGTTCGGAGCCTCACGATGAGACGCAGCAACAGTTTTGAAAAATGAAAGGTGCCAAATCTAAAACAGCACCGGCTTGACAAACAGTCATTACGATCGTGGGTGTATGCGCCTTTGTGTGCCTCACTCAAGGCGAGGTATTTGAAGTTCTCGGGAGGTTTAAGGCACCGTGGCAGTTGTTTGGCAATTCTTGTCACCTTAATTACTTTAGAGCACTTTTAGATATCTCTCAAGAATAATATGCTTTGTACTGAGCCGTGGGGTCTTTGAGGATTTCGTAACAGAGAGACACGAGGCCACACTTTCTGTTGTCAGATGTTATTTAGTTACCGAAGCTTCAAGCCCTTTAACACATAATCAAATACTGAACCTTAGTCTTGTCTGACCTTGTGCACTTTAACTATGTTATTGCCTAATGACTGTCTATTTGGGAAAAAGACAATTTGTGAGCATCAGATTTTTGCTTGGAGCTTGCACATCACCTTATATCTTGGAGAGCAGCAGTCAAAAGCTGGCCCATAAATGGTTCATAACACTAAGTAGGTGTCTGATGTGTTTGGCTGAATAAATCATTCTATTTCCCTTTATAGCTTCTTATCCATCTGCAGCACTTGAGACGAAGGGAGTTGATAAAGCCTCCACTTGAATAGCACCTTGTAATTTACTGCACCGAGTCATGGTCTGGTGCTCCACTGCAGAAGAATACGTGTGGTAGTTCGACGGCTTGTTGCACGGTTGGGGTTGTTGTTACGCGCTGATGTTATGATTGATGGAGTGTGACACTTTGTCTCAAATTGCAAAAGTTTGTAACGCTGAAAGTTGTTAGTTACAAGCTTAAAAAAAAAGAAAAAAAAAGCCACTTTGTGAGCGAAACAAACGTCTATTTGAGTGATGTGCCTGCACGTTAACCTTTCGCCTGGTCAAAAGGGTATTGTTTAACGGATTCCTGACAGTAAAATGTTTATTTTGCTCTCTGTCAACAGGAAGATGCACAGTGGAATGAAGACCTACGGCTGCGAGCTGTGTGGAAAGAGCTTCCTGGACAGCCTCCGTCTACGGATGCATTTGCTGTCTCACTCAGGTAGGAAATCAAACAACCTCAGAAAGCACAACCCCATGTTATAATTGCTTTTTAGCTAGCGTAACCTGCTGTTTTATCGCTGGGTTTATGTTTTATTGCGGGAAAAGACTGATGGGGCTTTTTAAACAGTAGAGCAGTCATTACTCATATTTATGCAGTTGCACTTTAACATTATTATATGTAAAGCTTCAGGACCGTCAGAAAGAAAAGGGGAAGGAAGTGTAATTTTGGGGATTGTAGATATTAAAACTCTGTTTAAAACTGTAATAAAATCTCCAAATAAATGTCAGAAATCTGTAAGCAGCTCTTTGCATGTTTAAAACTATTAACTGTGATTTATAATATTTCTTACAACATTTTCCGAAGCAAGTGGCAGTTTCGATTTTTTTTTTTTTTTAATGTTTTTTCTAATCGTTTCCCATTTACTTTACTGCTGTTAATAATTTTATTACCTTGCTGTTCATTTACAATCACATTGCCGTCCAGAGAAACCGGAAGTTTGCTCATAAAAAAAAAAATGGTCTTAATGTTCTCTGATACATTTCTGCTTAAAGCCAAACGGGACTGATGCCAAGGCATTTAAAGTGCTGAAGTCTAGAGTCCAAATTCCAAAGTGCAACCCCACCTAAAGGCTTCAACGAGTGTTATTTAGATCTTTTAAAGTGACTGTTAACCAACATTTTCTGTCTTATTTGCCTGTTAAGGATGTAACCTGACCTTAGAGGCATCTACAGTCCTGGACTTGTTCCTAAAAGTTGACTTTAATGCTTTGTTTAAATGACTACTATAAAGTATTTATGATTCTAGTGACACTATAAGGTCCACGCATATATTTACCCTGCGCTAGTTGCTCATTAGCATGCATGTTAGTATCATATTGACACTTTATTAGTTCTTACAAAGTCCCAATGAATTCTACTCCGAATTACCATATTCTACAACTACCAGACCATTAACTCTTTTTTTCCAATAACCTCTTAATTGCTGCTTAATGGTGGCAGTAAGAATTTGTTGCATGAATAACAATTTAAATAAAACAAGTAACACTTAATAAGCCCAACCCAATCACCCCCCTGCATAAGGCATTAATAAGCTCTTTTAATTACTTATTAGAGGCCGACATACAACTAATATGCATGCTAACAAGCAACTACTTATAAGCAACTATTTAATTGATTGTGTTTGCTTTAATATAAAGTGTTGCTGCGCGTGTGTGTTAATGTGTGTGAAAAAAAAAGCCGGCATGGTCCTTTAAAGGATCACTGAATCTCTTCTCCTGCAGATTTATACTCTCGTACCCTGAAGCAGAAGCTGACTTAAGCTTTTACTCTTGCATCTGACAAATGTGGTTTACAACCATTCACAGATTCAAGTGATTAATTCACTGTGAATACATCATGTAACACATCAGTATTAAAAACAGACATGTATACTGTATATTTACAGTAGATGTCAGCTTTGAAGTTTCTGCAGCCTGGGAGCCAAATATAGGGACGACTTGTCTCACATGTGCTTTATCTCACTATAAATATACTAGTTTTGAATATGTGAATGTGGAGCACAACCCAGTTTTAAGTGATTTGTGGATTAAATAACTCTTCAGCCCAGTAAAACTGAGCAGCTCTGGGAAAAATTAACCAAAGAGGTGCCTGCACATCATCATCCTGTCATCCTACACCTCTGTGACATTAGAGGTCTGAAAAGCAGTGGAAGTCAGAGCGCAGACACATTGATTGGTCCAGTCTGACACTGTTACACCCACCCTAACACACACACACACACACACACATACAACACACACATGCACGCGGCAGCAGTCCCTGTGCTCTGAGCCTACTTAGCAAAGCACTGCTTTAATGGCGAGGACCGCCTTTTATAGGCAGCAAAGAGCTCCTCACTCCAAAGGCTCTAAGTGCAGATGGTTTATTGAGACACTGTAAAAAACCATGGGACCTTTGAGGGAACCCCTCCTGCACACACACATGCACACACAAACACACACACATATAACACAAAACCCAAAATCCATGAGTTCTTGACCAAGAAATTGAGCCTTCTTGGTGCCCTGAATGATTTCCAAAGGGACACAGTGAGTGTTCTGATTCGTCATTATTGCTGCTGTCATTATAGTTGTTGTCAGTGGTGGGGATTCAATACCCCCCCACCCACCCCCCACACCCCTCTGACTAAATTCTGTCATTAAGAAAAAAAAAAAAAAAAAAAAAAAAAAGCGATAATTGCTGGGATCATTTGTTTGTTCGTATCTCACTGAAACTTAAACAATGACTGAGATGGATGCTGACAACGTTTGGCTATGTTGTGACAGAGATGAATGACAAACTCACGCTGTGCCGGTGAATTGGCTCGGCACACGAACTCAGCGTGTCAAAAGCAAGAGTTGCTCAGAGGAAATATTCACTGTTTATTTTCAAATTACAGCCCCCGTCCTCGCCGTCCCTGCTGCACATACATGCTCCCCCGTCTCCCTCGCTTGTCACAGCACACAGACAAGCAGCTCCGTCGCAAAACACACACTGGATGCTGCTGCTGCTGCTGCTGCTGCAAACGTTGCAGAGATTGTGTGCAGAGATAACGTCCAGCTCATTTAAAGCCTCTGTTCTGGCTTTTCTTTTTGTGTAACATCATGTTATGCAATTCGGTGGCAAAAAAGTAAGCATGAAGTCAAGTTTTTTTTACTAAAAGCAGCTGCAGGGAAGTTTGATTATGAAACAGTCTCAGTTTATTGCTGATACCTCTACGTGAACCACATGAGCAAAAACACTTCCAGCGTAATGATTGGTTGTTTCTTTATTGGTATTCTTCATTCCTGTCATCAGGTCTGATTCCCTGCAAAATCAGAGGAACCGATTTACAACAGGCAGACCAGAAGAGTCTGTGTTTACATTTCTCAGGCGAAGTGTCGCAATGAGCAGCACTGTGGGCCGTTAAAAAGAAGCAGGAGGAGATTTTTCTTTATCTAATTTTATTTTTGGCATCATATTTTGGTTTTATGGCTAAAACTTGGACCAGATCAGCAGAGAGAAAAACAGAAAGACTGGCAGAAGAGCTCTATCTTGCTGTTTGCTCATTATAATGAAGACATGACGTTATTGGGGAATGTTGAGCGTTAGCATTAGCTTTAGCTTTAGCTCAACAAAATAACTAGCATCATTCCAGCTATGTATGAACTTTTCTAAAACAAGATTTGTTAAAACAGATTAATTACTTCATCCTTATGCATCCTGCAAACAGCTTAGAAAGACAAGTTGCAGATTAAATGCCGGAGCTCACCAGTTTAATACCTTTACGATTATCTCTCTTGCCCATAGGGGCCGCCAAAATCAACACAAAATGACAGTTCCCTGTAGTAGCTTTAAGTCAGGACTCATGTCGAAGTGGAAACTGAGGGTGAGTCGAGGTAATGTTGTGCTCTCAGATACATGCTGCCTTTTTTTTCCTGAAGTGTGTGTTCAGCTCTCTGCATGCTCCAGTGGAGATATGCCTTAAAGAGCCACGCTACGACTGCTGACACGGGTCTGGGTTAGACAAACAGCAAACCTAAGCTGTTATTTGCTGCTTTACCAAGTATGAGACCAAGATGTTGTAGTTACAGATAGGAACAGTTACCATTTAAGATACAACCATACTGTCAGTGAAGACGTTACTGATATAATAGCAATAAGTAGCAGTACCAGAGGTCTAATAAAGTAGCATTTAGAAAACATTTCAGTTAACAAGTCACTCAGAAAAAGCCTTGGAGATTAAAAAACAGAGGAAATGTTGTACAGAACATAAATGTATGTCATTTGTATTATTGTTATGATATTGGCCTTGTACAGGATTTAACAGAAATCTGATGTTTAACCTTGCTTTTGCATAAATACACTTGACAACAAGCACAATTCATAGTTTATACTTTATAAACTCATCAATTTAAAGTGACAAATAATTCCATTGATGACAAATTTCAAGAGGAAATGTTAAGTGCCGCCTTTTACAACAAAAAATTAAGTTTTTGACAGAATTTGCAAACTATTTCTCTTGTAATATTGTTTAACTGACAGTTAATATTTGATTGTACTCGAATTAAATCAACTTTAATTCTAATGAAGGTTTTTAAGGTGCCAAAGAGGTAAGGAATGAGATAAATGGGCCTTTTGAGCCCAGAGAGATCATCATTACTTGCAGCCTTAAATAAAATGTCTAGCGTGAAAACTGTGTAAAGATTTGGATGAAAGTCAGAATATAAAAACATATTTCAGGAGATGCTTGATGCCCTCTGTGTAGATTTTTTGCCACATAAAGCAGATTCATTGAAAATCCTCCAGGGTATCAACAGGTTTCTAATACCTCATATTTGTACCCACTGACATGAGGTTAAAAAATCAGTTGAAAGAGGAGTTAAAATGGAAAAAAAAAGAACATTGAAAACTCGAGGAAGAACCACATAACTCCACCTTGAGAGAGGCAACCAGGCGGAAGATGTGGGCAGTGTATTTTTAGCAACAGTGGCAGCAAGTGCACAAACTTTTTTTCTGTCGTTCTCTCTCTCTCTCCCTCTCTCTCTCTCTCTCTCTTTCTCTTTCCAAGCGGTGCTGTGTTGACGCACGACATCAACCTGTACTGTTACACACATCAGTGTTGATTCATAGCCGCTTTGGTCTGGCGTAAAAGGCAAGACAAGCGCTTCTGTCGAGACGAGCGACGGTTAGGGAAGAGACAGCGCCGAGGCAAGGCTTCTTTGATAGTTTTTGTTTTCTTTTTTTTCTCTCTCTCTCTCTCTCTCTCCCCTCATCCACCTCCACCTCCACCGTTTGACTTTCAAGGTTTTTTTGTTTTTTTTTCCTCAGTCTGACGCCGCGTCTCGATTTTTATCGTGTCTCTCTGTAATGATGACACTTCACCGAGTCCCAAAACCCTCAACCCCGGCCCCTCCTCCTCCTCCTCATCCTCCCTCCCTTCCTCCCCTCCTCCTCCTCCTCCTCCTCCCCCACTTGCCGCCGCCGCCGCCACCGCCGCCATCATCCTTCAGCTCGCTTCAGAAAAAGACAGAATATTGGGGAGATGAAGCGAGTGAGTGGAGAGGCTTTTTGGTATGCGCAGCGCATTGTGGATGTGGAGCGTTTCAGACGCCGCCGCCGCCACTGCCGCCGCCACTGCTGCTGCTGCTGCTGCTGCCTCCTCCCTCTCCTCTGCTTTCCGCTCTGTCTCTCACTCTCTGTCTATCTGTCTATCTGTCTGTCTGTCTGTCTGTCTGTCTGTCTGTCTCTCTGTGCTTGTTGTACGGAGGACTTGGCGGCTTGCCAGTCTGGGCTGCCTGCCACCTCTGAGGGTACAGTATGTACAGTCTACCTTGTGCCAGCTATTTTTTTTTCCTCCTCTCGTCTCGTTCTGTCTCAGTCCTCTCTCCACATTGTTTTTTTTTTTTTTTTTTTTCTAATCTCCGCCTGACGTTTAGTGTTTGACAGTGTTTGCTGAGCCAAAGCCTGCAGATGGGGGTTCAAGCAGGGTGGAGAGCTGTGACTCAGGCCCTTTTGAGTGCAATCTGAGGTCCTGGGTGTTGTTTCCTTTTAAACGATAGCAGCACTTTAACACTGCTAATCAACACATTAATGCTGATATTTTACAAACTCTGACCTGACAGATTACCCCCAAAAATCCAGAAACTTAATGTTTCACCAAGAACTGTATTTGATTCCAGGCCTGAAACAGCAGTAAAAACCACTATGAAGCCCAAGAATAATATTGATAATCCTGAATTAAATCAAAACTGATGCTGGAAACTGAACCACAACCCTTTTTTTATCCTTTTTTATATACATCCATAGCACAGAATATGGAAAATAAGTCAGGTATCTTAAGTTTGTGTTGAATCTTGGGTCGGATTCATGAATTGGTTTACTTTTTTTATCTGATAGTTTCTGATTTCCATCATTCTTTGCCAACTTTTGACTCAATAACTCAATCTTGTACAGCTGCTTGTGTTTAGCATGTAAGAAATACGGCTTCTTCAGTGTCCATCTCTTTGCATTTTCCAAAGGTTTTATCCTCCTCAGTGTTTATGACAGAAAATTCATCTGCAGAGTTTTTTTTGTCACACTGAGGGGAAGAATAAACTATCACACTCTGTTTTTATTTCTCAAAGTAAGGCATTTGATCTACTCTTAGCTTATCATAGAAAAAGTTTGAACAGTGCTCAGCACTAATCAAAAAACCATTCAAATCAATCTAAGAGCTCAGACAGACACATGCATGAAATCATTGTCCAAAAAACTCTGAATAAATCAAAGTGTATTAATTTTATCCACTCAATCAAAAGCAATGACTCTTAAATCTACCCCGTGTGTGTGTGTGTGTGTGTGTGTGTGTGTTTTAGTGTGTTAAAGCTCATCAAACAAGACCAGACCAGATTGATATGATTCATGGTTTGTCTTTTGAGCGAGAATACCAACAAGACTTTCTCTGAACATCTGCATCGCCGTCTCTGTTCGCACCAACTTTTCATCTCACTGCCTTTACAGCTTAAGAGTCCTAATCCTCCTTTTACAGTACGTATACACACGGTAAAGAGTTCCCGGATTAGCCGACTCTCCGTGGTTTGAGTGAGACCTAAAGCCCATTTTAAAAAAAGATCCATCTTTATTTAACCAGCGGTCACAGGCTAAGTGTCTTGCTCAAGGGCACAGAGTGATGATGTATGAACAGAGGGATGTTCTCTGAAACGTGTCAGCCGGCAAAGAGAGGGAACCAAAAAGAGTATTTAAAGCACAAAGTCCAGTTAATTACACATTTATTTGCCTTTATTCAAAAAGTGTTAAGTGCAAAGTTTGTTTCTCGGTTATGATCTTAAGAATAAATACTTTGGATATTTGCTGCTCTTTATCAACAGACATACTAACTTTAAACTGTCTGTTATTGTAAAAATGATTCACTGAGCAGCTTAAAGTTTTTCTCAACTGAAAAAAGGATTAAATGTGTTTATACTTGCAGGTGTGAGTGTTGGTTTGGTAACCATATCTTATTGGCACAGATGTAAAGCCAAGTTTTGAAATAAACTGTAATTGCAAATAGTAAAAACACTTAATCTTTTTTTACTAAAGTCAACAGTCATCCTTTATTTTATTAGCATTTCTTTGACATATAAGCAATTAAAACCCCAATAAGAGATGTAGCTGTGCATCAGAGGGGCATTTAGAGGTATGAGAGGCAAAAGTGGTTGCTTTGCACAGGAATATAATAATTTTCACAAGAGATTCAGACATTTATAAGCATGCAAAATATAAAACTTTATTGTGAGTAAACTTTTTGAGACACACTTTTTCTTAAGCCATCATTCTTAAACCAGTTTGCTCACAAACACATATTAACTTAGAGTGTCTCTGCATTACATTTAGTCAATAATCTCCCGGCATTTCAGGTCATATGGTTGTGTGTGATGGTGTGTCACAGAGGCTTCATCGGTTTGGTATGCCTGTGCTCAGTTTGTGCATTAGTCAGCCAGTACAGTGCGTTTCCACAGTGAGGTTTGCAGTTTAGAATAGTGTTTCTAACCAGCCTGAGGGGAATTTATCTTTTACGACACCTCAGCTGGCAGCACGGCTTTATGTTCCCTCTCCATGATCTTTTTGGGGTTGTATGCTAAAAAAGAAAAGCTTGGATAGGTGGGTAACATAAAGCCACGATGTGTAGAAATAGAATGTTTCTGGGGGATAGCGCCGCCCCTGTGGTATTATCAAAAAAAAAACAAAAAAAACGCTGCAAGTACCGATATTTTATGTTTTCCACATTCAGAGTCCTGTCACACTTACTCACAGGGAAGAACAATAAGAGAAAATACTACAAGTGCTACAAGTACATAAAGATAAATGTTAAAAAAAAAGTGTCTGTGCTCCTCAGTGATGGTTTACGTAAGTTTTGTAGTTATTTGACCTGATCTGTCTACTTTAAATAGCATTTTTGTAAATGTGCCAGAGTTAGCCAAAAGTCCGGTTTTCCTGCTGGATCTGACCAGATGTTCATCTTGGCTCCCCGAAAATTAAAATCTTTGTTCCAATCTGAACCCAATCAGTGTGGGAGTGAAATGCCCACGTAAGTGTCCAAAGCATTTAGATGAAGGAAAAATGCAAAGAATTTGGATATGAGCGCTGCGAGGCGGGAGGGCTGCTTTCCCATCGCTCTTTGTCTACATTTCTATCTCCGTGGCGTTTGTTTGGCTGTTTGGCTGTCGGCTGGTTGGCTGTTCTGGCGTTGTGCCGGTTCTTCCCTCACAGTGATGACGACATATTTGTGCCGGCAGGTCTGGATGTTCTGCCAGCATTCCAGCATTTATGATCGCTCGCAGATGTGAGTCCAGGAACACGCTGTACTGTACCCAAACCCAGAAATTAATGAAACTTGACTGCCTTCCAGGCCACAAATTCCTGAATGTGTGTGTGTGTCTGACTGACTGTTTGTGTGTGTATATACATGAGTGAGAAGAGAGACAGGAGGCTCAAGGGAAGGAGGAGTGTGTGAGTGTGTGTGTGCAGGGAGTGCTATTAAAAGCAAGTAGGAGGAAAAGAAGTAGTTCAGAACAAAAATGTGTATATGTAAGTACGGTCCAAAGTGTTAAGCGGTTTGCATGTACATTTTTTTTTTCTTTTTAACCCCAGCTGATGTTCTGCACGCACTCACACACACACACACACACATATCACTGCTGTTTCCCTGGGTACATTAACACAGGGTGATAAACAGCAGTAGCTCATGCTTTAGTAGCATAACATTACTCCTTCTTTGCAATTTAAAGCTCCCCCTGCCCCCCCTGCGCTTCTTGTAATACTTCCCCTGGCCCGTTGATTTACTGTTCCAAACACCGCCGGGATTATACAGCTGGACAAATCTCGACTGGGTTGTATTACATGAGAGGGGAGGGGACGCATCGGGGGACAGACGAGCGAGAGGTGACACTGGGCAGGGGTCGACTCGGAATACTGTAGCATCGGCCGTCGCTGTCAGCCTGATATTTTTATTTCCCCTACCAGAGGGAAGGAGGGGATAGGAGGAGGAGGAGGAGGGGGGCGGGGGACTTGTTAGACCTCTGTCCTCAGCAAATGTGACTTCATTGGAAACGTGTTGCTCCGAGCAGCTGCACTCCTTAGCCAGAACTCGGTGTACCTGCGCCGTCGGCTTCTTGGAAAAGCAGTGTTTTGAAAGAAATAAACCATTAAAAATAGCCGGGGCCCCGAACAGTACGCGAGGGGATGGGATGGGATGATCTTCTGCCGACCAGGTCGACGGCTCTGTGTCTGCAAGCAACACTCAGACTAGATGACCACTTGCCTTAAATATCATTTTGCCTGGTGTTTTTCTACCTGACACCTGTAGCTGGTGTTTCCTGGAAGAGAGACTGTTGTGTTGGATGTTGACTGTAAACTGCACTGAAATGTGTCACTTTCCTAGCAAACGATGTGTCACTGTTAAATATTACATGTTGCAGTTTGTCATTGCAGAGCAGCTCATCGTTTAAAGAAATATCCTGAGCATTTTTTTTTTTTTCAGCAAGGGAGGAGACGCCAGGATCGTATTTCAGACAGGACACTAAATTAAGTTCTATAAAAAAAAGATTTAATCAGGACTTTGACTGTTTATACTCAAGAAACATATTAATCTTTGATCTGATTTGATTTGCAGTCGAAGGAGGTTTAACGCCTGTCCCCGAAGTTGTTTTCATTGTTAGCTCCACAACAGATAACAATACCAATATGTTGTTTGTGTGTTTGTTTTTCTGTGTGGTAGCGTGGCGGTTTAGCGGTTAGCACTGTCGCTTCACATCAACAAGGTCCGCTGTCTGATTCAGAGCCCTTTTTTTTTTTTTTACAAATTTTTTTGGGGTCAGTTTGTATGTTCTCCCAGTGCTCGTGTGGGTTCCCCTTCGGGTGTTCCGGTTTCCCCCCCACCACCACCACCACCACTACCACCAAAAAACATGTTCATATAGGTTGAAATTCTGCTGTCAGCGCCTTTGACCACAGAAGAGGCTTGGAGCTGGAGCTGGAGCTGGAGCGGGTCCCTGGGCGCGGTGTGGTGGCTGCCCGCTGCTGCTCATGGATGGGTTAAAAGCAGAGAACCAATGTCACCACGATGTACTCTGTGTACTTGTACAAGGCTTATAATGAGTTCTCTTCTTCTTCTTCTTCTTCTTCTTCTTCTTCTTCTTCTGTTCATATTTATGGGTGTTTCAGCCTCTAAAGATTTAAATACCGTATCCTTGGTGCCGCTGTAAACAAATCCATTTGTTATTACTTCCTTCTCGGTTTGGTTGCATCTTGTCTGCAAAAAAAAAAAAGAAAAAAAAATACAAAACAAATTTTACTTTAACCCTGTTTCCCAAAAACACACTTTTCATTCCCAGCAGGGAGAAAAATTTTATTAAAAAATTTTATATT
>JAPZDV010000006.1:22560085-22576835 GCA_029814665.1 Acanthurus lineatus | reverse complement strand
AAAAAAAAAAAAGAAAAAAAAATACAAAACACATTTTCCTTGAACCCTGTTGCCCAACATCACACTTTTCATGCCCAGCAGGGAGAAATATTTTATGAACTACTTTTCTATTTCCCTTTTTTTCTCTCTCTCTCGCTCTGTGTGCCATCAAGTAGCACTAGACAAAGTTTACACAGGAAGAACAGGGCCTCTTCCTGTTTGTGATCTGCTGATTTGTAAAAATGTAGATTTTGAGACCAGAGGAAGCTGTCACTCTTCCAGACAATGATCCTGTTTGTTTATGGCCTCAAAATGAATGAAGGGCTCGATGCTTCGATGCGACTGTAACTGGAATTTGAGCACCTCACACTTAAACAAGTGCGTAAATCAATTTGGCTGTGGTGAGTTTTTATTAAGAACCGGAGTTATCAACTGCATCATGGTAAGCTCTCAGCTTTACAGCGCATTAACTTACATTACAGATCAGTCCATGGTGTTAAATATGCAATTACTTACAATTTCAAAAGGGAGTTCACTGAAGCAAACATGATTTAAAAGCAAGAAGAAAGGCATATAATGTACAAATTATTAAAAAAAAACATCAATATCAATCATTAAAAATCCTTAGAAATTTATCAGTTAGATAATAAGTCCAGTCTTTTCACTTTTCATGAGCAAATCCACTCGCTTCAGTCATCTATACGGCATTCATCCCCCCCAAGGCCGATTATTGTTTTCGCATTCACCTCAAAATTAAAGGATTTTTTGTTCTTGTCTGTGTTACACCTGACCACCAAGTTTCATGAGAATTTGTGTAAGTATTTTTCCAGTAATCCCGCCAAAAAACAAACATACAAACTGTGCCGAAAACATCACCCCCCTTTGGCGAAAGTAAATATACCTTTAATCATATAATCAACAAATTCTCAACAACACAGTTTTGAGCCATCTGTGTGAGATGAAGTCTTATTTTGCAGGAAAGGTTATAAAAAAAGAAGAAGAAGAAGAAGAAGAATCCTCTCTCAAGCTTTAACATCACCAGTTAAATAATTTCACAAGTAATCAGCCTTTGTTATCCAAAGCGGCTCCGACAGATTAGCACATAACTCGAACCACCGCAGTTCTTTTCCTCCGGTGTTGGTTTCTCCTAAAGCCTGTCAATCAAAAAGTTAGACAGGGAAGCTCAAAGTTGACTTTTCAGCCCTCTCTATTTTCAGACAAGAAGAAAAAAGCAGGAGGACTTGATCTTATTCCTTTTATTACAGGGATATTGCAGCTTTAAATCCTTTTGGTTGCTAAGTAGCGAGTGCCCCTGTGCTCCCTTAATGGGCCTGATTTGGTATTCCGCTCTGATGCCAAGTCTTATTTTTGTATGCGAGACAAAGTGTTTTGATGGAGGGTGATTGCTGAAACGTCTGTGTGTCTACCAAAGGCTGTTTTTTCTTTTTTTTTCCTCTTTTTTTTTTTTTTTTTTCTTTTTTGGTGGAGAGTTAGAGTTTTATGGCCTCTCACAGTACAGTACACTTTGTGCCTTCTGCTCAAAACAAGAACACAGTCGATTGAATTTTGGATTCGCTTCATCATCCCTCCCTCCTCCCAGCAGCTTTGTTGTCAGCGAGCAGCATGTGTGTGTGTGTATGTGTCTGTGAGAGAGAGAGAGAGAGAGATGTGAGTGCTGGCTGTGTGCGTGTGCTAGATGCATGTGTTCTCTGTGTGTTTGCTTGCTTGCGTGTGTGTGTATGTGTGTGTGTGTGTGTGTGTGTGTGTGTGGTAAAAGTCAATTATTGCAAAAGGCTGCCAATTAATTTGCTCTCTTGGAAATTCGAATGATACTGTAGAACGCACACAGTCATAAACACATGTGTACACACCAACCAGGCACACACAAACATGTAGTGAGCTACACACACACACACACACACACACACACACATGCAAACACACACATACACTGCTCACCATTTACTTGAAAGGAGGAAGAAGATGCGCAGGCTGCAGACATTTGTTTGCTCTGGAGTGTGATGTTAAATTAGGTCGTCTGTGTGTTTGTATGTGTGTTTTACGGCGGGCGGGGGGGGTGGGGGGGTGGCTCTCTTGCTGGCTGAATGGTGAACGTTGCTCAAGGGGGCTAAAGCAGGATCAGGTGGAATTGCTCGGTCTAGTCTCCAGGTATTCTGGGAGTGTCTTTTTTTAGGCAATGGCTTCTTCAGACTGTCTCGGGGCGCAGAGATGACAGAAGGGCAGAGCTGATTGTGAGTCCCTCATGGCACTTATCTGGACACAATAAGTCTTGGTTTTAAGGCAACCGGAGAAGAGTTACCAGAGAAATAGAAACACCTGTATAGTTGGATGCATTCAAATGCCAATGGAAAAAAAAAAAAAAAAGGCAGTTATTGTGCTGTAAAGTCGAGCTTCTCTGCAAAACTTCCCAGACACCTGGTGTTTAACACACAAGCATGTTACATGTGACGAACCCAGCCGGTCAGAATGAAGAGTGCATAACATGAAAAAAAAGTATTTGCAAATACTGTCTGGTGTGGTTGAGTTTTTTTGAAAAAAAGGGGAAACCAAAGTTTACCAAGAAAAAACTTTCATTGTGGTACTGGCATCGTCCACTCGCGCTGTTCTGTGTAGCAATTAGTGGTATCTGCCACATTTGGAGGAGGAGGAGGAGGAGGAGGAGGAGGAGGAGGTGCTGTGATGTGTATCTGGACAGCACATGTTGATACGCACCCTTTTCCAATTTCTTTTTTTTTATAATCTCCCTTTTATATGTTTCTCTTTGATACGTAATTATCATTTGCAGAGATATTCACACGGTTCATTGAGGTCCCACAGTCTTATCTCACGTATCGCGCCTTGCGTTAGAGTCGGCCTACATGCACGTACAGATGTGTGCATGTGAGCGTGGAGGAGGTGAGGTGGGGGTGGGGGGTCGTTAAAGGAGTTTCTGAATGCATTACATACACTCGCACCCCCCCTCCCCTCCCAAAACACAAAGGCAAAAAAAAAAAAAAAGCAGTGGCAGTGATGAGAGGTGGGTAGTACAGGGGGGGAGATAAGGTTGTGAGAGCAGGAGGCTAAATTTAAATCGTAATTGGCCGACTTCCACAAGCTTGTGGGCATTTTAATGAGTCATAATAACTTCATTTAAAACCAGCTGAGCAGAAAATAGATTGGAGAGGAGCCTGTGGCTAGTATGGATTTGTGTTGCTCTGTGCTTTGTGAGTGTGTGTGTGTGTGACGGGCGTGCACGTATTAAGCTCGACTGTAAAACCTACAGACGTGCGCACACACACTCACACACACGCACACATGCACACACATGTAGTGCAGAACCTAAGTGGTGCGACATGTATCCAGGACAGCTCACAGAGAAGCACTGAGCTTCTTTTTCATGCGATGTTTGCGTGTTGATGGACCGTAATGACACAGTCGACACACTTTCCAACGTGGCGACCATGACGGTGTTTGTCAGACACAATAACTCTGCAGTTACAACTAATTCCACAGCGCTCAGTTTCCAAATAATATCGAGAGTGAGGATGGAAATAGATTTGCAGAAGAGCTGAAATTTGAAAGAAAACAAGAACTGAAACTCCAGATTACGCTCCAGCCACACAGGTGTCTTTATGTAGCCTGACTAGACCTGTCCTCAGCACTTTGTGGGCACACACAGATATGACCGGCACCTGTACATCTTACCTGTACCCTTGCCCCTGTGTTGTCAACATTGAGTACATTGAGTTATGTGACCTTGCGTCATTTGCAGCGTTCTGTTACTCCACCCTCCTTCAACCCGGGCAGAGAGCACTGAGACTTTTGAAATGGCTCACCATTCACATCGCAGTCTGCTTAATGCAATAATGTCTTCATCATTATGTAACGTCAGAATGTCTGGAGATAATAGTTATCCTGCATGACGGGCTCAAAGTATGTACAAAGTAATGTACAATCAATGGTCAACTAACCACAGTCATGCACATTGATGAGTTTCGTCTTGCTGTTGCAATGCATGATGGTAGTTAGCTCAATGTATAGACAAACCCAAGTAGTACACATAATATAAAGTCCACTACACTGAGATTCATGGTTAATTATTGAATGAGACAACTCATGTTCTCAGTGTTTATAGGTGCTGAGATTAAAGAAAGTGTGTATAAAGAAGTGCAGAAAATTATCTATTGATTATTACTATTTTAGAGATATTTTCTTTATAATTTAGAAGGCCCACCAGCCAAACTAAATCTACAAATACACTTAAATTCCTGTTGTGCAGCATGTAGAATTATATGTAGCTATGATTCAGTTAGTGGTGGAAAAATTATTTCAAATTATCCTCAAGAAACAAAATGCTTTTAAGTATCCAACACATTTAATATTTCACTATTTTTATTCATAAGTTCAACTGATTATGAACGCTGTTATATCACTCATTCTTCTGCAAAAAGCTTTTACGTTTTGTACCAGATTATGTTGCCGTGTCTCTTGAACTCCCTAACTCTTCTATCCACCGTATTAAGTCACATGTAGAATTGTGAGACTGTCTCAGTGCCACGGACCTTCTGTCACGCGCGCTAATATCCAAGCGTGAAATGTGCTGTCTGTCCGAGGCTGCTGCGTCTTGTAAAAACCGTCCGGTCTGCTGTGAGCGCAGCCGACGCTCTCCCTCTGTCAGCCTGCCGAACACTTACTGTCGCATCAAATCAGAGCATCGTCTGACAATCCTCCCTGTGTATTGTTACCATCATCTGCTCGCCGTGTAGCCGGTTCGGGGGTGGGGAGTCACACCTGAGGGGGGGGGTGGAGTAAAAGTTATGCAGCGAGACAGACGGCTTGTGACAGTCCTGCCAGCAAAAAGAGTAAAAAACTGTTCCTGTGTTTAAAAAAAAATGCCTCAGATTTCTTCGGCATTATGGCCTCACAGTAATACATTGTTGTGGTAATGATATAACAGTGTCATACATTCACACCGACTATTAGATTTTCACTGCCACTTGTCGCAGTTGCTGTAATGAGCCCCCGGTATGCACTGACATCGGCAGAAATGGAAGTCAGCCATTCAGTTTTGACAGCTCTGTCATTGTTTCATGAAAGTGTGTGTAATTAGGCAAGTTTTTTACATGAGTGTATAGACAGTCACACACATCTCTGCTCACATGTCTTGTTCACTTGTTCTGTTAAAATTTTTTTTGGGGGGGGGGCCTGCTGATGCATGAGGGCTTCAAATGGAGGCTGTGTTAAGCCTCTGCTTTTTCCCATGTTAAATAAATGGGCAAGCAAATGATTTTTTTTTTCATTAAAACTTAACTGCACCATGTGACAGATTAAATAATAACCGAGCGCATGTGACGTCTTTCTTTGCCCTATTCTTCCCTCAAATCTTTTTACGCCGCATTCTCTTTTATAATTTAATATAATTCAACACTTAAATTCATTCTTTTGACAGTTTTTTTTCCCCAAAAGTTGCTTTTGCGTACTAAAAAATGTGTTTCTGAACTTGATTGAAATGTCATTTTATCTTTTTTTTTTTTTTTTTGTAAAGGATCTAGATTCTGTCACAGTCCCAAGTGGGAAAAAACAAAGTGGAGGGGGGATGTTTGTGACACAAATGGTAATAAAAGTAAATATTCTCTCAGGCACGACCTTTTTATTGCATTATGTAAGTTGGCCAATAGCTCTGGGAAACTTTTTAGATCAATTTCGCTGCGCAGATTAGAAAGCTATGAATCCCATTTATGGAAGAGCTCCCTCATGAAATGCTCTTTGAAACTTTTATATTTTGGGATGAAGAGAGAATGAACCCAGCTAAGCAAAGATCTGCCGACGGCACTTTCATGTGGGGGGAAGAAAGAAAGCAAGAGAAAGTGAAAGGAGACAGAGCGAGCTAGGCAGAGGGAGAAGATAAAAGCACTCCCAAAGCCATCTGGAAGTAGCCAGGACACACAAGGATTGCTTTTATGCTACTAATTCCACTGGGAGGTGCGACATAAAAGCAAAGCATGGATATTGTGTTATAACTGTTGAAAACAAGCAAGTGGCCACAGAATACTAATACGGCTGGTCAGAGGGAAAAGCACTTCAATCCAGGGGTAAACAGGCTTTTTAGGTGCCCCCCCCCCAGGAGATTTTTTATATTAATTTATTTATTTTTTTCTCTTTTTTTTGGAAGAAGTACAGGGTGTTTTAATTTGCAACTATCAGTTCACTATCTGTCAAACAGTTTCCGACACACCGCACGGAGACTTTAACGCTGCAACGCATCTGTATTGTGTGATTTATTTAATTTGATAATTAGCTACTGGCTGTGTTTAAATGCACGCAGAATACTAATTATGATCTATACTCTGACTATTGATTCTTAAGGGGGGGGAAATCCCGTAACGTAGCGGTCAAGATGCTGTCCATTAAGGACGGCTTTGCCGGTTGGAGCGCAGCTTCGAGAAACTCTGTCTCCGACTTGTTTCTGCTGTCTTTAATAATCCCTGATTCATTTTCATTATGTCAGATGTGGAAGAAAGCACTCAATCATGATTTTTAGATAAAATTCTTGGCTGACATCTTAATTAAAACAACACAATGCAATAAATCAATAAATTGTCTCAACCCGCAGCCTGTCTGTCTGTCTGAGCTGCAAGCTGATGCACCAGTTGCTTTTCCTATGCTGCATCTCAGACAGAAGAGTTTGCTCCCCCAGGTAATTAATTCATATGTCATTTATAATAGAATTGTGTAACCTGTATTACTAAAACACTACCTGCTGTTATGGCCAATTACCACCAGTTACAACTTAATCAACAAACTGAAATGCTGTTGCAAATTCGGGTTGATTTCGGATTTAAACAGCCCACTTAGTCGTGTCACTTGTAATCCCTTTTGTTGGTTAAGGTACAGGCTTTATAAATAAAAAATTTGCTTTAACCAAAACAATAAGTAACGCAATAATATATAAAAACAATATGAAAGCAGCTGCAATATTGCACATTTCCTGGAAAGTGCAAATCTGCAAAATTCAAGTGGCTTATTTATAAGTTTAGTTAGCAAAATACAAATAAAAGAGCAGTTGGGGTCGGAGGTTTAGCCCATTAATAACCCTGTTTGTTTCAGTTTGATTAAATGTTTTTATAAGAAATCGCTTGGAATTGCAGCCAGTGAAAGTTCCTGAGAAACAGCCTCTGCCTCATGAAATGTCCACTAAATATGCAAACAGATCTCTGTGGGTCGAACTGAGAGACATAAAGAGCACAAAGACGAGATGAGTGCACGCAGCACGACAACAGCACTCACCACCAGTACAGATGTTTCTGTCAAACTGTCACCCACTTTCTGACTCGCACAAAACCTTTGAAATGTTGGAAATTCTGTGTAAACTGGGGATGTTTCTATCAGTTTGGTAGAAGTGAATAAATCAGCTCCCCCGACATCAAAAAGCGCAGCCAGCTGGAAAAAAAAAAAATGAAAAAGTATCTCAACCCCGGTCCCGTTTGCTGCTGGTGGCACAGTTTAACACAGATTATTAAAGTTTCATCATCTCTGAGGTTAAAAGCCTAAGATAAATACAACAAGACTGACTGAATCTTAACTGGTTATTTGGTCACTGCATGTTTAATAGATTTTGGTGCAAAAGTGCTGAAAAATGACCTGAAAGTGTTTCTGTTTTTGATTTTTCAACATTCATGCATATAAAATTCATGCAGGCATCGATTTACTTCCATTTAACCATCCAGCAAGTTGAAAACTGATGACTGAAATTGAAAAAAAACCCATAAATTTTAATATATTACTAATAAGTATAAATGTTTTTCATGTTAGAAATAAAATTATAATAATTAGAAAATATTCTCAGCTAACTGTCATTAAAGTGCATTAAACAATTAAGCTTTTTGTATATATTATTATGACACACTACAGTGCACAAACTGAGGATAAACTGTAAAAAATGAACAAGGAATAAAAATGTAAATCTTTAAAGAAAAGAAAAAAAACCTCGATAAGCCATCGAGGTAACAACAAGCGAAGAGAAGGAAAAAAAAAGACTGAAACTCGGAGAGGAACAGGAGAGGACAGGCAAACCCTTTGAACCGTACAGTCACCGTTTGGCCTATTTCTGCCTCAGCTGATTGCACCCCCCCCCTTTCCCCATTCCCCCCGCCCACTCCACCACTGCTACCTCCAGCCAGCCGCACATACATACGCACACAAGCACACATACACACACGCATAAGCACACACATACTTCCTAACTTTTGGCCGCCTGCCAGGAGCTGTCATTGCCTCTACAGTATCAGTTCTGCTGTATCTATATCCAGAGCCCAGTGAGGCCCGTGCACACGAGTTACGGGTCTGCAGGAACAAGAGGGCCGGCAAGTTCTTTAGATCCAAAACCGCCTTTACAAGTTCACTTTGATCAGGAAAAGGAAAGAGTTATAAAAAGAATCATTTGCACTGTTTTTCAGGGTTAAAATGACCATGTTTGTTTAAAGAAATCCTGAGATTAAATCAACTTTTAAAATGCTTTTAATAACAGGATTTGATGCAAGAATTTCAGATAATTACAAACTTTTTAGGACCCGTTAAGTCAATGCACTTTCAAACTATTAAACATTATATTTATTAGAACGAGTAGGAACATATCTTTATTTAGGACTCCTGTGTGTTACATATGTTTGATGCAGTATGCATAAACTTTATTGTTGCTAACTTAATCGTCGCTGAAAGAAGCCAGAAAGCTGAGCTCAGGCTCTCATAAATGGTTGGATCTCAGTGTTATCTGTGTTGTGTGTCTGGAGAGAATCTGAACAAAAGGGATTTTCTTCCTTTTTTTTAATGCTTTATTCACTTTAAATAATATCCTCACTCTGACAGCCCATTTGGGGAAAAACAGATGACTTCATGGAAAAGAGCTGGTAACCTCTGTATGGTGTCATTTGGCAGAGAACTCTGGCTTGATGACTACAAGTTCTGTGGTATTTTGAGGTAAATTTATTCCCCTAAATAGCTCTTGTTGTGAGATTTCCCTAATTGATCCGATTTGCCCGTTTGAAGTCAGCTCTTATTATGTTTTATGTGGAAGATTTAACAGGGTGGAAGAGAAGATTTTGGAATCAAACAAAATAAACAAGTATGTAAATCAATGCACCTGAGTGCAGTAAAAAAAAAGAAAGAAAACAACTGCATGTTTCAAGCATTTCCTGTTGTTAAACCATTTGGATATCCTATCATCTGCACTCTCAGCCAAGTCTCTGGTTGTTTCTGTTTGTTCAGCTCTGCCTCTTTCCTGAGTTGAACTGGATTACATCAGCACATGTTCAGCTATGTTCTAATTGTCTTTATAATCTCTCTGGCTGTGTCTAATCCTCGTACCGTAACATGGGAACATGCGAACATATTCGAGACTCTCTTTTTTTAAAAAAACAACAGCAACTTTTCAGTCAGATTTTGCACACGCGGGTATTTAATTTCTGCAGTTTACAGTCAGAATACAGTGTTTCTCATTGAGTTTCCACTCTCCTTTTTTTTTTCTTTGTCACACTTTTACTGCCCAGGTGATTACTGTATTCCCTGCTTTTCAGCCCCCATGACTCCAGCCTTAATAAACTCAGCTTTGCCTTTGACAACGTGTGACTTAAAAGCAGGAAATAATGGGCCCTAAACACTAAATCTTTACAGGTTATTGACCTGGGGAAAGGGAGGGAGAGTGTGTGTGTGTGTGTGTGTGAGGTGAGGTGAGGGGGGAGACACCCACCAGCTCCAGTCATGATTTCTGTGCACATATGGCCATTTTGGGTCAGTGTGTATAAAAGCAGAGAAGCAGGGTAGAGGTGGATGACTGGAGGAAGGGACACTGAAGGGTTTTATAGTGCAGTAGGCATTAGTTCCCTTCAGTGTCGCACAAGAATGCTTACATGAACGCTCTGAATGTCCACCACGAGGGTTTTTTTAATGAGCAGCAGCTCAGTGTCTCCTGTTACACTGGTAAAAGTCCCAGAGAAACGGCCTTCTTTGCTTTCTGTGGCAGTCATTTTAATGCCTGCTACTTCAGATGAAGAAAAATACAAAAAAAAAACCCAAACAGAGCAACAAGTGTTGCTTGAGTCTGGATTTGGTGCGGTTACCTTAAACCTCAGCCCAACACCAGCAAACCCTCAGGCAGCAAACTGCAGCCAAAATTAGTTTTCCTGCCCCAATCCAGCGGCCATCTCATCCCTTCCTCTCCTGAACTATAAATGCATTTACAGCACTGTAAAGAGGATGTCAATTGCTGGATTCCCAGCAGCTGGTTGGGCAACCATCTGTGGTGGTCACAGGGGTAAGGGTTCAGCTGCTGGTCAGAGTCTCAGGTATGTCTGTCTCTCTTCCCAGCACACATACAGTAGAATAAAAGAGGGAATATCTTATGAAAATGAGCTTCCTGCTCTGTTTTTTTCTTGTGGCTTGGAGTTGAAGATGTTACTCCGTCCAACTCATTGTTCCAGGGAAAGATATCCCAACAACCACTCTGTCCACAATGCAGCAGAACCCAAGAGCATGAAGCAAGACTGCAGGATTTGATAAAACACTCAAGATGGACTTGTTTAAGAGTTCCTGACGTGCTTTTGTGGACATAAAATTAATGACTAATCCGTTTCCTCTGCAGAAAAGGTGAAATTAAAGTGTCAGAGCTCAGGTGGAGGGTTTTAATATCTCAAGTAGACTGCCGGGTACTGAGCACATTCATGTTCTCAAGATGATAAACCCTCTTTGTTTCAGAAACTCAATGGTATGGTTTGATGATTCGGTAAATATATCAGCTTTCAACGATTGGCTGAGGCCTTTGGCGGTTGTTTTTTGTTAAGTTAGGTTATTGGTCTGTCTCTGAAGAACGCCAGACTGTCATTCGGTGAGATAAACCAGCATACCTGAGACACACAGCCTTACTTCATGGTTAAACTTCTTCGAGCCCCATTACTTGGCAAGGCTTAAATACTGCAACTGTTTGCTGTAGAAACGAGCAGGGCTTTGCTCTTATTAATAATATCCAGAAAATGCCATGATCTGCAAATCTCAAACATTTCCAAGCGCTTCTTGAAAAAAAAAAATGTGTCCACTCCCAGGATACAGTGTTTATTGCAACACAGATTCAGTGCTGCTTTGTGGTTATTTGAGGAGTGTTGTCAGCTCCTGCTTCATGTCAAAACGCTTTGGGAAAATTGCCGCTGAGTAAAGTAGCTGGTTTGAAGTCAGAGGCGGTAGAAAGTCAACAGAAACATTCAGTCGCTGTTGAAGAAATAAACAAAGCTCAGACATTAGCAAATTATATAAAAAAAAACAGCAAAAAAATGTCAGAGTTTAAAAGATGTTGCTCTTGCTCTTAACGGCTCACAAGTGAGATAATGCTGTTAAAAACACCATGACCTCACACTGACTCGTTCTTAACAGTGTTTATCTAACTGTTATCAGATGTAGATTGCTGAGAAATTCATCCTCAATTAAATGTCGAGAACTGTCCTATTGTGGGCGATTCTTCTTCTGATTACTCCGATGTGAACGGCTGTGGGCACGTTATACATTAACTTATAGGCTCACTGTCCTTGGAGGGTGAATTGAGTGTCAGGTCGATTGGTTCAGAGCCATGCGACCTTAATTCAGCTCTGATATCAGTTCTAGTTACTGATTGGATTGATAGCTGTCGGATACTTATTGATAAAGTCATTAGTTTAAAAAAATTGGTATATAGGAGTTAGAAAGGAGGGAGTATTTAAAGGCTTTTGAATCGTTTGTCATTTGAAACTTGTCACAAATAACAAACAACCACTGATTTCTCAACTGTAGATGTTGCATGTTGTGCAATGTAAAATCAGTAAAGAAGTCAGAAGTCAAAAGGCAGATTTTGTAGTTAAAGTCGGGTGATGTGTTGTAATCTTCACAGTTCCTTGTCAGACAGATCTTGAAAAATGATACAACTCACACAGCAGCACCATCTTAAACAGGCTCTATCTGCTTATATATATATATATATATGCATCATTATCAGTGCATCTCTCAGTAAATTATATTTCTGCTACTTAACACTTCCTGCTCATCGCTGCCAGTCAGCTTAAATCCCCTCTGAGAAGTTTAACTTTAAGTAGTGGGTTTAGATTTCTGAGTTTTATCTAATAAGGATCTTTAAGAGCATTTCAGACTAATAACCCAGCACTCGATGGCTTCAAGGTAAACAAGACTCTTAGGATTCATGTTCGCGGTGCTGTCACAGGGACGCATCTTTAAATTCTTATCACATTTGTATACTTTAGATTAAAGCATCCCGCACTGCTTGGCTTGCTAAACATGGGCGCTGTGTGCACTTTTCCATCGTCACCACAGGGGGTTAAGTCCTAAAAGCTGCAAGTTTAACAATGCGTTTCTAAGCATCAGATGAATTTGTTTAAGCTAATAATCAAGCTAATCTTAAATTTAGCTTAATCTAATCAAGGCCTCTCTCGACAGACTTCAGTAGGTCACTCATGTCAGCATATATTTCACCCCAAGCCCACCCACCTACCCCTGTCCAACCAGGATCTATTAATACCAGACCCCGAGGCTTGTGAGAAATGGTCCACTTTGGCATTTAGAGCAGCCTAACTAACTTCCTGTCTCTTCACACCAGGAGAGCGCCACCCCCCCACCCCACCCCCGGGTGGTTCCTCTGAGCGTCCAGCTCTTGTTTCCCTCCATGCACTTCTTCACGCACATGCATGTACTTTCACTGCACACACAAATGCTCACATCTACCCGAAGCTCCCTGAAGATATCTTTGCATCTGCGGCCTGCAGGAGCGCGCAGATTCATGTCGAAGCCTCATTTTCTCTTCTCTTTTTTTTTTTAAAACAGAGGGGGGTTGAAAGCAAAGCTGAAAACACATGGCACCTTTCACCTCAAGGGGCAGCCAGGGAGGAGGAGGGGGAGGCCAGGGTTTGAAGAGGGTGGGGTTTTTTCTTTTTTTTTTTGAAACACTTGGTCAGTGTCTGGCAACAGCAGGGTTACTGCTGTTACTGGAAAGCAAGAAAGGGCATATATGGCCGTGTGTGTGTGTGTGTGTGTGTGTTCTTACACCTGGGAAAATTACCAGTTTTAACAACCTGGATCTTATTTTCTTTTATTTTTCGCTGTCTTTCCAGGCACTTATGATGACATTTTATTTACCATCTTCATTTTACGCACAGGGGATGTGGCACCGCTCGCCGGTTTTTATGTAAGACACCGTGGGGCATCGCAAACAAAATCCATCAGAAAACTATAAACTTTTGCTCTTAAACTTGCTTGCGTGGAACCTTTTTGCACTAAGTTGTAAACTTTTTTTTGGTTTTTTTTTAGTGATATCCTCATGACTTGGTTTCTCTGCAGTGAGTTAAACGTTTTCTGATGGAAAGACAACCTCAAGATACAAGATCTTTGAAACAAACTTTTTGCTTCTGTTGAAACACGGACTATGTTATTGATAAAAACCATTCTGTAAATTAAAAAACTTAAACTTTATAACATATCAAAGTGCGTTAAACTAGATCAGCTAGCAGCTCTTTGAGACTACACCCTGTCACAGTGCAAACAGTGACAGATCTAACGTGCTGATGTTTGACATGGTGGCCTTTCACTGTGGTTAAGATGGTGAGATTAGATAATGGTTGGTTGATGGATGTAAAGTCAGCAGATCAGCAAAGTTATGATGATGTTTACGTTCCTGCAGGAAGCATGAAAATCTTTACCAAAAAAGTGCATTCAAGAGTTTTCAAGACATTTTACTTTGAATCAAATTGATCGATTTTATTTGTAAAAAAAGGTGAAACAAACTCTAGTCACAAAAAACAAGAAAAACTGCAATAATATCAATGATGATGATAAGATCCAAAACCAAACATGAACATTATGTTCTCTGCAACCACAGTCACGTTTTTATCTCAAACATGAAAAGTCACGACGTTTTTTGTGAAAGATAGAAGAAGAGTTTTAAATGATGTGTCCATTTGTGTCAGCGCACGCTTCAAACCAGGTTCCTCTGACGTCAAGACATTTTGAAGGTGAGGCAGATGAGAGAGGATGAGGTAGGTGGGGAGGAAGGGATTGCAGGGAGTGAGGGAGGAAGGAGGAGGAGGAGGAGGAGGAGGAGGAGGAGGGACGGATGTGTGGACTGAGATGCCCTCGATCTCCCAGGGGGCAAAAAGCTCTGGAAATGGCTTCGTTGTTCAGAGAAAGTAAGGCAAAAGGAGAGGGAGAAATAAACAGCACAAGAGAAGAAGGAACAGCGAGGGCAGAGAACTGTCTGTGACCTACTGGACAAACAAATTGGTTTGCTGGCAAAATGGATTAAGAGGTTGAGCTCGGCAAAAAAAAAAAAAACAACAAAAAAAAAACAAGGGTGACTGATGTTGCAATGTGAGCTCATCCATTTTGAAGGGGGGCTGAATTTAGAGGCTTCATGTGGAAGTGTCTTGTGTATTTTTTCCTGTATGTGTATGTGTGTGTGTGTATGTGTGTGTGTGTGTGCATGCGAACGCTCTGCAAGTCAATATTTGTCTGCTTTGCCACGTCCCTAGACATCCCATTCGGCGCAACAGACCGTAAAGCTGTCAAATGCGACCTGAATATTCTCTGTCTTCATCTGTTTCCTCCTTTTTTCTCTCCCCTCCCTCCCTCCTCGTGCTCTCTCACTTCCCTTTGATTTCTTCTTCCTCTCCGTCGATAACAATATCATCGGGAGCAAACATGTTCCTGTGCTTTTGATGGCTTGTCTATTTTCCCCCCCCTCCCTTACAGGAAAAAAAAAAAAAAAGCGAGATTATCTCCTTATCTGTGGCGCTGTGTTTGCTCACACTATCAAGTCATTTCTGCCTGCCAGTCTGACTGATATTCGTAAGAACCTGAGTGTTTTATAGGTACTGCAATGTCATCTGCACAGTACATTATGTATGTTCCATGTCAGCTACTTTGTGCTTGGCCAGGACACTTTGTTACATCGTATAATCTCACAGTCAGATTGTAATTGTACTCCGAGGCTTTTTTTTTTTTTTTTTTATTACTAGACAGCTGCTGTCTCATCATGTCTCATCCATGTCTTCGTCTTATCAAATTATCTCATAACCTCTAAAGCTTAGATCACCGTTTGTTGACCCCTAGGTCGCTATTAAATGGCAAGTCTGTGAAACTTTCTCTGTAGCTCAAGAAAAGGATGAATACATAACTGCACTATGTCTGATTATATTTAGATTTCTAAGTGTTTTATCAGCTGCATTAAAGTGACATGCCTTTGCAAAAGTAGCATTCGAAAATGCATGCAAGGTGGCTAGCTAGCAGGGCCACATTAGCGCTAACTGAGAGAAGTTTTAAGATATCGAACCCCCGAAGAGCCCATAGCTTGCAAGAGAAGTTCATTAGCTAAAAATGGGTTTGAAGAACAGCAATCACTTTTTATGAAACCTGCTGCTCATATAACAGCATAGCAGCTCTTAATTCTTTGTATTATGTGCGTTAAGTTTCTGAATTTGCCTTGTGTAAGGCCTTCAGTTTATCATATTTGTCTATTGTTGTAGCCTTAATGCTACAACCATAACAAAGACTTGTAAAAATTTTGGTTTAGGCCTAACTATTTCTGTCAGGATGATGAAAAGTGTCATATTATGTCAGTATAGCAGCAAATTTTACGATCTGGCATTTCTAAATTCCATATATTTGATATTTAACCAGTGACAGTCTGCCATTTTTTTGTCACTTTTGTTGAATATTTTGATTTCATCTTTTGTTCAACATAAAAAAATCTGAGTAGCACTAAAAGTTTGGCCTATATTTAAACAGCTTTTTACCACCTGTTATTTATAAAATCACTGGATGAATATTTAACGATATAACTTAACACTAGCTTTTTTTAAAACTGCTCTCAGTGCCAAAATATAGTGTGAAAGCTGTGCTCTGATTGTGTTTGATGTTGAACTCAAACGCCTCCTGCATGTTCCCATCTGTCATGAGCTTCCTACACATAAAGATTTATGTCAGCTAAAAAAAAAAAAATGCATGTGCTCAACTTTGTTCCTGCTTATGAAAAGGTGGTTAAAACCACTCAAAATGACATCTGTAAATAAAAACCCTCACAATCAAATGCTGCACATTCTGTGTAATAATACACCAGCAGTTATAGTGACTTATTGCAAACTCAACCTGCATGTGTGTGTGTGCGCATGTGTTTGTGTGTGTGTGTCTCTGTGCGTGAGTGTGTTTTATTATTCTGAGAGGCAGCCTGGCACAAGCCCAGTCTTTTTTTCAGAGCCTTGATAAAAACGTGCTGGGAGCATGGCGATACACACCTACTCCACTACAGGGTACAGGCAGTACCGTGGCCTGTCCTCTCCAATTGGCTGTGTCTGTGCTGCTGTACCACTGATAAGAGGCTGGTGTAAATAAAACTGTACAGCACGGCTCGTTATAACGCTGAAGGTAGAGTGAGACAGGGAGGGGGGGGGGTGAGAGAGAGAGAGACAGAGAGAGAGAGAGAGAGAACGTGTGGTGTCTGTACTCATTGTTCTGACAGCATACTGCGTCTGTGTGTGTGTTCCTGTGAATGTGCGTGTGTACTTGTTTTTGCTATTTGTATGTGAACCAGATTGAGTTTTTTTAAATGCTGGGAATAAGGAGCCCCTCTTTTTTTTTTTTTTTTTTTTTCTTTTGACACTTAGTCTAATTCTTCCCGTTGCTTCTCTCTTTTTTTTTTATTTCAAAGTGAAGATTTATAACATGAATCTAGTGGAGACGGCGGAAGTTTTTT
>JAPZDV010000006.1:22535632-22559985 GCA_029814665.1 Acanthurus lineatus | reverse complement strand
ATGGTTCTGGAAATGAATGAAAGTCCTCACAAGTGTAGTGAAACCAGCACATGTGTGAATGTGTGAGTGAGCGGGGGTGGAGGTGGTGGTGGTGGAGGGGTGGGGGGGGGGTGTGTTTATGGATTTTTGCTGTTTTTTGGTACTGAGAGTACTGTCTTACGTAAGCCATTTATGTAGGCTCAGTGAACAGCCAGGCTATGTTTTTGTTGGTGACTGCGCTTGTCTGCCTCCCTCCCTCTGTCACACTCACACACACATGCATGTTTTCCCTAATCTGTCTGCCTCTCTCTCTGTCTCTCTCTCTCTCTCTCTCTCTCTCTCTCTCTCTCTCTCTCTCTCCTGCCCTGTTTACACTGTTAAAAACCACTGAGTGTGATATTGGTCGGCCATTGACAGATACACTGTAATTAGCCTTTTTAATTTCCCATTTAGCCTCTCTGACTCCTGAGAACAGAGCATTCAGCCACTTCCTGCAGAAATATGTGCACATGCAGTAAACTGTGTCCTGTTCTGCCTGTGCAGGAACAAAAAGTAGGGAGGGAAAAAAAGGACTCTTAACTGGAGCTTTCTTATGTCAAGTTAACCTTTAAAAGGTCATTTTTATGCAAAAATCACCCAGCCAATTAGGATTTTCTGCGACTGCTCTGTAGTCTTTTAATGTTAGACCTAACTAGTCTTGATTTGAAATAAAGTGACTTTTCAGGTCGGTGTTGCCTGTGCATTTTAAAGGAAATGTGTGATGAGGGAAAAATGTTACTTTGGACAGGCTTTTTAAAACAAGTAAATCCCTGCTGTGCACTAACAGACCATAAGAGAAAATATTCCCAGATATAACTTTGTCCAAAATCGTCATCACAGAATCTTTTTAAGACATTGCATTAGGTCATCTAAACAAACTGAAAGCCTTTGTTATTTTGCAAAATACAAATATGAGAGCCTAATTTAAACATCATGCATACTTTTTTTGTTGACTTAGACTGGCTACTGCAACAAGAAACACACGTTATGACCATTTATGATCAGATTTCAGTCCATAAAACAGTAAAGTTAGCATGCAGCTAATCAAGCATTCACACAACATACAGCTCTGCTATCTCAAACTAAATGTCACTGATATTTTTAATGGGAACATTTCTGACCAGAACAGGTTATTCTCACTAAATAACACTTACATTTTTTATATTATATGAAAGTTATAAATAAAGTACAAGTAAATACCACAAACTGACTGCAGTTTAGTATTTTTGTTAATATACACCAGGGCTGTTTGTTTACCCTGTTGTTTTTGCTTGTGATGGATTGTCCGCAGCTGAATTTCTCAGTTTATGTATCACGGCAAGCTTATTCTCCTAGAACAGTCGAGCTCTATTGTTGAGCCTCTCCTCAATGCGGAAGCTCTCAGACAGGGATTTTTTTGTGCAGTGAATGCTAAATAGTGTCATGCCATCTCATGCAAGCAGACATGTGGGACCGTTTGAGAACTGAATTTGATGACTATATAGCAGTTACCGGAAGGCCACCGCATGATTTTTGCTGATTTTCCAAAAAAAAAAATGCATGTTCTATCCTTTTTTTTTTTGGTTGAGGTTTTTGCACATTGCATTTACACATAATGTCAGTAACATGTTAAACCGACAAAAACACGGTCATACAGTTCACGTGTTGCAATAGGAAGAACCGATGGCTTCATCAGATTACGAAATGACCAGCGGCTGTTGAGGAAGAAACACTGTTTTTTCTTTATCCTCCATGCAGTATGAAATGTTTAGTTCTCATATCAACATGGTGACCTACTTTTTAAGTGTCGCTATGAGCAAAGACGGGCTCTCTAACTCTTATGTTTAATTCTGCGATTGTCTTTGATGAAGGATTCTGTTTAGACTGCAAAACCCAAGGGAAGGACATCTGTTGCAAACTTAGCATATATGCTCTACCTGTGAAGGAAAGTAGGTTGGAACAACAAGTGTCAAGTATGAGTGTGAGCATACAGACTTAAAAAATATTTAGTCTTCCTCAGGAGGTGAAGAAAAGCAGGAGTATCCCCTCCGAACAAACGAGGCCTTTCTCTCTCTCTCTCTGACATATTCTTTTCAATGAGAGGAACCTCTGAATGGCAGCATTATGAGATCACATAGCCGAGCTGGATGATGTGAGTGTGGTGATTGTGTGTGTGTCTGTGTGTGTGTGTGTGTTGTTGCACCCAAACACACTCATCACACCCAACAACTCCCAAATGAGCATTGGTGTTACTTTTTTCCCCGGCCTTCGTCTGTGCATCATAACATAATGACGGTTTTGCATTTGCAGCACAGATTCCATGCACATGTGGACTGAGTGTAATAGCAAATAGGACAATGCGCCATTGCACACCACATTATTTAGGGAAATGGGAGAATGAGCACTTAGCATGTCAGGGGTAATTACAGGCAAGGGAATGCACCATCACTTCCCTGTGAGGCCTGCTCAGTGGGCTAATCCACAATCCTCATCACGTTTAAATGTTGCCACTGTTGGGGGAAGCCCACAGCAGTTAACTTTAAGTGAAACACTCTTGAATAATGCCAAGGAAGTGGTTAGAGTACCTAGAGTCAACTAGACCCAACAGTCGGCCTAATCACTAGTTTTATTTATGGAGTACTTCTGCAACAGGGTGACAAAGAGATTTACAAGCCGAACAGAAATGTGAATGGTGGGTTTGTAACATTGGTTCAGCGTGAGGTGGGGAGTCATGTCAGATGATGGCTGACTCAGGTCATTTGTTTCTTGACTCTGTTACTTGTAATTTAATACCCTGATAACTTGAAAATGCTTCTAACACACCGTAAATGTTCTGCAAAGAAACAATGCAAATCCTACTGGTAATTACTTATGTAATAATAATTATGTCTGTTAAAAAGTTGTAATGATGAAGGTTTTAAGCTAGCTCTAAACTCTTTACTTTGACTTAATATTTGACATTAAAGATGCTGTATGTAACCTGATGAACTGGTGACCTGTTGAATTCAGACTCAAGAGCAGCAAATCACTAAACGTTCTGATGTCAGGCCCTTTGCAAGAAACAAAAAAATGCAAAATCTCTAACTTATAAAACATATTAACCCTTTTTAGTCATTTTTAAATAATTAACTAAATAAGCTTTTAAATCTAGAAAGTTTTAAACTAAAAGTTGTGTAAAAAGCTCCTTTAGTGACGGAGGTTTGGAGGTTTGATGCACAGTTGACTTGGTATTCTATGTTTAGACCCTGAGCTCATGTCTCAAATACTAGTGTTTCCTTACACTTAGCAGGGCCTGCTAACTGTACATCCCTAGCAAAGATTTAAGCCCCTTTACAGGAACACATTTGTAAAACCAATAAAAACAAATTCATGTAAAATTCCCAAATTTGCATTTTCAGGAAACAAATGGACCAGATATGAAGCCCGATGCTATGAAGCATGTAGCTGTGACTTCCACTCACAGCTGCAGTTTAAATAAAATAGCTTATCTAACTCCAGAAGTGAGCACAAGCCATTGAGAAGTTGCACAGTGTTAATGTATCGAGGAATTTGTTCTTAACAAGCGGGATGAAGGGCCTTTTTAAGACAGATCAGGTTTACAGTATACAGCAGACCGTTATATGACTCTTTTCTCCCAGGCTTTGTAGGAAGTTTACTTGATTGGCAGGGAGCCCTCTCCGGCTTGTTCTCTTTTACTGCCCTTTTATGAAATAACCGAGGCACACTGGGCTGCAACAACAGTTGTGCAATATATCAGAGAGGGAAGCGAAAAGGGAAGCGGCTTCAGTGGCATGTGGCACCTGATCACCACCCCTTCCTCACCTCCCAACATGCTCACACACACACACACAAACTCAGCATGGGTTGTGTAACATTTATTATGTCAGCTAAAGGCTGATCTGTGGCAATGTGACACAGGACTCCCTGCTTACAGAGTACACTGGGGAAGTCGACTATTTGGAGATTCCTTTTATTCCTCTTTGGCTTTTTTTTTTTTGAAAATAAAATCTTGCATAATGAAATTAAAGATCAGGATCACATTGATGTTTTTTTTTTATACTCTGCTTTGTAATTTTGAATTGGCACCTAAATACACGAGGAACACACATGAGAAGAGTAACAGCTGAAGTCAAGTGGGTGTCTCCTCCTCTGTCCCGGTCACTCGGTCTCTCCTAACTAACAAGTTCGCCCTCTTGCAATCAAAGGGGCCTCAAGATTTATCACTTTAATTTGGCAGCGAAAATGGCCGATGGTGGCTGTTACCAGGCGGAGGGCCCCCCTGTTAGCACTTTTTGCCGGCTAACTAGACTGACGGGCATCTGGCTGGGTGGCTGCCTGGCTGTGTGTAGCTTAAGTTCCTGCTCTCCCACTTTTCTCCCCCCTTTTGCCCCACTGTGACCTCACACAACTCCATTCTCCTTGAAGCAAGGCACCATGCAGGCATTTCCTGACAATTTATGTCCTTGTGCCACAAGCAGGGGCATGCCCTGCACTAAAATCCTATCCCTGGCCCATTTAGCACACGCCTCTTGGCCTCCCAGAAGACTGGTTATACTGTTGCTCCGCTGTCTGTGAGGCGGAGTCATTACTTGTAGTAACCATTCTAGTGTTAAGCTAATTTACTGCAAATCACTTATATTGTACAAAAGTGCAAAATATGGTTGTTAACGTGTTTTTCTTGCCCATTCATTTCTTTAAGCAGATTAGATTTACTGAGCATGAGAGCTCTGTTTCAGGAATACACAGAAACACACACACACACACATGCATGCACACGCATACACACAGTCACACCTGGAAGCTGCCCAGTACAATCACAGTTTGATCTGTAGGCCACTGAGGAACCAGTCAGGGCCAGTTAGGGGTTAAGTGCCCTGCAAGGGGCACCTTGATGGTGGCAGTGAAGGAAAGGAAATGTAAGTGGAAACTTGTCATGAAACTGACTCGTATTCACCATGATGGCCTATTAATTTTTACAAGTTTAAATTCATTGCAAATTGATTCTCATAGTTTTTTTTGTAAAATTTATTTAGTACAATAGCTACCTGAAATATAGGGAAAAAAGCCTTTTTAAATCTAAAACAATGCAACACGTTTTGGAAAATAGCCAGCAGTTATGTTAAATATACACATGTGCACATGGCAGATGGGCTAAAAACACATCATGGCCCTTTAAATGTGTATTTGCTCTGAGTGCTGATGTTCCACTGAAGTCTTTGAGTAGCATATGATGGAGTCAGGGTTGCACTTATACGGCCATAAAATCGTCCCAGTTGGTCAGTGCAAAGGGGCAATCGATGAAATTAAATCAATATGTTGGAAGGAATCCTCTACAGGTTAGCAGAGCAACCAAAGCATGTAAAAAAAAATAATAATTACAGTTGATCCAACAATGATGAGTCAGGGAGTTAAAGAAGTAGCAGAGGTACTATGTGATTAATGCAAATGAGGGACATCAGTGGGTGTGTTGGGGGGATTCTGTCTACATCTCAACTACATGTCTTCTTATCCAAAGGTTAAGTGGCTGCTTTTGCCAGCTAATGCGGCCATATGTTCATCTGTGCATTTGACACTAGCGCGCCATACGCTCACACTGCAAATTATGCCTCTTGAATATGCAGCCAATTAAAAAAAAGGACATTGCTCAGCGGCTCACGGGAACAAATCGTGAAGTTGTTAAATGGAAATAAATCTTTTTTTGATATCACAGACATTTTGCAGGATGTGCTGGCTTTAAAGGTTGCAGTGCCGTGGCTTATGATCCAGTCACGCTCACTTGTGCAGCGTACCGTCTTTTGCATAACTTGTTGCATAAGCACTCTACTGGCAGGCACACTCTGTCATGTACGGTCCGTGTCATTTCTGCTTTTGGTAGGGCTTATTACAGTACAGACCGTTCTCTAATGTCACTGCGGTTGCAAAACCACACAAGCCATCTCTCTCTCTCTCCTCCGACTTTTTTTTTTTTTTTTTCTGTCATCTAAGAATTGGCTTCCTGTTTTCATTGTGTTCTCTTTCTCTCTCTGGAGGTGTCGTAACCCAGGAGGCCTTGCCAAGAACAAACCGAGGTCTGGTCGGGAGAGATCGCTCTGTGCTTGCACTGGAAACAGACACACACACACACATACACACACACACACACACACACACACACAACCGCACACGTGCACGCCTTTTTTTATGCACACACAATATCCAGATGTTAAAGATGTGTGTGTGTGTGTGTGAGTGTGTGTCTGTTTCACGTTTGATGTGTGATGTGTATGGCATGTACACTGCTTGTTGCCAAGCCATAAAAAAGTCGTTTGCCTGGGCCTGATCTGATGTGCCCTCTAACAGCACTGTGCATTTGTGCATGCCAGCCTCTCGTCTCTCTCTCTCTCTTTTTTTTTTTCTAATGCTGTACAAGGTTGTACACATTCATAAAGTATAGGTGAACATGGCAATCCAGACCATCGCTCAAGGGCTGCATACTTGATCTACTTGCATAAACAGAAGCAGTGTGGTGCATCCAAAGTGGAACAGTGCTCAACAATAATTTTATGGCCCCGAGTCAACAGCAGGAATGTATCAGCCTTGTGCATTTATATCAAGCTATTGCAACTGTGCACCTCCTAAATACATTCAACCGGGTCTACTGTGTGAATGTACAATATGAGTATTCACTTTAAATATCCATCTGGAACTGAGAGGAAGTGGACTTGCAGGATGGTAGAGCTGCACAGTGATGTGCTTGTGGACTGAGCCTCTTCATATTGAGTGTATGTCAACGACTGTAATTAATATGGACTCTATGATAATTAATTATTACACCACATTAAGCATGTGTGGGGAAAGAGATGACACCTCCTGCCACTACAGTGTATGCATGTTAATTAAAGCCCCCTCCTTCACTCAAAAATGTTTTTTTTTCTTCAAGTTCCCACTGTGGGATGTTTGAGCTTCTCTGTGAAGAATGATGTGTGTACAAAGTTTGACACAAAGACTGTTTTTAGATTCATTTGCTCCGAGTGGAAACTTTCTCTGCGCTCATTAAAAATCTGATTTTAGGAGTCAGATATAATGATGGTGATTTGTGAAATCACAAATACTTTGGAAGTTTGTTCTGGCCCAGTTTGCAACTTTTGCAAGTATGATGTAGAAACTTGAAGCCATTGCTGCACATACACAAAAGAAAGAGCATATTCAGAGTTTTTGAAGTGATTAAATGCCTTTTAAAGGTTTTAATACGACATATATATATATATATATATACATATATTTGTGCAAAAGACATATCAGACATGCATTATTATTCCAAGCAAACTAATGGCATATTTCTCTTTCATGCATGTAAAGAGGATCTCTCACTTTATGACTGAATCCATCCAAAATGTAAATGTATAAGTCAATAATAGGCTAAATAATATTTTGCATTTTGCAGTATATTAATCAAATAATTGATAAATACTAACCAAAATTCTAAAACAAACAAACAAAAGAGGGTCAAATAAGAAACATCCAAGCCTTCAGGTGATACTGTATCAACACACAAACACGAGCATTCATTTTCTCATCAGTGCTTTGCCAAGTCATATAGATGAAGGTGATGGAAGTGAGGGATTATTTCATAACCAATTACAGTGTTTTGCTTTTTATCAAAATGCAGATTAATGAGAAAGATGTGGTCATATGCAATAAAATTCTTTGAAAACAAAAAATTAAATCATCTTATTTCAGTATTTTTATATCACTAAAGGGGAAAGTCTTGTGTAATGTTGCATATTTTCGTGGAAAGGCTAAAATATGATTATTAAAGGCCATATTTTACAATTTACAGATATTAAAATATACCAAAATATTGAATGATGTAAATTTAATGTATTCTTTTATTGTAAATGGGATTTGTTTTAAAGAAAACATTAAATAATTTAAAATAAGTTTAAAGGTACTGAATGAAAATATTTGAAAATTAAAACCCCAGTTCAACTGAAGTCAGAATGTTGCTTTTGGATTTCGGTGCTGCAACTTAAGTTACTTATTTGTCGATAATTATCCTTATTTTGATTATATCTGCAATAAGCTTATTTTACAACTAATTTAGTATTAGTCTGTTTTAAAAAGTCACTTCCTTTACTGCACAATTTGTCTTCAGAAGCAAAGACTTCTGCAGTAAGAGAACCTTGCTAGCTGTGTTGTGCTTGCAAACAATTCTGTCTTTGTTTTAAAACAAAAAATTATACTTTATTTTGGCTTAAAATTTCAGTGACATAAATGATGTTCAAGTGCAAGACAAAGGTTAGAAAACTACTCAAAGCCATAAGATTTCAGTGTTATTTTATGGAAATATATTTCATCTTCTTGTAGCTTCACAATCCCCTTTTTCTCTCCATTTCATCCAGTTTTTCTAAATGTGGTTTGTGTGCATGAACATGTTTTAAATGTCCATTCTTTTGTCTCCTGTTGTTGTCGTGCAGCTGGTGAGAAGGCCATAGTTTGTGACCAGTGTGGTGCCCAATTCCAGACAGAGGAATCCCTGGAGGCTCACCGGCAGATCCACACCGGTATGAACACACTCTCACACTCACACACACACACACACACACACTGCCAGACATATCATCATGACGCCACAGACATAAACACAAAGATACGAGCTGCTCTGCTGCCCCTACATGTTTGCATTCATCGAATTGGTACAGAAAGTCCCAGTTCTCTCTGCACAGGGTTCTAGTAATAATATGCATGTTTTTACTGGATAAAATCCTTTTAAAACAGCTGTAAAGAAGTCAAAGTAACTGGTGTCCTATAAAACTTTCACATATGAGCTGTAATCAGATCAAATTCAAACAGAAAAACTCTGAGCCATCAGGTCCCTCCTGACTCAAAGTCCCAATCTGTTTGGGCTTTTTTTTCTTTTTTTTTCACACAAACAGCATGCGTGTTGTGGTGTGTTTGGTGTTTTTTTTGGTGATGTGCGGAGGCTCGTTCAGCCTTCTCTGGCTAACTGGAGCCATGGATTGACAGATAGATGGATCACATCATCTTGGATTAGTCCCACTCGCCCTAAATCAAGACAGACCCAAAAGTAATCAACAAACTGGGAAAACTTGGCAGGCCGATGTTGTTTATCAGAGCTCAGCTATGAAGACGGGAAGACGAGGACGGTTTAGGTGCCAAGATGTAAATAGGAAGAAGTAAATCCCCCTTTAGCAGATGTGTGACGGCCCAGAACAGTTTCACTGCTGGTGATGAACTCTTTAATTTTGGTGGGGGGGAAATGATTGTATCAAATTTCCACCACTTCATTAAAAAGGAAGCTGTGCTTTGTGCCGAAGGTTGCGTGTTTTTATCTTGTACGTTTGTGCGTGTGTGTATTGTAAATTTTTTGGTTTCTCTCTCTCTCTCTCTGTAAATCATCTTCCATCCAGATTTTCAGTCGAAGTCCAACATTTTGCTCAGTCACTCCTGATTCGAAATAATTAGACCCTGTCATGAGCTGCATAATACAAGCTGCCACACAATGGCTGCAAAGGAGGCTGATTAATTTGTGATATTTTGCAAGCATAGTTTCAGGCACAGGGAGGAAAACCCGCAGAGTCCAGAATAGAAACAGTTCGTCTTCTGGGGAGCGCGAACATGCTGCATGAATTTCCTGGCACATTTTGATTCTTGTTCATTTTAAACTTTGACCTAATAGTGAGAATGGAGGAGAGCTCAGGGTAGGGGGGGATGTCACACACTAACCAATCCGCAATGGTGTAGTTTAGCCCCGCCCTCTTAGCTTGTCAAACAAAATGAGACGAGCTTCCAATGCACATCCAGGCCCAAAATGGATCCCCCCCAAAAATAGCCACACATCATCATCATTATCATCATCTTGTGTTTTGTCCTTCATCTGAAGCTGTGACCCTCCGGCCCCCCAGTAGCAGCTCCCATCGTGCCCCCCGCCCAAAACACACACACACACACACACACAGGCTTCTCCTCAACATTTGAAAATTTGAGAAAGGAAGGCGAGGGAGTGTAGCTAGGATTTTGTTAAGGGGGGGGTGGGGGGTGGAGGGGGGGTTACTCCTGAGGGGCATGCCCTCAGCCAATCAGCTCGCCAGAGGTAAAGAAGGGTTAAATGAGGCTAATGATCCAACAGCCATAACAGCGGAAAGGAGGACTCTAAATATAGGCATTCCAGTCTGGAACGAATGGAAGGGGTTTGGGTGGGGGGGTGGGAGGGGGGCAGTGGCAGTGGCAGCGGCAGCGGCAGCGGCGGCGGCAGCAGCAGCAGCAGCAGCAGCCGGGGCCAGACGTGTCTTCCTGCCAGACGACTGGTGCAACAGCGGCAGTAATAGTATAGTAATCATCCATGTGTGGAGCCCCTCAGAGGGATCAGAGGCTGAAAAATGGGCTCTGGCGAGATATGACAGAGCAGTTTCTCTGCTCCATATGTTTCCCACTTCCAGTCCTTCTTTCTTTCTTTACACACTCCCAGCTACTGTACGTCTACATTTATAACAAACCCCCCCAGCTCTGGATCCCAGCACTTGACATTTGGCCGTCCTCATTGTGAAAGCATGACGCATATTTTCAGTATTAGACTCACTGGATTCCTGTCAGTGCTGTGACTCAAGAGAAATATTTGACACTTGTCAGCCTTACGCAAACCAAGAGATAATTTATTGGTATATTAGCATGTTAATACTTCTCGCAATTTCTATCACATCCAACCCCAAGACACACAGTGCACAAGTTAGCTTTGTACTCTGAGTCCTTTTTTCAGGTTCAGTATCAGTGTAATGATGACTTGTTCCTGCTTCACCGTATGGATCCACTTTATATTTCCCCTTTTAGTTTGAGCTTTGATTACATTTTTCAACCTAAACTTGTTTTTTTTGTCAGCACAAATCCAAAATCAACTCAGTCTAGAATTAGTTCACAATGTTTTTATCTTTGCCTTACATCTCTGGATGTGTTTGTCAGTTGTTTTCTGAGATAAAGTCACATTAAAAGTGTCATTCAGGCACCAACCTCAACAACAGTCTGAAGGTTGACGGCTTTTAACTGGTTAATCAGTTTCCAGCGGCAGAGATGAGAGTGAGAGAGGTCAACAGAAGTCCTTTTCTTCGCCTCTCGCCCCGACATTGTGAAAACTTAGCATGAACTTGTGTGTTTTATTGTCCGGTGGGAGCCGGTAGCTCTCACACATCCAGTTTGCTGTGATGCAGCTCGTTGTCTGAAGTGAAACATGAAACATCTAAAGTCCATCTTAAGTGCCGTTTTGGCCGCGCTGTCCGAGTCTGTTTCATGTCCTATCAGTTAATTTCTCACCTTACGGGACAAAGTCTGCAGCTGTGGCTTTTCAAACTTATTTTCCATATCAATAATTTTTAAAGTGAGAACTGTGGATCACTTTTTTGTTTTTTTGTTTTTTTCTCTTTGCCTACTGTGACACCGATGAGACTTAGTAAGATTTTCTTGGAATTTCTCCCAGGTTACTCAGTAATCCTGTCATTATTGCCACCAGACATAAACCTGGAGGGGGATTATGTCTTGGGTCGTGTGCGTGTGTCTCTGTGTGCATCCGTCTACAGTTAATCTTTCATAGCGTCGGACCAGTCGGCCTAATATTTTGTGTGCACGCTCATGACTGTGTGCTCAAGGACCTCTCATGGTTGTGATAATTCAGTTTCTCAAAAACATATTTATTGACTGCTCCGTTTTAGCTCGGCTGCTGACTCTTCACTCTTCATAGTGGCTGCAAATGATCAACGACTACTACAGTTTTAAATTTTTTCTTTCAGGACGAGGTTTCAAAAGCAATCAGTCAGACTAAAAACAGGGTTTACTGAGTCTGTTGCCACTTATGTTTCGGCCTTTGTCGTTGCTCAGAACCTTGAGCAACTTTTGGTCTCATCTTGAACCAGATGGTCAGGCTAAAACGTCAGCATACACACATGAAGCCTGACGATCGAACGGGTTGATTGTTATGAAACTTTAAGACATTTATGGTCCAAAGAGAATGAATTTATTAACCTTGTGGAGTTTCCTCTTTTCAGTCCCTTTACATCCGAGCCTCCTTTTCCTTTTTGAAGCCCTTAAGCTTTTAGAAAAGCATCCTTTTTATGGTTTTGCATCCAGTCCAACACCTATTTGTCATGTGATGTAATGAACATAACAAGCTTTAGGGACTTCTAGCAGATATAGCCTTAAGATTTTTATTCTATTTCTTAGCAGCATGTCTATGATACAGCCTTCTTTGTGCGCAGAATTTATAGGGATGGAAAAACAAAAAAGAAAGTGCGTCAGATACAAAGGCAGCTCCAGTGGACAATGCTCTATCAAATCTGTTTGAGCTAGAAAGCTTAACAAACATGGATTTATTTATACAGAAATGTCTGTGTGTACAGTACCCAAGACGCAAAACATCAGAGAGGGCGTGTGGTGGGAGCATGGGGTTACTGTTGGTCATCAAAGCCAGATTTGATCTCTGCCTGCCTCTTGGCAGCGCTTCAGCCCTTGGCTAATGTTCTCTGATGACAATATTTGGCCTCTGAAACTGTGGCTGTTTCTTGCCGCTTTGAATGGGAACTATTGTGGCATCTCCTCTGTCGGACTGATCAGCTGCAGTCTGACTCAACCTCTGTGTCTTTTGTCCCCTTTTTTTTTTTTTTTTTTAATGCCTTTAACGGAGCAGCACTTCACCTCTCTGTGTTACTAAAACAGCCCCTTAAACTGTACCGTAGGTGGGACATACAGTGTGTGTGTGTGTGTGTGTGTGTGTGTGTGTGGGGGGGGAGTTATCCATGGGATAGCTCGGAGGCCGTTCAGGCATTCCTGAAGTCGTCGTCATTCCTAACGGACAAGCTCTTTTGCATGAGTATGTGGGGTGGTGGTGAGGGGAGGGGGGGTGGGATGGGGGCTGGTTAGGATGCCAAGGGAACTTTTTAGCAAAACATCATGTGGCCACTTACCCACTGTGCAAATACACATGCACAAACACATACTGCAAACTATCCCCTTTTTTGGCAGTGTTGTGCAACACACACCAAAAACACACACACACACATACACAAATAAATCACGGAATGTCTGTGTTCGGGAGCCGAAGTCACTTGTGAGTTGCATTACATCTACTGAAGGGTAATTTTTGTCACATTTTTTTCCCCAAATTGGATGGCATCACATCAAACTCTCTCTCTCTCTCTGTAAACTGGAACTGGCCTCGGGGCTTTTTGTAAGCAAAGAACACAGTCTGTCTGGCTTTTCATGGAGCTCTCGTCCTTAAAGAAAAACACTGCTGTCATGTAGCATTGTAGCCCGTTTACTACTGTCTTTGTTTCATGTCCTCCGACTGTTATGCAATGCATGCACAGAGAATTCACCTCTTTACTGAAGCCTTTGCGGAGCAGCTTTCCAGACAAACGCGACATGTTAGGCTACATGCTTATGGGGAGGATTTCCTGGTGGTTTCCATTTCCATTCCATTTCATCAGGTGCTTGACAGGAAGCAGCTTGTAGTGTAATGTGCTTACTAATTTAAAAGCACTCCAAACAGAATTTTTCACTCTAGAACTGTTATGTATAAATGGCAGTCAGGGGCCCTTTACTGAATGGAGTAGAAAGAAATCCAAAAATCTGCAGTTATTCTGACTAATATAGAAAACATATTATAAGTAGCTCTGATTTAGAGCTGTTTTACTACATGAAATGATCCTGAATGGTCACCTAAATATGGATTTCTCTCATTTTTATCATATTTGCTATAAGAAGAATGTTAAAGACATTGTTTTAATCAATCCTTAATCAAAGATAGAGGCATCACAGACCTATTAGAGAAATATTAAACCTCCTTTATTCATCTTAGCAGCCAGGATTCGATTCAGTCCTTTGCTGTATCTCATCCCTTCTTTCTCCTTCCCTTCTTACCGGCCACTCTCAAGCTGTCATATCAAATAAAGGTAAAAATAAATCTAAAAAACTCCTTAATAACATTTTAATGGTACTTCAGATTGTGCAATACTACTATTCAGCCCAAATTTACTCAAATGCCATGACGTTCAAGTGTGCTTAGATTTTTTTAAATTATTTGAAAAGATTTTTTTCCTTTCAAACTGATTCTTTTCAAAAGTTCAAAATGCAAAATGACATGCATGACATGTCGTATGAGCAGCCGTGCTCTCATTATCCTCACAGAACATACGCAAACACACAGGTCAAGCTGTTTTTATCTAAAGCATGTTGTTTTTTCTAATGTAGCTGCTGTATCGTACTGTTGACTTTCAATTTATGGGCCAAAATAGAGGATTTTTTCTGTCAATGAGGCTTGGATTTTTTTTAAAAAAGAACCAAGGACAAACACAGACTTCAACATAAATGTGAACATGTTGAAAGAAACAGTCAGATATAAGAAGCGAGTTATTGTTTAGAAACAGTCATGAATGCCTTCTTCTTCTTCTTCTCAAGACACTCAAACAGTCCTCAGAGGTCAATGTTTCTGGCAGAAACAGCCGTAATTGTCCACTGCTTCTTTTTCTCTGGGTCATTTCCTCTTTGTGATATCAGCACTCAAGTGTTTCCCGAGTTGTTTTAATGTGGATTTTTTTTTTTCCCCACACAATAATAATATCATATTGTGAAACTCTTGTCCTCATTTAAACAAGGCCACCTCTGATGTGTCATTTTAACTCTGCGTTGCCAATAAAGCTTCTTCCCATCAGCACTGTACCAGACATTTATAAGATCTGAGCTGGGTTTTTTTTTTCCTTCTCATTCTATGTCTTTATTCCTGTGCCAGCTATCTTCATCTCTTTGTTTCATTAGATTACTTCGGTTCCCACCATAATTTATTGCTCTTGCTATTTTATTGGTAAAACCCGCCACACTCACATTCCACTTGATTAAACTGTAGCTTGGTGCAGAAAAGCAAAAGGTCAGAAAATGTGCACAGAGGAAGTGGCTCACAAACAAAAAAGAAAGGCCCCTAAATTGAAGTTAAATCACTTGTTTTGCTTGTTTTGTATTTTTTTTTAAAGTCTGTCCAGTGATTTTTTTTTAAAAAATGCAGATTTCACGGCGAGGGATTCATGCATTTTACAGCCTCTGTAACTGCCAATCTGAGCCGTATATCCACAAGTGCACGCTTTGTAATTTGCATCGCAATCTGCACATTCATCCGCCGAACTGAGGCCACATTCAGCGCGAGCAGTCGCCTGTTATTCAACACGAGCTGTGAGCTGCAGCAGCAGAAACGACAGGGACTGCATCTCCCATGTGACCCGTGCAGAAATGGGTTCGGAGTCCACAGGCCTCGGAAGAATTTGTTGTCCGACTGTTGGTGTTCCTGTTTATACATGAATCCTCTCCATGTACACACACACACACATATACACTCACACACAAAGCATTGCCAAAGAAAATCCATATATAATAGAAGGGGGGAGGCTGCTCTCTTACTCTTTTCTCTTTCTTTCATTCTCTTTATCTCCCTCTGTCCTTTTTTTAAAGTCTTGTAATACAGGGAAAATATGCAAACCATGGAGTGGCAATGGTGGGTTTAGCCAGTGGGAACACAGCGTGATTCCAGCAGGCCTCTGCCGCAGAGTAAACACTTTCTTTTCTCAAGCCAGAAATAGTTTGGCTAGAGAGAGAGAGAGAGAGAGAGAGAAAGAGAGAGAGGCAGAAAGGGAGGGAGGACAGGAGGAGAGACACAAAAAGCAAATGCGAAAGAAGAGAGGAGAGGAGAGGAGGGGAAAAAGGGAGTACAGCAAGGTTATGATGGTCAGAAGAAAAGAAGCTCTCTTTTTTTTCTTTTTAGTCACATTATTTCTTTTCTTTCCTCGTAAATTGTTCACACCGGTGGCCTCGCAATCAGTTACCTCAAATACAAACACACACACTGTCATGTCACTCAAGCAAATTAGGCCAATGGCAGCGCTACACAGGGGTCACGTCAAAAGTGCCGATTGCCTCAATCACATTAGTCCGGCACTGGCATCTGTTTAGCATTTAGTTAATTGTGATGTTATTAAGTTGTCAGTGAGCATTAGGGCGGCGATAAGCAAAGCAAATATTCTTCCAACCCAGCCAGGCAGTGTTGCACACATGTTGCTGGTACACACACACTGCTGTACACACACACACATACACATAACAGGAACGTGCAAACCCTTGAATCCTGCAAGGATGACTGTGACTCTGCTCAACCTACGGCTCACCCCTTATTCTGTTTAGTGGCTAAATTATCACATTAAAGACAAAATAAGCGTGTTAATGGGGCGTTTTAGCCCGGCGTGGCTCGCAGCTATAGGGGGAGATGTGCATTAGCGTTATGAATTTTGATCACAGAGTGTGCAGCAGCTTCCTGTCTGTGTCATCTGGTGAGTCAAAACGGTGATTAGCACAAGGCTAGTGCTCATCGTTTCAGCATCCCACTCATGATCGGGCAAGCTGTCCGCGGTCGAAGGCAGATTATCCGTCGGTCTGTCTGTCTGTCTGTTTGTCTGTCTGTCTGTCTGTCTGTTTGTTCCAGGCCAGCCAGAGAACTCACACAGGCCATTTTAGGTCACAGTGGGGATCAGGTGTCAGGTTCACCTTGCCAGGCGAATGCTGAGACGTACAGAGATGAACGTCTTTGTCTGTTTGCATCAAACGAGCATCACAAAGGGGATATTTACGGCTCCACGTTTGATATAGACTCCTCTCAGCCCCTCTTGAGGGCTTAAGTGTTCCTTTGCTTGTTTTATTTATAACACTTCTTATCTGAAAAAAAAAAAATAGATGAAATGTCAGGAAAAAAATTGCATAGTCACAATTTCCATGAGACCAATGTTTCATCTTCAAATGGCTTGTTTTGTCAAAAGGACTCAATATACATTTATTCAAAGAAGAGCAATTAATCATATAAGATGCATAAGCAGACTTTTTTGCTGGATAATTGACCTCAACATTAACAGTTTTAAAAGAAGATGGTCCACCTGCAGGACACAGAGATTCAGTGTCAGTTCACACCTTTTTCTTTCATGTCACAGTTTAAATTTTCCGAGGCGGTAATAGAAAGAGGTTCCTGTTCAGATATCCAGGGTCAATGACTGAGAAGGGCTCTGCATCTCAACAGGTTGTCACTGCATTATGTCGATTTACTGTCAAAATGTTTGTAAGATGATCGTTTAAAACCCTGCAGTCCTTTTTTCCTCTGTCTCTGTAAATAAACACCTCTTTCTCTTTTCCTCTCTCCATCTCCTCGTCCTTGGACTTCACTCTCACTCACCTTCCAAAATAAGGAGAGTACAAGTGGTCAGCGACACTAGTGGTGGCTAAATTAAATCAAGCAGCAGCGGCTAGACTACAGTCACTTTTCCTGCTACTGCCGCCCACCCCACCCCCACTCCTTCTCCCTCAGCAAACCAATTTTTTTCTCCAGATAAGATCTAAATGAGTTTTCCCAGGAGAAGGAAGATCCTCCGCTCGGCTGATGGATACCGCGCTCGGCTGCAGTGCTACCAACACCCCGTAGTAATCGGCCACCATAGTCATAAGTGCTACGCACAGTGGCCTTTGTGAATGCATGATGTGTGATTTGTGAGTAAATGAGATAAAATGTGTGAATGAGAGTTGGCACTGCTACTTCCCCCGCACCCAGCTTCATTCATTGAGAAATACCCAACTGGGCCCCTGCACTGCAGTGCCTCTGTGCTGGGGCTTAGTGTCATGGTGGGCACAGTTGCTTTGAGGCATCACCACAGGAAACTATGGGACAACAGCATGTCAGGGAGGGAGGCAGTATTCTTATGAAGAGGGGGAAATAGGTGGGTGGGATCCGGTGGCAAATTGGGATGTCCGTAGTGGTGCAACAGTCTGGCTGCGGGAGAATCCCCACATGGATGGATCATTGTAAACCAGGGACAGCAGCCACACATCCAGAGAGACCAATAAAATGATGTGGTATGGGCAGTGGGATGGTGGGTGAGAGAGGGGAGAGCGGATTATAGACTCCCAGAGGGCTCTGCGATTCACGGGCCATAAAATGGAAGTCAGCAGGACACACTGCAAATCTGGCCAGCCAATATCCACCATCCCTTTCCTCCCTCTTTCGACCCTGAGGATGTGTCTCGGCCGTACGTCACAATGCAACCCCGGCGAGCGCGTCCCGTTGTCGGACAATCTCAACTCCCTTGGATGCCGCTTTTCTCCCCCCAGTTACATTTGCATGTCACAGCCGCTGCGGCTTTGTTCGAGATCTGCCTGGTTAAAAAAAAAATAAATAAAGGACAGATAAGGAAAGAGACAGAACAGCGCAAATCTACGAAGGCCTTTGCCATCCGGAGAATAACAGAAAAAAAAAAAAAAAGGCAGCTTTTGTCAGGAGGTTCCCCACTTTCAGATATCCCATCGCATTTTAACCTTGGCGAGGCGAGGACTCTGAATATAAAAGGATTCGCCCAAGAGAGCGAACGAGAGAAAGAGATGTGGAACATTGGCCTCACGTCAACAATAGCCAGGGTTCTTTTGTCCGTGGTGTTATTTGGAGTAAATCTCCCTCAGTAATTAGATTGGAGCTGTTTGTGGACATCTTAGGAGAGTGCGTCAGTGTTAAAACAGCAACGCGCGAGGGCCCTTTTAATTTACAGTGCAAATACCTTTCGATTAGCGTGGAGAGAGAGGAGGGGGAGCAGGGACTGAGGAGGAGGGACAATAGAGGAGTCTTTCAATCCCTTTCTTTTTGTTGTTGTTGTTTGAGAGCGGGAAGAGATTCGAGCAGCTCTCCTGTGTTCCTTAATTGTGAAGCAAGGAGATTAGTACGAGTGCTTCCAACCTTTCACCCCAAACAAAGGAGCCATCAGATCCAGTTGCCTAGTGACACGGGGTTTCACACCGGCAAATTTAGCCACTGCCTTCCCCGCTCCAGCCCCTCGTGGTGCATCTTAGGAGAGGGGGAATAAAAAAATCTCCAGCTTCTCTGCTCGTGCATCCCTATGCAAACCACTTCTGTCCCCGTCCGTCTGACAGCACCCTTAATGGCCCCGAGCAGCCACGCTAATGAAAATGGCCGTTCATCCTTACTCCAAGTCTGTCTCTCAGACTCATATAAAAGTTAATGTACCCGTGACAATGACATTCAGAAGACCGTTTAGCTTGGGAAAAATGCTGCATTTTCTTGGTAGCAAGAGCAGCCGGGCACACAGAAATGTCCTTTTACACTGCGTGCAGCTCAATCAAAGGGCACTTAGCAGTGTCATATTGATTATGGGAGCTTAACCCCCGTCAATCTCTGATGGTTCATTTTGGCAGCCTTCCCGTAGATGGCTTCAATGAATAAAAGTGCCTAAAACAGAGAGAAAAAGGGGTTCCCTCATCTTAAGTCAGTGCTGGTCACTCGCAGCATAACAGCCACATTATATGTGTATTTTAGCAGGAGACAGCTGGATGTTTCTTGCATGTGTGTGTGTGTGTTTGTGTGTGTGTTGTCACGACTATCTGTCTGTGTCTTGAGGCAGGAGAAAATTATGAAGGCAAAACAAGCAGAGATCCTGGACAATCCCAATTATGAAAATGACATTTAGACCTAATTAATTATCACTCCATTTGAATTTGATTTCAGCTCCCGGTTGATGAGCTGACTTCAGCTCTCTATAAAGGAAATGAGCTCCTCACCAGCTGCACTATAAGAGACAGCTCAGATCACTTTACATACAAACAAGCTTCAATATAACATCAAACTTCCAGGTTATATGTTGTCCAATGCTTTTGATAACATTTACAGCAGTCTGTGTGAACTATTAGAAGAATAATGCCACATTACATTTAGAGTTAAATGGCAATTTCCAGGCTGGTGGACCTTAATTGTGGTTTGTGTTTGTTCCAAAGGTTATTTTCAGAAAAACCCAGAGAGAAGCATGAACGATTGCCTCACTTTCTTTTTATTCCTGGTGGAATATCTTTGCTTTGTGTACACATTAGTTACAGGAAGCCCAGCTTTGTTTTATGAGATTTACAGTAAGTGAAAGTCAGCAGCCTGGTTACAGTCATTCATTCATTCAGCCTGACTGCACACAGCTAAGTCAGGTCAGCTAAGAGAGGCTCAAACCAGGCAAAACAGATCTGTGTTTCCAAACAGGACCAGTGCGATGATATGTGAGTAATTTGCAGCAGCAAATATGGGACACGTCATGCTAGCAAGAAATGTCTTCTCTATTAACATAATGAGGAAAATAATGTATCTGACAAGCTGCACAAATGTTAATACTAAATATATATCAGTAAAATATTGACTGATAATATAATTTACATATTTTCTGCTATATTAGGCAGCCTACATCATACGCTATACACTTTACACTGATCCATCACCATGCACTGCAAATAATGTCTGTTTTTAGTGTTTGCAACATTATTATTATATAACTAAGTCAATGGCTGACTTGAAAGCAGGAAAATTACAGTAAAAAAGCTTATAATTTGCTTCAAATAATACAAACTTAGCTAAAAATACATTTTCTAAAACATAAAAACTAAGACAACAACTTAGTTAAAGAGATGAGATGTGTGTGTGAACAAATGATTTATTCAAAACAGAGGCCGCATGAGTGTGATGAATATAATGATATATATATCTATATGATGATATAATGAGTAAGCAGTTTATTCTTTGACACAACCACATCTCACACAGTTAAAAAAGAGAAGATCTGATCAAAAAACCCAACCTGACTGTAATGACATTTCTTGGCTGTGGAGGAATGAGGTTTCTTCTTGAGTGGTGCTGCTGAATTTGGCTCTTGAAGACAATATGGCGGCTTGAAGCAGCTGCTGTACTTTGAGACGGGGGGGAAGAGTGAGACAGAGAGCTGTCTTTGAGTCGAGCTCGTCTTGGAGGTGGCCTGCTATAGGACAATACTCCGAAAAAGAAACTCAAGTGGGACCCATTACACCCCAGCAAGGGGAGACTCTTATCAGTTAATAGCAGGTTTCCCCCTGAGAGCAGATTGTTTTGATAGATGGCACCTGGTCAGGCCTTTGCAACCAGCCGCAGAAAAACACTAGTGTATGTTAGATAAGCTCTGCAAGGAACAAAAATAAAAAATAAAAAGAGCATCCTGTGAGTGTTAATTTGGAGGGTTAAAGTACACATACATCTGATGTGTCTGAGTGACTGAACTTTCCTGTTTCACTTCTTCTTCTTCTTTTTTCTTTTTTTGTTATTTGCTGGTCGTAACAATGAGTCCTGTGCATGTTTGCTCAGGTGTGGCGTCAGGAGTGAATCAGCAGTTCGCCTGATTAGACAGCATTCTTGCCACAAATTACACTTTTTATTTGCTCTGTTTGGAGAGACCGCTGTGACCTGGAATGCTTTGATCCAGCTGCTGTTGACTTCAGTATCCTCAGTTGTTCATTAGTTGACTTTTTTTATCATATTTTTTTTTTGTCTTTTACTAAGTAACAAAGGCTGTACAGATTAAAATCACCTGCACAATCTCTGCTACTATTTTAATGCTGCTACCAAAAACAGGAGTGGAAAAGGAGTTTAAGTGCAGCAGGTTTTCTTAAAGCAGATGACAATAATCAAAACTTGTCTAATAACAAGCAAAAGTTTTATTTCAAATATAAAAATATAATGTAATTAAATACGAGTAACTGCTGTTTTTTTTAGCCAAACCAGCAGAGTAAATGCTAAAACCTTTGTTTCTTTTCACTGAAACTTTAATGTCTCTTTACATTTCAGATTAGATATGATGTTGTGTCTGTGATCTGGTTATTGTTGCTTAAGTTTTGGCTTAAAACCACTTGGTGAGAGTCTGGAAAAAAAACAGGGAAATACCCAAGTTTTGTTACCACAAACACGGCTGGAAAATGTCCCAACATCTTGTTAAAAAAAAACTAGTTTTGTTGCATGAAATGGGAAGTGAAGATGTCTCTTTTTGTTGTTGTTATCACTGGAAAGATGGTGCGAATCTTGACGTGAAATCAGCACAGAGTGTACAAGTTTTGCAGTCATTATTTCTGAGGAACATCACGAGAATCCTCTCTGAAACAGATTAAAAGATAAATGCTTGTACGTTACCAAATGCAATAGAAGTCACCGTTGAATATTAATGACCTCATATAATGAAAAGTAGAGAAAAGAAGCTTCCTGTCAGCGTGTGAAAGGTTAGAATAAAATGCAAAGTCTTGCTGTTGTGTAACAACTCAGGCTGATTCAAAACCACTGCACCTGATCTTCTGCTGTGATGATATTTCTTTCGAGTCAGTGATCACTGTGCACCTTCCCTTGTTGTCTTCGCTGCCCTCCTTTCCTGCTCTCCTGACTCTAATATGTAAATATTCTCTGGAAAATTAATTTAGCATTTAATTATGTATTTATTCACAAGCAAACACACCAAAAGTCTCAGTGGTGTCAGCAACGCGCTCGTAAGTCAGCGGCAAGCTGTTCACTGTCAGCTGACCTTGACCAACTTCTGCAGCTTTGGGGCAGCAGCATTATTTCACAGGAAAATCAGAATCACCTGCTCAGCAGTGTGATTTTAATCAGGTGCTGGTCAAGTGCAAAAAGATGAGAGAATAAAGAATGGGGCTTTCTGCATGCTAAAAAAAACTCCATGCACGTCACTGAAACGTTATTTTGGAAGACAGCTCAACCTTTCACATACACTTAAAATATAAAAAAATGAATCAGAGGTGCATCATAGATCTTCAGTCAGGCTCCAAATACATTTTAATATTGTTTAAAAAATAAATTCATGCTGCATATGAATTCTACAAAGTTGTTATAAATGTAAAAACTGAGGAAAATGAAGACAAATTAAGTTTTTGCAGTAATAAATTTATAGATCTCAGTGTGATTTACACTATTTAAGAAGGCTACGGTTTGCTATTATTAATATTTTAGGTCCTATATATCCAAGATTAAATCTTTTATTCGATTTGTTTTTATGTTTGTATTTTAATGTTTAAAATGTTTGCATTTGATTGGCTCTAACTTATTATTTATAGTCAACAGTGAGCTATAGAGTGAAGAAAGACCAGAAGCTGTCAGTAATATGAACCTACAGCCTGCAGTCTCATTTATTTAAAACACTGAAATGATAAAAAGTGTATTTACATTAAAAGCATTAAAACAATGCAGGTGTGAATAAATGCTCAGGGTCATTTCTACAGTGTTTAAGTTTGAATTTCTTTGCTATAATTAATAATGACAAAACTTAACTTTAAACTATTTTCTATCTTAAACAATGGAAATATTGATAATGTAGACATCATAAAAGAAATCTTTGCACTTTTAAAAGCTGAGATCATGTGAAAATCAATGCAAATTGTTTGGCTGTTGTGATGAAAATTGAGCATTTTTCAACAAAAATCAGAGCAGAGCAAAAAGTGGGAGCTTGACCTGCGTGTCAGGGTGGTGAAGAGGTGGATGAAGCACTTTGTTTACTGCGGACAGTTTTAGATTAGAGGAGATTTTCCATCTCTGACTCTAAAATTTAATTTTGTCAAAGAGGATAAAGATGAGATTTTTTTTTTTTGTTTATGGACAAGCTCAGCTTTTATTACTGAACAACCCCACCCTCTGTCTAAAAAAAAAAAAAAAAAAGAAAGAAGTTTCCTACTGAGGAATGTTTGGGGGTGGGTCCACTCGTCCAAACGGTGGTGTCCCCTTACAGTCCGGCTGACCAACAGGCTCAGGGAGGTGATTGATTGGGTGGTGCTGGGGCCACCAAGGACCCTCTCTGCAGCTTTAGAGGTTAAGGGTCACCTACTCTGCAAATCTGCTTCCTTTTGTACAGTCGCAGCACCAGAAGAGCAGTGTCACATCACCTCCCCCCTCCTCTTTTCTCCCCCGGCCCTCCTCCCTCTGGTCTTCACCCTGGGAAAATGGGGGAGGCGTCAATTAAACCTTTTCTTTCTTTCGCTTCAGTTCTCTCTATCTTCTGAAGTTGCTGCTTAAAAAAAAAAAAAAAAAAAAAAAACGCAAAATATTTAGGTTTAGATTCAAAGAGGCGCTCAGGGCCAAGCCGTGGTGCTGTTAAAAGGGGGGGTTTGTTAAGGTTTCCTCAGAATAAAACTAATGATAATGGAGCATGCAAGCTGTTGTAGAAACACTCCTTAATGGATTACTTAAGCAGCAATTAGCAGTACACTAGCAGACAGATACCAGCATCTGAGTGGTTTAAAATATGTGTCAGTTGTAATGATGCTATGTGGCAATTACTCTTCTTAATAGATTGATGTGAAACTGGTTGGACTGAGACATTGATATATTGGAATAAAGCCTCTTCTGCTCTCTCTGGTGCGTTTCACAAGTTCTAAAACTAGACGCTGCAAAGTCAGAGCTGCCTTGTATAAACTACTTCTTCTTCTTCTATACAATTAAAAAAAACCAAACCGGA
>JAPZDV010000006.1:22523332-22535532 GCA_029814665.1 Acanthurus lineatus | reverse complement strand
AAAACCAAACCGGAATGTAAAAACTATAACTCATTGACAGGAAGACTATAGGCTTTGCAGCCGTCCTTTAACACCAGAGCAGAGAAGAGCCCTGCAGTGTAATCCTTTGATATAGTCAGTCCGAAGGGTTTGCTGAGGGATAACATTGCAATTCAGAAAATGTGGCTGGTCCTTGGCCCTCAGGGGCCAAGCCTTTGTGGTCACAGGACCGGGATTACACTTTAACCCCCACCACCGCAAGCCAACCAGCTCCCCCAACCGCCCTGGCTAAGGCCTGGGGTCAGGTGAAAGGCCAGGAATCTTAAACAGGGCAGAAAAGGGAGGGAAAAAAGAGAAAGTCCGTCCTTTAAACATCACAAAATGCAGCGCTTTGACTGGATTTCATTTGGATTCCACCACCGAGGACCACAGCTTGTGCTTTGTTCCTCACCAATAAGTACATGCAGGGTCTTTCTACTACGTATCTAAACCTCCATTCAAGTAAATGTAAGGAACTGGGTTATGTTTGAGCTTTAAGAACTTACTTTGAATTAAACTCAGAGAAGAACAACACTGAGCAACAGCAGCAGCTCTGAAATAAGTGAATGAGAGGAGAAGTTTTCATACAAAAATAGAGTTAAAAGCAGACATATAATTCGACAAACTTGTCCAGTTATATAAAAAAACTAAAAAAAAACACACTACAGTGTAAAAACATTGTGTAACCGGTTACTTGAAAAGGTTTATGTTGTGATATTTGTGCATCTCCAAAAACCTGTTGATATCCAACTCTTGCATAACCCTTGAAAGTAGGTTCTGTCTCCTTTCGACCAGAAGTGTGGGCTTTTTATTTTGTGCCTGGCTAGTTTCTCTAAACAGGAAAGAGGCCATGTGTCCAGGACTTTAGTGAAAAATCCCGATTAAGACACGTTCAGCATGCATTGCATCTAAAAAATGCTTCTTGCAAATGCTTCATTGGGAATTAAGGCCTTATTGGGAGAATCCAAACAGGATATGCTGTTTACATGACTTTTCAATATGTCATGTTCTAATTAATAGTGGAAAATAGTGCATGTTAATGTAGTTCTTCCAGGCACTGTACTTGGACGAGGTGATTTTGAAGATTAGCTCTCCCCTTTCTCCAATTTGTCTCTTTTCTTCAGTATTTTCTGCTTCAGACCGAATCCTTTTGGAATGCGTAACATTTCACTCCACTTACTTTTTACAGCAAAACTATTACATGAAGGAAGAAGTCCTTAAAGCAGCAGGAAGTCTGAGCGCCTGTGCTGTTTGTTGCTCTCCGTGTTTGATGTTCAGCTTATCTCATCCTCACATTATCCAATTAACAATGGGAGAATGTAATGTTCGCATCATTTCTGTCAACAGCACATGATCAGTGTTTCCAAGGGCTTTCGTTGCTCATGTAATGAAATTTGTCTCCTGGAGAAAGAATCTTTGTTACAGATCAGGACGTTTTGGCTGCGTGCTGCTGCTTCTGCTGCTGCTGCTGCTCGGTCACACGTGGAAAGTCCGAAAAACGCCGGCGCTGTCTCTGGCCGCCGCATGTGTTTCGCCTCTGCCCACCCAAAGTGTGCGAGCAGGGGTCGTGTTTACGTCTGGGGTGTGTTTTGCCGTCAGATTTGTCAGTCAGCTTGTTCGCAGGCTAGTAATGGACTGCGGAAGCGATTGGGGGTCGAGTTGGGAGAAATCCCCCCACCCCCCAAACCCCCCCGCCCCAAAAAAAAAGAAGTGTGGATTTATTGCAGCATGTCTGGGTCAGAGAGTTAGCAGTGTCTCCCTCCCACACAACGATATAATTTCCTGGGTTCTGTCCACGGAGAGAAATATGGCCTGGAGACAAAGAGGTAGAGAGGAAGAGCTAAAGATAGAGCAGACAACGCAAAGTGGCAACACAAGGAGGCGAGGAAGACGCGGTGGGGAAGATGTCGACAACAAGTAGCACATTGTTTTCCATTAAGCGCAAAAAAAAAAAAAAACTCACAATGTATTTCATTAAGATCCTTAATGATTCTTAATGATGCTCAAGGAAGGAATGAAAGGCTCATCACTGAACCTTTCTGCTTCAAGAGGTAAAAAGATAAAGGCTGGCGATGCGTCCATGTTTTTCTTATTGTCAACCAATGAATTGATCCCACTGACAAGTACTGCCTGTTTAGACCTAATGTAGCTCGTTCCACCGTGCAATAAAGCTCCACTGTTCACCAAAAAACTTCAAAAATGATAGACTGTTTAACAAACAGTGTGGAAGGCCGCGCTTGAGCTTTGAGTTTGGCATCACGGCCTTCGCCATTTTAGGATTTTCAGGGCTGGAAGTGACCATATTTGGATGAGCGGATAGAGCTGGGGAGGGGGATACACACTGCTATTCAATAAATGTGAAGCCTTGCAGACAGCTAACTGCTAGCCGCTTCCCTTAATTATGCATAAATGTAAGCTTTGACATAATTAAAATGAGTGAGTCACACAAAAATTAACCCCGTGCAGTCGTCATGAGCGGAAAAATTAGAGATCAACAACCTGTTTTTTTGTTCCAGTACAAAAACATGTTTATTTTCTGCTATGAATTTAAGCACTTTAATGTTTTTACCCACCTCAAATGATTTTTCTGTAGCAGGATTTCCTAAAATTTAACACCATCACTCAGAAAACCCCACGTAGAGTTGATGAAGGTCATTCAATGAACCCTAAATGTTACAGGAGTTCCTTCTTTCTTTCTATTTTTCTTTCCAAATATCAAATTAGTTTGTATTCTCAAGATTATTTCATCTCGTTTTTTTTTAAATACCTCAAACAAAAACCAAATAAAGAAGAAAATGAAATTTTAAAAAAGTGCAGTCTGGCCTTCCAACTACCACTACAATATTAATGGATTTATTACTATTCTATTACTCTGCAGTTCATTGTGTGTGTGTGTGTGTGTGTTTTAGATTACAAGCCAAACTGTTTCTATTGAACGGCAGAAAAACCCATTTTGCACATCTACATTCTTTCTTCTTTATGTACGTAGTTACTTGTTGTTCTTATATGTTTCTATAACCTCTATCTGATTCTTTTATGCATCCAGTTAATATTTGCTGCTGCTTCAGCCTGGTTTTATTTGGTATTTAATGATGATTTGCTCTCACAGAAACCCATTATTAACCAGATGTGCGGCTGAATATTTGGTCCTAAAATCCTATTTAAAGAAAACTGGAGTAAAAACTTAGTAATCTCCTTTGTCATGTGTCTCGTACTGAGTTATCTAAAGGTATTAATGTCCAAAGAAATCTTAAAATAACGCAAAATGAGCTGGTTACAAGTGTAGTTATCTCACATCATCATCAGCAGAATAAAAAAGACCTTTAAACTGATGTGAGATCAGTTCTGTTGTTAAGGTGACTGTAGTTGTGTATTTTTTTTAATTTAACTAGACTTTACCTCTCAGGCGGGGCCCAGCGTTTTTAAAAAAAAGCGTTTACCCTTGATGACCCCGGCGCTCCGTAACAAACACCTGACCCTCTAAACTAGTTTCTAATCTCCGTTCTCAGTCATTAACAGGCTCTGCTGAGGACACCAGGCTGTTAATTCTTACCATATACCATATAAGAGGCTTTTTTTTTCCTTCTGGAGGCAAACTCCTGTGAACTGGAAGGTCATGTGAGGACTTCTCCCCTTCCCTGTTGCTCTGCCTCTCCAGTGGGAACCAGTGTGTGCATATGTGTGTGCGTGTCTGAGTGGAAACAGAGGAGCGCCCCCTGCTGGTCAGAGCCAGCACTGAGCCTTTTTTCCCCCCACACAGCTGCCTCGCACATGCTACCCAGCACAAGCACTTTACTGCTTTATTCCCTCTCATCAGTATCGCCTGTTCTTTATTCAGAGGTGACTTTATGGGGCCGTTTTGTTGCGATCGGTGCTATCATCGCCATTATATGATTATCTTCCACTAATCTCTCCAATGTAATAGTCCTGCAGGACCAATTTCTGGTGCAGGATTGTTTCTTATCTGCATTTTTAGGCAATCTGGGGCAGCAGGCTTCTCACTTCTCTCCAGAGATGGAGGCTTAAGATGATGGTCTTTTAGTAATGATTTCATTTCTGTCTTCAGCGAATCCCAATTTGATCATCATGACTGAGAATATTCAGCTTAGCTCGACAGAACTTGGCAGCGTCCTGGATTGCAGTATAAATTTGTCGGAGCATACGCTCACGGTGAAGAAAGTCTAAATGAGAGTGATAAATCTATATGCTTGCACTTGGTTTTAATGTCTCTGAGTGAACAGAATCCAGACTCTTCATTTTTCAAAGATAATATCAGGATTAGTTTTAATTCCTCCTGGGTACCGACTCTTTGTATGAGCTATTTCAGAAACCACAGGTGGGCAGATACAGGTGGTTGTTAGCAGTCCTGGCACCGACTGCACTTGTTTTTTCCCCCCTCATCTCTTTACTTTCTGAGAAGCTTTTGAGCCTCGCTGAGTTTCTCAGCTGCCTTTGATTTTTCCTTACAAATGTGAAAAACATGGACCTCCTCTGCTCTCATCTGCCTGAGCATGCATGCAGCTAAATGACTAAATCTCCAAGCTGCCCGGTGATATTGTGATAAGTGGAGTTCCCCTTGTGAAAAAAAAAAGATGAAGATAGGAATTCAATCAAAGCCACAAATTAGATGAGTGGTACAATTTTCTTCTTTTTTTTTCCTTCTCTTTTCTTTGTCATGCAAAAATGAAATACTGCCTTTGTGTGCAGAGAGGATGAGTGTGTATTAGTGTCTGCATGTCCGGTGTGTACTTCTGTCAGTGGTTTTATTAGAATTGTCTATTCAAAATACAAACTGTTTGAATTATAAAGAGCCCTCAGGCAACAACTTAATGATAACCTATACAGTATTCTCTAATAGTCTTCTGTTTTCATGTAATTAACTTTAATATGAAGAAAAATATAGGCGATGCTGATTATCATGATACAGTGTTCTCCTGCACCTTTAGAAGGGAAGTAATTAAAGTTAATGATAAAACGATTATAATGAGGATACTGGGAGTTTGCTCCAATAACCAAAAAAATGAAATATTTTAGGTCATGTTTATGTTTTATGAATCAGATCCTGTCATATAATGCATTAAAATGTAGGATGAATAAAATGCAGGTTATGATGCTATATATGCAATAAAAGAAAAGCAATTAATATTTATATCATTGTGAGAATTGAAATGTACAAAAACCTGGAGATACTGGATTATTATAGCAGTAGTAAAAGTAATAATGTACAGCAAAGACAAAACAACAAAAACAGGAAGAGACGTTAAATATATTTGTTCATAATTTTGGATCTAGTGTCGCAAACTCCGTTTAAAACCTCTGGAAACATCGATTGATGCAGTTAAGGTGCAGCTGTGTTGTCTTTTTTATAGACCTTGAATCTAATATTTAATACATATCAAATCAGTTGCAGTGTGTGTTGTTCAGTTTTGTGAGGTTTGAAATAATAATTGTTATAAATAACTTCAGTTGGTTGAAAAGAGCTTAAAAAAGATTCATATAACTCTTCAAAATAAAACTATCAATAGGTATTTGAGCATAGAACCAAAGATCGTGCATGTTGCAGTGTTAAATAAACAGACACATTTATTTTTGCACCACAACTCCATCAGCTGCAATCCTATTTTCTCTTTCATTTCAGTAGTTATTTTGCTTTATCTGGATACTTGTTGCTGCAGCGAGCCACTTCCACACATCACGGTCATTAATTCTTCGTCCATTTATTCTTATTACTGTATTATTACAGCACAACAGCACCGTGCTGTATGTAGAACCGCGAAAGGGCACAAATGAATGAAACGAGGCCAAGACTTCATCACAATTGTACTAGAGAGAGAGAGAGAGAGAACAACCCTGTGCACTCCCCCTCACACCCCCTCCCCCCCCCCAACCTCGAAATCAATTTCCTTTAAATGGAATTAAGTGAGACTGAAGCACACCACTGTATTAGTTCTTCAAAAAGCAACCCTCCCAGCAACTCTTACACACACGCACGCACACACACACAAGAAACACACACACACTTTCCCTCCCTCCTTCCTCTCCGACGGCTGCCGTTTTCCCCTGGATGGAGTTTGATCGACACACAGCTGATCTATAAATAAAGGCTTTTCTTCCGACCCACAAAGTCATGCCGGCCGCTCGCAGTTTGGCTCCAAGGTCGCAGCTGCCTGAACTCCCCTTTATTGCACTCGTTCACCACTTGTTTGGGAGATGGCTTTTAAAGCACTCTGAGCAAATGTAAATCTGTTATTTCGATGGAAATGGACACATAACAATGAGCAAATGAATGCATATTTGAAAGCGCTTAGATATTTCACGGAGGTCTCCGGTGGGCTGCATTAAACCCACCTGAACACCTTTTTAACATTTCTAATCACCAATTTATCGTCATGCACATGCGTCACGCTAAGTGGACGTTATCAGGCAGATGTTTCGCACAAACGAGGCCTTAAAAATGATATGAATCATTAGGTTTTTGTTTTGTTTTTTAAGGCCTTTGTGTTTAAAACACACTGTGGTGTAGTTTGTAATTAACTTGCCTAGACCTATTTATTAAATCTAATTAAAATGAGTTTACTCTCTTCGTTTAAATCGCCAGCCACATTTGGTGAAAAAATCCACTTCTTAATTTTCCTCCTCATCCAAAATGTCTTTTCTGCAATAAACTAGATGATGAAACACTGCAACCATCTCAGTAACCTGTTTTTATCGAAAAATATACAGAGAATTCTTGGGAGTTGTTGTCGACTTCAGGCAGATGCAGTTTCAGTTCATTGATTTCAGTTCGTTTTTGCAGTTTTATTCACATTTTGGCAGGTAATTTCAAACTATGTGTACAACATTTAATACCAGAGCATTATATGAAACAAAGCATCATGAATTCACCCCTTCAAGCACTATGAGATGTCCAGGCTTGTTTCTGCATGTTGGGTTGTGATTACACATGAGGATCAGCAGAGAAAAATGTGTCCGAGGTTTCAGATTTTGTTTTTTTTTATTTTAAAAATAATCTGACTTAAAGCGAAGTAACAATAAGATTCACAAGTTTAGAATTTTTTACTAACTTTCAGGAGGCTTTTTTGCACTCAAAGTTTAATTATTTTTACCACAAAACTCTGATAAAACTCAGAATTTAATTAAATATCACCCAAAGTGTTTGGTTCAATCTGAAGAAGAATCTATACTTTATTAAATGGTTAAGTTAAACTAACAATATGAAACACAGTCAAACTCAATGTCTTAAAATAGATGACATTTCTGTTCTTTATTTTGTGGAGTTGTGATTAAATGATCTCACGCAACTTACAGAGATCATCAGACCACATCTTTTGTTACTGTTGTAAGAGGCAGAAAACAACACGCTGTGCATTTAAAATATAATACAGACAGAAACTTTAAATTACTCTAAATAATCTCTAAATTACTGAACTGTATGTCCTCCTAAAAAGCTGTGTTGAGCTTCCTCTGCATCCTCACCTCCACCCAGACTTCTGCTCGCTGATGCCTAAATCACTATTTTATTTACTGCTTCTTACTAATTTATCTCCTGCGTTCTCTCCTGTTCACCGTCTCGCTCGCTATTACACACTCAAAGTATGTTTGAGTGCAATTTGTTGTTCACTTTCTTGCTGCATTCAGCCTGTGAATAGCAGCCTATAAGTGGTATTTGTGGCCATATCCTTTGCTTATTTACTGCCAATTGTTCGGCTCACAATCACGCAGGCGTATTGTTAGTGTTTCTCTGCTTCCATACAAAGACTGTTGTGGGCTCTTTACACAACATCTTGATCTCATTGAGGAAAACTCAGGTATCGGATGATTATTTTTTCTCTTGTTGTACTGTTAACTCGTGGCGGCGGAGGTGGCTGAGCACGGGGCCTTGCGACGCCGCGATGTCAAGGCCTCGCCGCTTCCTCGTTGCACGTCGAGGACTGTTGTGCAGCAGAAGAAGGGCGCAGCCTTCACCTGCTCTCCGTGTTATATTCGCCGCATTTCTTCCGGAGCAAAAAAAAAAACAAAACCCCCTCTTGTACGTGTGTTAAATGCAAACCTTCCTAACAATGGATGCTTGTAGTGCACTGTGACTTTACTCTCAGACCTCCACCCCTGTACTCATCCTCTGCTACTCCCAACAAAAGCCCCACGTTAACTACATTAAGCCGGCCGAGAAGCATGCCGTTCCTATTGTACCTAATACCTTTATCATTCAGGAGCGATTTGGCTATGCTTTTCCCCCGGAGCATTCACATATGATTCACTCTACTTTTTTAAGTTACGCACATCAGATAACCTCCTTCTCCCAGCCCCGAACACCCATCATCCCCGGCCCTTTCTCTCCCACCCCTCCCTTCCCTTCTTCTCGAGCCGTCTGAGAAAACAAAACAAACACCCTATCCTGTCCAGCGTGTCTGTGTTAGAGGGGATGGAGGGTGCTGGGTGTGTGTGTGTGTGTGTGTGTGTGTGTGAGTGTGTGTTGTGGTTAGGACAGTAGAGTGAGGTGCTAAAAGCCTTTTGTCCAGCAGGAAAGACGATGTCAGCAGCCACAGTGAGGGGAAAAAAGTGAGGGGGAGCTGGGGTCATTTGGCTTCAGCCTTTGTGTGTGTGGTTTGTGTGTGTGTGTGTGTGTGTGTGGGTCGAAGGACCTAAGAGCCTGTGACTAATGTGGGTTTGCAACCCCGTCCCCCCCAGCCCCCTTTTCCTCTTACATTGTCTGCCCCCACTGTCCAGATGGCCAGTGAGAAGAATAAATCCTGGGAAGGCGAGGAGAGATTTGGGATTCCATTGCAGGACAGGGGGTGAAGGTGGGGGGGGTGACGGGAGGCTGACAAGGTTTTGGGAGGAAGTGGGTAAGTCACTCCCAGTCGGAGCGACTCACAACCTCTTTTTTTATTTTAAGGGAGCAGAAAGTGTCCTGTGAGTGGGAAATGTCACTTCTTTTACTTGCACTTTCGGAGCTTTAATTGAGATTAAACTTCAGTTAACACGGAAACAATCACATCCTCCTCCACATTCTGCACTTCGCCTTTTAGGTTTACATAAAAAAAACACAAAAGACATAACTTGAATTAAATAAATAACTATATTATAGCAAATTACCAGGGGAAGCCTCCATTTTTCTGTTTAATAGACCTTTAAACATATGAAGTCAAACCTTTTTCAACACATTTTAGTTCCTCAGTGAAATAATCTTTGTGTGCTGTGAGACATGACAAAAGCAGGTGATTAAATCTATTAAAATAATAATTTCATTCAAATATGTCGTTTTTAATTACATCGAACTTTTGCCAGCGATTGTCATAGTCTGCTAGAGTTGATATCTATTTAATAAACATCACAAATCCCGTGAAATCAAATCAGTGTGACAAACAGAATAAAAGTGCAGCTCAGATTCCACACATCAAAGCTGCATTATGGTTTAAAAGCATTAATAAAGCAAAGCAAAGTTATTAACATTCTGAACATATATTTTAAATTTTCCACAAGACATGTACTTTCCTTTAACACACTCACATGTTTTGACTTTAAACATCATATGAAGAAAATTTTTTTTCTACCTAAAATTGATTTTAAAAGCTTTTTCGATTTAGATTTTTAACCATGTGCATTTTTTATTTGGTGAGTATGAGGTGATATTATCTTAAATTCCCTGTGTGAATAACTTCCTTCCTACTAAAGATGATGCATGTGAGGTAGGAAATAAAATAGAGGACATTTTTGTTGTTTGTTTTGACGTTTTACAGAGTTTTTAAGTGTTTCCCCAATCAGCTCAGCAGACATGACACAGACAGCAAATGGAAGGTGACAGTTTTGGCACTTTTTGTTCCCGTCTGGAAAACTCTTCCTGCTTTGTTTGCCTTCTCATCCTCTCCTATGCATCTTCAGTCAGAAAGAAAAGCCATGTCAGTGCTCAGGTCTTTTAAAATGAGTTTGTTTAAGTAATTTTCTCCCTTCGGTGCTCTTTTGTTAATGTACACAGTTTACATTTGTATGAAAATCTTTGCAAAAAAAAAAAAAAAACCTTATTGTTGCACCCGGTGAATCAGGGTCTCAGAAATAGATCTGAGAGGATTTTTTTATTTCATGCTCACGATCATTAATCTTGGTGACAGGGATTTACATCAGCCGACAGATTCAACGATATATTTAGAGGGAAAATGTCTCCATTTCCTGTTAAAGAGAAAAATAGGACTGCACTCAAATGTGGTGCTTTATCTGTAAACACACAATTGAGCATTTTATGTGGAGAAAACTGGGTATACAAATGACTGAGCTGTGCAGATTTCTCCGTGGGATATTCGAACCTCCCACTGAATGCTGTCATTTATTTTCATTGGTTTCCTGCAGTAATGGACTTCGCTTGAACAACATCTTCGTATTTAACCTTGAGAACGAAGCATATGAGTGCATGTGTGCATTTATGCAGTCACAAACACACGCGCAGACACACACTTTACTACGATAATGATCATGTCACTTACTTTTTTTTTTCTCCCTAAAAGCACATTTGGTTCAGCTTTTTGTAATTTCAGAAAAGTCACAATTGAAATTAAGCCAACATTTGAATTTAGCAAAGACAATAATGCTCTATTAGCCACTGTGACTCAGTGTGCAGGTATTTGTCTTGGTGACATTGGAGCTCAAACTGCCATATAGAGCTGGAAATGTATGCAATGTATCACTTTGTATAGTCATTTAGGAGCAAAATGCCATACAAAGTATACGTGCAACTGCACATAAAATACATAAATGTGATATTATGCAACAATATATTAATGCATAGTGCAGTACATGTTGTCTGTAAAAAAGCAACTCAGTATGTATTGTATTGTATTGTAAGTGTACGTACAAGTACGTAAGTGCGAAGTATTGCATGAGAAGAGTTGAAGGTGAATAAGTTTTTTAATTCAATGATTTAAACACCTTTTCTGAACAGGATCTAACATTGTTGATAGAGAAAATAAGTTAGCAGCTGTTTAAAAGAGACAAAATAATATCAAGTCTTGTCTAATTAAAAGTAAAATAAATTTAAAGACCTTTTTATCTCTTGGATGGCCGGTGGGATTATTTCCTGTTTGTGACCTCACCTTGTTCTTCAATATTGAAGCCATACAAAATGAGCCTATATCACCAACTTCTGACAAAACTAAACTCTTCACAGTCCAGATTTTTTGCACAGAAACAATTATTAAAAAACAACTAATATGTGTTAACTTTTTCTCCCTCTTTGAGAGAAGTTTGCTTAAAATTCGCTTGAAAATTAAATAGAAATATGACGACCAAAGACAAAAAAATTTATTGTAAAAATTAGTATCCTGACCCATAATGCATCTCTGTAGCATCTTTAATGAGACTCACTTTTTTTTAAGTACACATCTCCAGTTTTTAATTCTGTGATATCTGTGGTCTTTAAGTACCAGCTGAGATAAAACTGATGACTTTGCCATGATTTTGATACTTAAACTGCTTTGACAACAATGTGGTTCAGGTCTATTAAGATTTAGCCTAAAAACACATTTAGTCAGGGTTTGGGAAATATTTTGGTTTTGCTTAAAATAACCAGTTTTTCCTAACAAACAGGGCTTGAAAATATCTCTTCGCCTCGTTAAAATGTCTTACTGGTTGAAACTGGTGTCTAACAACAGTCTGCTGCTTACAAGCTGTCACAGCAACACCAAGTCTGCTCGTATATATATTATGTGAACCGCATCGCTATAATATTGTAGAAATGTTGACCAGTATATGTAATGTCAAATTCAGCGTATCCATGGTTTGACAGGAACGAACAACGCCAACATTTTTTACTGGCGAGTCTTTTCCGGCAGCTGAAATGCATTTTGGGTTCGAGTGCGTTGCCATGATTATAGCCTGCGTTATCAACTTGTATTTCAGTAAATGCAATTTTGAAGTCTGATCCACCCCACCGGCCCCTCTTGGCCCTTCACCAGTTGTACATGGCGAGGCCCCGGAGCCTCCTGTTTAAATCAGGGGGCTCCCCCCCGCCCTCATTGGCCGGCAGGGGAAGAGCGAGCCAGTTGTCACGGCCAGGCTGGCTGAGAGCTGGGGAGGCCAGCTGTAGCACAGGAGCTGTTCCCTCTCATTTCCGGTTCGTTTATGTGGGGGGGGGGGGGGGGGGGGGGGGGGGGGGGGGGGGGGGGGGGGGGGGGGGGGGGGGGGGGGGGGGG
>JAPZDV010000006.1:22492953-22513041 GCA_029814665.1 Acanthurus lineatus | reverse complement strand
TGACTGAGCCAAACCAAAGATGGACAATAAACTAAGAAGGAAGGGAGACAGGTAGAGAGAGAGAGAGAGAGAGAGAAAAGAAAGTGAATAGGATGCAAGTCTGTCAATCAAAGCCTGTTAAGTACCTGAAGTCCTGGAGGGATTCCAGAGGCGATCGACCCGAGTCAATAGCCTCTTCATTGATAAAAGCAGAGAGGAGGAGAAGAGCGAGGGGAATACAGCACAGGCGGGAACTAGCTTAGCACTGGTTAAATACAGATACTAGTTAGCATTTAAGCTAACCAGTATGATTTCACTAACCTTACTACAGACTGATCCTTAGGAAGTCAAGTCAAGTTACTTTACATTTGGAACATAATTTGAACATTTATACATAAAGTTGTTATTCTTCAGTAGAAATAGTTGAACCTACATTCAGTCACTGAATAAACTGTTTAGAAGTTTTAACACTGAGTTCAGCTTAAAAGACAAAATAATGAGTCATATGTGCCACCAAATAAATCAAAATTGTAGATAAACATTTAATCTGCAGTGTAACTTTGTTGGCATGTATACAGATATTTTATAAACAGATATTTTTCCACTGTGTTTTACGAAATAGCTTTTGTATATACATATCTTTGAATAGCATATCTCTGAATGTGCATAGTGGGCTTATTATGTATAAATAAAATGATACAGCACTGTCTTTAAGCATTAGGTTAGGCTGTAAACTTGTGACTGGACCGAGCAGAGCCAGCCAAATAGAAACAAACTGGTAGTTCATCATTGTTTCAAACAAATGATCATTTCATGAAACAGCAATATAATACTTGTGAAATATCCATCGTCAAGGCCTGAAACCATGCGAGCAGTTTGTAAAGACTCTAATGTTCATGCAGCAAATGAGAAGGACTCAGCAATGTTGAGGCTAAAAAAAATAAAGTTTGTCCAAGGAATGCATGAACGAGTGAATGATTACAGCAGTCATTCTTCTTGTGCAAAAGCAGAAAATCTCAGCTGATTTCGAGTCCAGAGAAAAGGTCAGCGGTTCACCAGCACATTAGGAATCAGCCTCACCTGTTGCTGACAGATTAGCACCTCAGACTCTCAGACATAGGTGTTCAACAAGGATCTAATAAAAATCCTTCACTCCTGCAGACACATTTCTCTCCCGCGCAACAGAAAATGAAACATAGACACATAGTTTCAGTCAGAAACAGAAAAGGTTTGTCAATATTTATTTCTCTCCCCTACATGCACAAAAATTAGACTCTTTTTTTTCTCTCCTTGGTAAATCGTCCTCCTCTTCTACGAACTGAATCTCCTATCTTCTCTCCATCCTTCCTCCTATCATCATCCTCCAGCAGTGAAATCCTCCCTCCATCCTCGTCCTCCAGCGTGCAGAGCAGCCGAGACAGTGATTGATCTGGCATGGAGGCTGTCGTGGGCCCTCCTCCTCCTTCAGTGGTTATGAACATGAGGCGGGCTGCTCTTCATAGATTTTTAAATTAGTGTCAGCTTTGCCCCAAAGATGTGTTATTGACTGATGAAATAGAAACTGAGCTCCAAACACTCAGTCCTTCCCCAGAGTTTTCCCCAGCCTGGTAATTGAAAAAGTGTGAAGGGAGTGTGTTCGAGGGAGCGTGCAACCGTGTGTGTCTGTTCCAGTGTTTGTGATTTTATGTTTGTTCGCTTGCAACTGTGCGCTCTTTATCTCTGCTGGAGAAAAATGCACAGTGCTCGCCGGAGTCAAGATTCGATTGAAGTATTGCATAGGAGATCTTTATCTTTCTACTCAGCCACCCTGAAACATGACTATTGTGCGCACCTTTAATCCCATAAATACAGACTACTTCATGTAAGCTTATGAAACCGCAGTTAGTGAACTGTATTACGCCTCAACCCGCAACATCACATCCCATCTAAGCTGTTGAATATCTTGGGTCTTAATTATTGAGCATGCACAGCCTTTAGTGTGATTTTGTGAGTTTAAGCAAAGTGGCACTTGTTGTACTCTGTGAACACCGACAGCTCCACACTAACAGAGTTTTTTATTCCCTTTCAGGCCTGTTTTTAGTAATTCTGTCCACTTTTTTCTGCTGAGAAATAGAAATATGGCAACATGTGACAGGCTTAAAAATATTAAGCCTCGAAATTAAGACCCAAGTCGAAGATCATGTCCCTTTGGTATATTAAATAATATCATGCCTCTCATCATTAACCCCCCCTGTTCTGTTTTTTGCCCCGCAGGGTCGGACATGGCCATCTTCTGCCTGCTTTGTGGGAAGCGTTTCCAGACCCAGACAGCACTGCAGCAGCACATGGAAGTCCACGCCGGCGTTCGCAGCTACATTTGCAGCGAATGCAACCGGACTTTCCCCAGCCATACTGCACTCAAACGTCACCTACGCTCACACACAGGTAAGTGGGGGCTCACGCCGACCGTCTTCATCCTCCACAGTGGTGAAGCCTGAAGGTCACAGATGACACAAGTGGATGCTTTGGTGTCTGTTAACTTTCAGCGCCCTCTACATGTCTGGGTTATGGTTGCAGACTGAGTGGTGAAGCTTTGATGTTTCCCCTCACATTCGCATTCTTCAGCTTATTCTAAGGAATCCCCCGACCCTCAGAGGCCGGAGGGGATATGTAATCTCCTTGGTGTATTGAGGGTCAGCCCCAGGTGTCTGCTCCCATTTAACCCAAAATATCTGCCCATGTAAGCCTGCGGGAGACATCAGAATCAGTCTCCAAAACACCACACCTAGCTCCTTTTGACATGAGGGTGAAGTAGTTTTCTTTTTTTTTTCTCTTCTTGTGAGGTCTTTGAGCCACTCGAGAGAAAGTAACTATCCGGAGCTTAGACCACAGGTGAAGGTTTGAGGAGAGCCTCACCTTCAAGCTCAGCTTCCTTTAGAGCCACAATAACCTAAGAAAATGATCAGTTATTACATGAACTGTCTGTTAAAATCTGAATTACAAGTCGAAGAATTAGCTATTAAAGCTATCAGTAATGATGACCATCCCCAAAAGACAAACCTGGGTCATGAAAATGCAAAATTTCCCTAATTTGCCACACCTACCAGCTCCTGCCTCATTAACTAATAATTCATTCGTCCCAGTCCAACTCGTTTTACATCAGTGCCTCAGGTGCAGCAGTGCAGGAGCATCTCTGGTCAGGAAATCACTTACCTCTGTTGCTCAGGCTTAAATACAAATTTGCATTGAACTTGCATCACCGTTTGTGTTTGCTGCTTTATTCTCCACAGAGTTCCCTTGAATTCTGCTTCTACCGAAGTACTAATAATGCCAAGCAGACAGTGCAGAGATTTTCATTAAAACACTGAGATTTGTCTTTAGAAAAAAAGGAAAATTTAGTGGGATCAGTTTCATTTTAAAGATTTTATTTGAGACATTTTGACTACTGAATCAGCATGAGAAGAATTAAATTAATATTGTGTGAATGAAGTGTTAATTCCTGAGTTTTGACACAAAACAGCCAATCAAGGGGTTTTTGTTACATTTCAGGATAAAATAAGCACCTAAACCTGTTTTTTAATGTGTAAACATTTTGATTTAACCTCCACACGATGAAGATGAGCCTTTGATTAAACACATTCTCAATATTATTTTGTTATATTGCTTTTATATTACTTCACAGCAAGGCTGGATTATATTCTGACCCAAGGTCCCAAATCCTCAGAGCAGCTCCAGCTTCCCTGTGTAGAAAAAGGCTTTTGGTTTTATACATTTATTTGACTTTTTTTTTGAATATACAGGAAAATCCTCTGATAAAACAGTAAAGTTATGACACGATGAAGGTGTTAAGTGATGACCTACTTTATTACCTGATAATCAGGACCTGTGCTAAACTGGGTCTTGAGTTAAGAACTAATTTAAAGAGCATCACTTCAGGCGATATTGTGTTTAAATGTTGCATATTCTTGAAATTATTTGTATTTAATGGAGGCCACAAGATGCATTCGCACTCAAGATTTCAGTGTGATTTTACATATAAATTGTTTCATTTTCTTGGATTACCAAACAGCATGTTAGCCCACCGTGATGTATGGAAAAAGACAGGGGGTTTTTTTGCGCCCTTGTATGAAAAAACCTTCCTTTCTCTCACAACAAGGATTGCCGGGGGGAAAAAATATAGCTTACAGTGTGATACAAATTTTTTTAAAAAAAGCCATGTTTTATTTTAGGGAAATGGGAGTAAATTATGCAATCGGAGCCTTGTTACATTGCAACTTTCAGCTCAGCTAAACAAACAGCATTAATTCAGGTCAGAGTGTTGTTTGTTTTTTTTCCTTCAGTCCACCAGTAATTCTCTCAGTGTTGGCTCCCCGCTGAGGCGAGGCCAGGATACTAATACATTGTTGCGAGGGAGAGCAGAGGTAGGCTGACGGATGCGGCTATTGAGAGTGAAAAATAAAAAAAAAAGGAAAAAAACAACACACCCATGACAGAATATGAACACATGGAAATGAATCCCATTTCACCGGCGAGGGATGGATGCTTTTTTTCCCCCCTCCTCTCTCTCTCTCCCTCTCTCTCTCTCTCTTCGTCTCTCACCCAGCCGCCTGTCTGCGACCTTAAATAACAGTCTCACTGTCAGAGCCGATTTAGCTCACCAGCTCACGGATAAATATTTGAAACGAAAGGCAGTGAGATGAGAGCAGTCGGCCCTATTTACAAGTCAGGCGAATACACCATTAGTGTGTGATGGTGGTAGGGGCTGAGGGGAGGTGTGTGTGCGTGTGTGTGTGTGTGTTGGGGGGGTAGCAGTGGGTGGGGAGAGCTGCTGCTGTTGCTGCTGCTGCTGCTGCTTGAGCCGGCTGTACAGTAGCGATGCACACATCTGCTCCGTCTAGCAGACATTGGAGAGGACACAAGCATCGTCTCTGATCCACCTGCCCACCCGGGCGACGCAAATGTCACCTCAGCTCGTCTCCGGAGCTGCAGATGAGACTTCGCAGCCTTCGTGCCACTTTGAACCTCATCCCGCTGTGGGCGTGTGTTAAATCACAATGAGCCAGCCGTGAAAGCAATCGTTTAAATATGATGTGGAGCCTTTTGTCAGGGGATTATAAAGTCAGCAACTCACACAGCCAACATGGCTGCCAGAAATAGGTCCTAATTTACCCTCCAAATAAAAAAAAAAGGAGAAAAAAGAAGAAGAAGAAGAAGAAGAAGTAGAGGCATGGTGTTCCTCTTCATTTACACTTTGATGTTAATAATCTCGTTCACTCTTTGCTGGGTAACAAGGCAAAAATAGTGTTTTAAAAAAAGACAGAGCTAGACAGACTGCTTGTTAACACCAGAGAAACAGCTCGTAAGTTTATATATACAGAGTTTATACAGAGACACATGTGCACTGGCCTCGTCCAACAGGTCCATCCAGTGTGGACATCCGTCCATATTCATCTAACATGTATTCATTATTGTCCCACAGGCACCTTAAACTGTCACTTTTAATTCTGCTTGTTTATTTGTATTTGTATTTGGCCTTTGATTAATCCAGCACGCATTAAAAATACAAAAACAAATTAAATTTGGTTTCTGACATCAGGAGGAAGAAAGTACTTTTGAACAAAACAAATTTTGTAGTTCCTGTAATAATAGTGCTTGAATGAAAAAAATTCAATTAAAGGTTCTGTCCACCATCTTGGGTGTTACTGATGTTAAATAGCTCCCTGTCTTTTTAGTAAAATATTAACATTAAATTAAAATACAGGGTTTGGGTGTTTTTTTCCCAAATATTATGCAAAATAGTTGTTATTACTTTATTCAGTCCTAAACAGTGTCTGCTGATTTCACCTTAACATCCGTGGAGTAACCTGAAAGCTGCCTGAGAGACAAAACCCTGGGCAACAATCTGTGCCTGCTGTGGCTTGTTAAGCTTTTTGCTGTCCGTGAACATTTGAAGGAGACCGAGATGAGAATCAATATTTTTATCAATCAGTAGTTTCTCTCACCTGAATTAAGAAAACTAGACGGTTAAAGGAAACTGTTAGGAGAGATTTTAGTGAGTAAAACTGTCTTTGAACAACTATTACATGTCAACTATTGTTTTTTTTTTAAATTTAAAGACACATTTAGTATTTTGTTTTCTTTTTTATGTTATCAAGCGTCAGTCGGTCAGTGTGATGCAAAGGCTCAGACAAAGAGCTAAAGGAAAACAGCAGTTTTGTCCTTTTAAAGTTTAAACTCTGGACTGTGTTACAGGACATCATATAAGATCAAACTATGTTCATCAAACAAAGAACAACACCTCTTCATTCAAAACCATCCAGAAATTTCCAAAAAAATGCATTTTATTATGACATATATTCATACTGATTAATATCAAATTATAGAACATTGAACCCTTTCAGTCTAATATTGTTTATGAATTGCTAAGCTGTTTTTTTTTATATAAGAGATGGGTGACTAAGACACACTCTCATCTGCCCTCTTATTTTCTCTACATTCAGAGTGATTCATCACATACACACTCAGATTTTTTTTATTTTTTTTGAAGGCACAAGCTGTGAGTCGAGCACAGCCTTTGTGAACATTTTCCTGTGATTTTTAAACGATTGCTTCCCACGATTATTTCACTCTTTACAGGGAAAACCAGGATTTGTTATCTAATTGCCATGAGAAATGATCTGCAAGTTTATTCTTATTTACCAACATTTTATTTATGCTTATAGTTTTATTGTTCATGTTTCAGTTATTTTAGTTGAGCATTTTCTTCTAGAAATGCAAAATCCTCACAAAAATAAAACAAATACCTAGCATAAAGTGAATGTGAGAGGTTATATTGAAGTGCACGATTGACTGCATGGTGCTGCTCTAAGCTTATTAATGCATGCAGTATAAGAGAAGGTAAATCCTTCATGCAGCCATTTTTCGCATAATGTTCAAATTGCAGTATCACTCTTAGATATTTAGTTGTAACAATAATAGTGTCTAATGATTACATTGCTCCCGTGTCGACTGCTGCTCTGCATTTTGATGCGGTTACAGACTCCTGAATGTTTGATTCCACCACCTGTTGAACCATCTGCAAAGTTTTCCTTTACACATTTTGATCCACGGTAATTGTAATAAAAAAATTCCCCTCAGCTGGACTTTAGGCAGCCATTGTAGCATTAAAAAATAAATGGAAAAAACCACTGGAGCCGAAAGTTAATCCAGTTATATTACTGCAATAATGACATTTCAAGGTCAGAGTATTTAGGTACAACCGTTTTATGGCATCATTAACGAAGTTTAGCAGCGTAATGAGGTGACTATTTCATACAGGAGTCTGCAGCACACAAAAGCATATTCGCATGCATGCAAAAAGCTCCAAGTTCGCACATCTTTTTCCCATTAAATAAGGCAATTTTGGCAAGAATTCCATGTAAATAATGAGATCTGAATTCCCAGAATTCAAACCTAATTTTAATGGACAGATTGTGGCAGCTCATCTGCTTTAGAAAGCTTTCTGGATGTAACTTGGTTATTGGACGAGTCGTCGTTCTGTTGTATCGACTGACAAAGAAACCTGCAAAAAGCACTTTTATGGGCATTCATTACGTGTGCTTCTTTTTTACCTGTCTGCCGGCTTATCTTTTAAAAGCAGCCTCGCCGGTGCAGGCTCTGACACTGGATCACCATTTAGGACGAGGGAGGGAAAAAAAAAAAAAAACAACCTGATTTAATGCTGTTTATTTCAGCATCTTAATCATGTCATCTCTCCTTCACTCCCTCGCTGCGTCTTTCTTCTCATTTTTCCTCCGTCTCTACCTTCGGTTTCATCACCTTCTCTTAACATGCCGGGATATTACACACGCTCAGCTGCATGTTGCCTCTTTATTTTGTTTATATATCTTTATACACAATGTGGGTTTATAACAGTGGCAGTCATGGCAGCTGTGCTATTCCCCTTCCCTAACACCGCACACACACACACACACACACACACAGACACACACATACACTCTCTTTTTTTACAGGCCAGGCCTTCATTAATATTCCGTTGTTGTGCACTGTCTGTGTGTAAGTGTCTGTGTGTGTGTTTTTTGTTTTTTTTTTTAACCCGGAGCCAATTTGCTGTCTGCTATGCCGGGGTGTTTTGTGTTCGCAGCTGTATTTGATAGTGCTACAGCCAGAGAGAGAGGGCGAGAGAGGACTGAATTGAATTTAGAGAGAGAGAGAATGAGCCAGTTTCTGATCCTGGCTGTGATGGAGCCCGGTGATTTACAGCCTCTTACCGTATATAATGAACACGCCCCGGGTGCCCATGGGCACAGGCACCCTCAGCAGGCCTTTAGGGTGTCAAAAGAGGTAAAAGAGAGATGGTGTGGGGGGGGTGGAGGCTGTAAATGTAGAGGTGGTGGTAAGGGAGGGGGGTCAGGAGACGCAGGTGGTGATGCTTGGGGGCACCCAAGGGTCCACTCACCATGCTGTGGTTCCACCTCACTGTGCTGGGTCCTCATCTGCAGCCTCCCCGCCATGTGGTCACGCCGGAGAAAGAGAGAAGAGAGAGATAGGAGGGAAGGAAAGCAAGGAAGGTAGGGAGGGAGGAAAGAAAGAGAGGGATGAAAGGAAAGCAGAGGGAGAGAGGAAGTAATAGTGGCAGATTTGGGATGGACAGAGGACGTGTCCCCATTATTCTGCAGCCCCCATGAGACTACCCCGACAAAATGAAGTCCTGTCTGGCCCTTTACGTCCTCACAATGTGATTATAGAATTGTGTCTGATTTATTTAAGGCTCTGCAGAGCAACTTTGCACTTTGGCGTCCCTGAGTGGCTGCAGGAGATAACATGCATGATATGCATCCAAAGCTGAACAGCAATTATTTTTACATTTTATACCACATGACTCTTTTATGCCCTGACTGATAGCATCTGCACTTATGTTTACTGTGTCGATAAAAAGCATCAATTCTCAATCAGAAATAAAAATTAGAACCTAATGTTTTGGGGTTTTTTGCACATATTTAAAGTTACTCTGTTTTGCTATATTTAGCTAATGCAACATCCGGTTTTGGGGGTTTAAACAATCAGTTATGTCATTGTAAGTTCATTATTTTTGATAATTTTGGGGGGTTGTTTTTGTTTGTTTTGTGTTGTTTTGGGGAGATGTTCAGGGGGGTCAGATTTTAAGATATTTCATCCAAATACCTATATCAACAACAAAGTGTGAACAACCTTGCATTGAAAATAAATATTGCATCATGACGATAAAATTCAAAGACACAGAACTACAAAAGCTGAGATAAATGAGGTCAAGCTGGTTAAACTTTCATGCTGTTTACAAAAAAAGGCTTCCTGTGTTTACCAAAATTGTGATCTTTATTGTGAGAAATACGGAAAAATGGTCAGGATGAAGTTAATTGTAAATGACGTCTAGACTCGTAAATATGTGTATCTATTTATCTATAAAAAAGACAGCTTAAGATATAGATATGTAGGAACAGATATAGATAAATAGTCAGTGCAAAACAATCTGAAATTTTCAAAAAAAATCCAACATAAATGTTAAATGTACATATTCTGTAGATGTTTTAATGCAAGAACACCATTTTATTCTTTTATGTAAAACCACACGTTTATTAACACAAGAGAGAAAACAAGCTCCTTCTTTCCTGATTTCGAGGATGTTCGCTAACACCAGACGTTTGTGGAGCAACAGGACATTAAGCGTAAATAATCCTCCATAGTCCTCCTCTGAGTATTAGCATCCCACTCGCCGGACTGATCGCAGGCCCTAATTAAAGGCAGGTGAATCTGAGCTCAATTATTATTCTTGTAGCGTTGTGCGAGCCCACCGAGCTCCGTGATGGATTGTGATCTCTGCTGTGGTTGAAACGCTAGAAAGAGCACAATGTCTTACAGCGGGAGCCACTGATAACTTCACGCAGACAAATAAAGACTGTCACTTTTATTGATTTTTACCCAGCCCCCACCACCGCCGCCGCCGCCGCCATACACCCACATCTCCTGCTCCATCCCTGTCTCAGTTTTATCCGTCCTCCCGCACTCCTCCATCCCCATCAAAGCTTCCCTTTAATGGGAAGGCGTCCAACATCACAAGGCATCGAAAACGTTTTTTTTTTTTTTTATTCAATGAAAGTATTGCACACCCAAAATGTGATCAGCATTCACATGGTATCCACCTCTTATTCCTCTTCCATCCCTCTTTTCTGTCTCCTCCACTCTAAATAAACCAAATAAACACATACATACTGTATATGCGGACATAAAATCTTAAACAAAATATGCAGGATGGAAGTGAAATTGTCTCTTAACAGCGGGGCAGCGGCTGCAGCACATAACGAGAAATGCAATTTATTCCCTGGCACGTTGCTGCTCGGACAGGCAGATAATGAAAGGCATAGGTCATTGATGGTGACTTAAACCTGCAGCGGTGGAGTGAAATACATTAATAAATATCCACAACATTACTTGGCTGCAGAGTGTAACCCAGAGGGGGTGTGGGGAGGAGGTGGGGGGGAAGCAAATGACGCAAGGAGCAGCTCCTCATCAAACGCCGGAATGCAATTAGTCTTCGGACTGCTGATGAGAGCCTCCTGCAAATCATAATATCACTGATCATTGACATCTGAATATCCATTACGGCTGCCCTGTGGGGACCTGCACTGTGGCAGCCTGAGGGGGCAGAATGTGACGCCTGTTGTCATTTTCATTTCTGTGGGCACGCAAACTTTACATCACACGCTGCCTGTCTGGTGTCTGAAGTGGGTCTGATGTCTCTGAATGGAAATATGGCGCTCTATAAATAAAAAAAAGAGTGTATACATTCACCCTATGTGAAAAAGGATCAGACAGAGAAGCCGTGAAGAGAGACAGACAGCATGCCGACAGTGAAGTAATACATAAAAAAATGAAGATATGGGGAGGCAGGTAGAGATGCACATTTGTATGACTTCTTTTTCAGTTTTAGTTTCAGCTCTTTTCAATCAAACCATGAAAAATGTCACTCCGCATGTTTAAAATCACTGAAGATATGACAGCTGAAATTTAAAATGCTCTCATGCCACTCAATTCAAGAGAGAATAAGGCAAATTAAACAGCAGATTACATAGATATATACACATATATGCCTCAGTCAGGTTATCTAAGCATTGTGAGACTGGAACAGCATGGCCAAATAATACATCTCTAAGCTAGAGAACAGCCATGACAGGTTACAATTATGGCTTTAACAAAAACACAAAACAGCTGTACAGGTGATTTGTAGAGAAAGACAAAAGACGGGTTGCATTTGTCTGTTGGAATGAAAGCCTGATGGCATTGGTTTCCATTAGAGCGTAAACGCCTGTTGTTCTGCCATTGTGCATAAACCCACCAAAATAATCAGAGAAAAAACATTCAGCACCGTGGCTCTCTTATGGTTTCACAACTGTAGGTTTACGTCCAACCATAGTTAGTCTGCCGCTGAGAGCCAACCAACCATAAACATGATGGATACTTGTTAAAATAACTTGACTTCAATGAGTTTAAACAACACTTAGGATTATTCGAGCATGTAAGTGAAAGCTACATTTCATATGTGATCTGTTTTTGTCTTTTCACAACAAGGTCTTAGCTGCAAATAGAGTAAATCTCTTTTTTTTTTCTTCACATTTCAGCAGGGGACCACCCATATGAGTGTGAGTTCTGCGGGAGCTGTTTTCGAGATGAGAGCACGCTGAAGGGCCACAAACGCATCCACACCGGGGAGAAGCCCTATGAATGTAACGGCTGTGGGAAGAAGTTCAGCCTCAAGCACCAGCTGGAAACCCACTACCGTGTGCACACAGGTACTGTGATCAAAATCCTGACTGACACACAGGATGTTTGCAGAGAAAAACGCTGCATTTATCGATGTTGATAATTGAAGTATGTAAAACTGTTGTGTTTAGGAACTTTTTCCTGATTTATAGCAGTTTATCCTTCTGAAAAGAAGTTTTAGTGCAGCATCTAAAGCTTTAGCGAGGGTTTCTAAATTAGGTTTTGGTCTCTGTGAAGGATGGAAGGTACTAAACATGGTTATTATGACAAAAATAGTTTCACCACATAACTGCCTCTTAACAACAATGTTCAAATTTAGAGAGATTTGTATTTTATTCAAGGTAACGGTGTCTTTTATTTGGTTTTCTGTCAAAGTTTCGAATCCATTTTGTCACATCGAGTTGTCAGAACTTCCTAGAAAGCTTAGAGAATATCAGATGATAAATAAAAGAGGGAGGAAGGAAGCTAACTAGCTAGCCATGCTTTTGTTTAATGTTGTTTCTGTTGCTCACTTGTGTTGGAGTACAATTGATTGGTTAGTTTTACAATGAGGACAACAACTCCCATGACCCAACGCTTCTTAATGACATCATCACACTTTACTTTATCGTTGTCGATCATCATTATTGTTTGCAAAACAACCTTTAACTGGCAGCACAGCCAGGCTAGCTGTTTGTTGCTGCTCCCAGTCTTAATGCTAAGCTAGCAACATCCAGATTCCTGCTCTGTACTTTGCCCACAGACATGAGACCTTACCCACGAAATTCATGATCTGTGCCAGTGGTTCAGCCATCGGTGCCCACGGTTTAGCAATCCTTATTGTGGATCCGTGGGCACGTATTGTGAATCATTGGAGACGGTTTTCTAATTGTTGGCACAGATTTTGAATCTGTGGGCACGGCTGGTGGATCTGTGGGATTGCTAAACCGTTGCAAGGATTACGTATCAGGGAGCAAAGTTTATGAAACATGCACACGGATCTGTAAACTGAGGACACGTTTATATGCTCTCCTTACATCTCAGCCTCAGAAAGAGAATCAATATTACATATTTACTGAATTAGGGAAGTTTTCCTTGGATCTTTTGAAATAATTCATATATAATATATATAATAATTCTTTAGATACAGTAATAATATGTTGTAAAGTATTTTTTTTTAAAGTCATCAGTATTGTACTTAATGAGATGTTATTCCATTCTTCCACTTCTCTTTATTTAATATGAGTGCAATGATATATCTCACCGGCTCTCATATAATAGTGTTGAAACATGATGCAGCTTTTGTTGCCTGTTAAAAGGACTCAGCTGTAGGAAACCCAAGTTGCAGGCACAGACCAGACCGCATGAATATCTTTGTTGCTGTGATACAGTAGATGGATGTCTCAGAAGACTTTGTATTGATCCCAGTATATTTAGAGCCCCATAAAGATGTTGACACAGTGATAAGCTGGGTGCCCGGGAGAATGAGTGCACGCTACGTACCAGACTGAGTGAGGATACCTCGAGTGCTCACCAGGATGGCACACAGCCAAGGCTTTATGCTTCCTCGCCATCCCTTTTTTTTTTTTTTTTTTTTTCCTCCAACGCACACTCACAGACAGCAGCGCCCTCCCATCTCCCATTCAATAAGCCAGCTGTTAAGCCACACTATCAAGGCAGCCTGTCCAATAATTGGCTCCCCTCCGTCCACCCTTTCCCCTTTTGTGTGGGGGAGGGGGGCTTTGCGTTAAGCCGGAGAGCAACAGCAGATAACAAGAGCAAGTGACAAGCTCACAGTCAAAGGCCACCTCGCACAAAGGGAGCTGCTTGATGAATCATCGACATTGGCAACCTAACCCCCTCCCTCTCCGTCCCCTTTCTCTCCACACATCCCAAATGCCAATGGCGGATCAATAACTTGGCCTCATTTGCAATTCATTATTAGCTGGTTATTTGAGGCGACCCCTGTTTACAGTCTGGTTATCAATATCAACAGAATGCAGGTGTCCACACCACCGCCGCCGCCACCGTCGCCGCCGCCACTGCCACCCAGTAACACACGACGACCTGCAACACTGTATTTATGCTTATTGGTTAAATGGCAGCGTAACCAAGCCTGCACAGAGGTCAAGGTTAACCAGGGCAGTAGAAGAAGAAGAAGAAGAGGAGCGCGGTCGAGCTGCAAAGGCATGAGGCCCGTTTCGCCGGCGCACATGTGCGAGGCTCCAGCTGAAAGGTGACAGCCAGCGCTGGGCCAGATCACTTCCGACAGCTCATTTCAAATGCCATTGGTAAAGGTCAGCATTTACATGTCTAATTTGCGTCTGTCGGCTGGAGCGCTGGTGGATTATTCCCTGCCATCACTCAAATCATTAGCACATTTAGGATGGCTGCTGTTGCTGAATTGAAATGTGCTTCTTGAATATAGCCGTGCCCCACAGCAAGAGAGCAGCGCCGCGCTTTGATTTATGACACCTTTAGGAGTTCTCAAGGCGGCAACTTTATGTTGTGTGATGCAGCATAGATTAGCTGATTGGATTATGGTTTACAAAAGATTTACAAGACATTTAAGCATCACATATTATCTGGATTTTAACCCAGTTAGGCCTTGTTCTCATTTAATTTCCCTAATTAAAGGATAACTCAGGTTTATCATGACTCCCTTCTCACTTTCTCAGTTTTTAACCATCATTTCTACCAGTTAAGATAAAATATACTCTCCAAACTAAGATCTTGGAACATGGTGACATCGTGACAACAAAGTCAGAAACACAAGCACATACCAGCTTCAAAAACTTGCCATCTTTTTCTTTTTTTTTTCTTTTTTTTTTGAAGCTTTCGGCTGCATCTCAAAGTCAACATTGCTATTTAAATGTCACAACTCCTGAGTGTTGGTGGTTTTCAAAAGGAGATCTGAAGCGAGGAATTCTCTGCATGGTCTTAAAAAAAAACACAGCTGCCCTGTTTGATATTTGCAATTCGATTAAATGGCAGGACATCTCTTTTATTTTTTATTTTTGTCCTCCGTTGCACAACATGAAGTGGCAAAAAAAAACTTTTCAAGGTTCCAAACTCCAAATGCAATCAGTACTCTTTTTTAATGAGAATTGAGACTGACCGAACACCCAGGATTCATATCCACTCCACCACAATAATAATCAGAAGATCGTTTTGTTAGCCACCAATGATAGTTTGATGGACCTGACCGGCACTGCGTTGATACTGTCTCTCAGTGATGAAAAACTCCACTGCTGTACATTTCTGAACTTATTTTTCTGTCTCTTTTTTGAGTTTTGGGCCAATTACCGGAGCCTGTTGAATTACTTTAAAGAGTTACTGTGGTCTTTTACTGCTGCGCACTGCTGTTCAGCAGACAGTTGGGATTTCACCTCTGGGTTTTGACTTGTCACTTACTGTGTGCACATTCCAATTATCATAACATCACCAGAATTTCTTGTGGGCCAACAGGGTGAAATCTGTGGTCTCTAAATTAGTGGTGATGGGCTATTCTTCTCTCTTGAAGCCCTGACATTGAGACTTTTTTTTTTTTTTTTACTTCTCACACAGCAGGTTTCACATGCTGCAGTGTCTAACAAGGATAGACACTTCAAGGATAATTCAGTTTTATTACACTGTGGGTCTTATTTTTGTAGTTTGGACCCTAATTTGAATTAGTATTAAAAGCACTGTCACGGAGTTGATTGCTGAGATCACTAAAAAAGAAGTTCAAATTACAAGCAGTCAGACTATCACGCGGGTTTAAAACAAACCCTCAGGTAGAAATCTATACAAGCATTATCTGATAGAGGAAACGAATGTGTACCGTACTTACCATAGTTTTCCTGTGCAATTAGGTATTGTTGCCAACATTAAGATGCTTTCACAGGCGGTTTTACCTCCAAATTAAATGGCTTAGACAGTCTGGCTGAACTGGTTTGTTGGTTTGTTTACAACCTGTTTGATTGTCTAACTGCTCATGTTTCTCTCCCCCTCGGATTCGTATTAATGACATTGTGTTTCCAGATTTTCTGCAATAGGCTCACAAGGTACAAGAGCATAACTTACAGGGAATCGTGCCTTAACTGCAAAAATACATGCCACATAATATATAATATAGATATGTATTAATACTGTAATTGCCATAAATGATATTGCAATTTAGCTGTCATTGCATTGAAGATCTGTACCAGCACTTTAATGCGAACAATAGTATAACACTGCGGGTGCAGGCCTTCACAATGATGCTTTTCTTTTTATGGAACAACCAGGTCTTTATATTAGTGGAATTATAGTGGAGATAAATGGATTTTCATGTTGCATGAAAATAATGAGACGGTCCTCTGATGTGAATGACAAAAGCTGCTGTGTTTTTCATAAAACCTCACAGTGGACTAATACAGCTTCTCCTTCCTTTTCAATTTATTTCTGTATCAAATGCTTTTATTTCCTGATTAGTAGGCAGTTCGAGTTTAATCAAGGACATAATAATAGTTGAACTGAACGGCTAACACAGTTGTTGTCTTCAACCCCGCCCTATCATCCTTAGGTGAGAAGCCATTCGAGTGCAAGCTGTGCCACCAGCGATCCAGGGACTACTCGGCCATGATCAAGCACCTGCGCACCCACAACGGCGCCTCGCCCTACCAATGCACCATCTGCCTGGAGTACTGCCCCAGCCTGTCAGCCATGCAGAAGCACATGAAAGGCCACAAGCCCGAAGACATCCCCCCAGACTGGCGCATAGAGAAGACCTACCTGTACCTCTGCTACGTCTGAGGCCGGGAGAGTGAATGAAGAGATGGAGGGTGCGTGCGAGGGTGGGGATGGGGTTGAGAGGTAAGGGGAATGTAATTGAGCGGCTAGGAGGCGTGAGGCTGCGGTGGGGTGTTGACGATTAAAGGAATGTCAACGGCAAAAGACTCGAAAGCAAGAGGGTTCGTTTTCTCTTATTTCTTATTTCATGCAAAAGGCGGCGACCGACGGGGTTGAAAAAAAAAAAGGGGGTGGTGATGATGGGACAAAAGTGCTAAGAAGAGGAAGACTTGGACACGGAGAGAGAGATTTTCTCCACCATTGTTCGGATTCACCGGGTCATTCACTACATCTGCAACTGTATTATTGTTTCAGGTCATTTCACGCAGCAGCGCCGCAAAGTGAGCAAGCTGCACCGAAGTGACTTCTTGAATGCTGCTGCTACAGTGGCGCCAACGCCGATTCTCAGGGGCTATCTGAACCTTCACCTTCTCGCCATCGCAAACCAAAATCTTTCACTCCATTCTGAGTTTGTTTCCTAACAGGAGAGTTTTATCTCTACTTGATATCTTTTTGTTTACATTCACTCTGTTCGGATCACACCAGTTTGGATCACATGGAGATTACGTTAATATGAGTATGAGTTAGGACCCCAGTTTACCATATTATGGTTTCCTTTGCAAGAATTTAAGACTTGCTGGCTTTCAAAAGTCCAAAATTTTTCTCCTCCTGGCCACAATCATGTTTTGGTATTTATGAACCACAACAGATTTAACCTGAAGGAGGACTAGGATATATTTTCCCAAGAGCTTCAACATGCAAACCAACTGCATTAAAGAAACATTAGCTCTAGAGTTTCACCAGATTTGGGTGAACTTGCCTCTAAATCTGTCTGTTTTGCAACCTCCCATCATTTCTGCTCTTGCAGTAGACGCAGTTTTTTTGCAGAAATCTACCAGTTTAACCTGTCCATACATGACGTCCTTCAGATCCAACAGTGGCAGTGAGATAGCCCCTGAGAATCAGCAGCCGAGCCCGTTGACGTATGCAGTAGATGAAACAGTTGAACTGGATGAATTGGAGCACTAAAATACTGCAAACCAAGCGCCGTGTTTGGTTGTGAGGGGAGAGAAGATGCTAGTGCTGCTCTTTTTTTTGTTGTTGTTGGAAGTCTCCCCAGTTTTCTCAGTAGTCTTCCTGGTTCTGCATCTCTGTCAGATGAGGGCTGAAGAAAGTCGAGTCACCACTGGCCACCCACGGTTCTCCCCCCAGAGAACCAAAGGCTAAAACTTGCATCACTTTTCATCTTTTTTCATTTTTTTTTTCATTTTTTTTTAGCTCTGCATCGTAGTTTATCACAGCTTGTTGCACAGGTAAAACAAATTACGACAACAGTCTCTGTTTGATGTCTGCAAGGTATATCTTTTTTCTTTTTTTTTCTTTTTTTTTTTGCATTAAAATCATAACTCTCAATTCCAGTACGTCACATTAAACCCAGCCTATCCACCTACTCAGCAATAGATAACTGGACTGCATTAATCCATGTACAAGATGACTCTTGTTATTTCACACTAATGATGAACTACACAAACTGACACATAAGCAGTAACACTTTGACCACAACAGATCTGTCCATTCACCACACTGATGGAAAAACAAAATGGGAAAATGGTTAACCGCTGCTTTCCGTGGGAGTCCTGTGACTTCGACTGCTCGTAGTGAATGTTGAAGAAGTGCTGGGAATGCCTTAGTTGCACACCTGTAGCACTTGTCAAAGGTGGTTTGGCATGTTAAAGACTGTTATACGGCATCAAAACATGAATGTGAAAGACTGTGAGCCAGGTTCGCGCGAGGCTGTGTCATGATACACTGCAGGTCAAAGCTGCTTTTCAGTGGAGGTCAGACATCTGTAATTCCCACCTTGGAGGTTGTTGCGACTCTCAGCAACACCAACAAAATGCTGTTTCCCATGCAACAGCTGATACGTTAGCTAACTAGCTAGCTGATGTTAAATAATATCTTGCATTTTGAATAAATAAAACTGTCTTCACAAACATGTTTCGATAGACTGGAGCAAATGATGGAAGGCCTGAAACAAAACTCACATGGGAGCTGTGAGTTTATGTGAACTTAATATTCAAACTTGAGTTCAGATTTAGGCAAGAGTGGATCAATCACTGCCAAAAAAAAAAAAAAAGGCCTCAAATTCAGTTTCTGTCAGTAGATTTTTGTTTGAGGATATGCACAGCTGGAGTGGGATCAGCTGAAATAAGGGCGATAAGGTTGGTGCTGCACTATCTTGGGGTAGTTTTATTACAGATGTTGCGTTTCAGTCGTGCATATTCCCAAATATATTTGCACTGATTTAAATTATCAGTGAGGCTTTAAGTAAAACATGATTAAGGAGCTGTGTGTACGTGACTACATGTGTACACTAATGCTCAGAGTGTGGGAGGAAACGGGGATTAGTAGAGGCCCTTCAGCTCATGTTATTGACTCCCAGGTGGCAAAACTTATTATGATTGAAACTTATTTTGATGAGTAGGCGGTGAGAATTTCTGACTTTCTGACATCTCTGAAACGCAGCGTTGAACCTGTTCGACATGAGCAGCCTCAGATATTACGGTCGAACCTACGGCTTTAGTGAGCATCACTGCATGTCGCAGCGTTACCGGGGCGATCACATATCCAAATGGCCGGTGGAAAAAGGGGGAAATCACTGATGGGACGAGACACGGCCCAGCAGCTTAGGGGGCGACCAGTAAGACGACAGAATAAATCAACTCTTCCTCTGTGGTTTTGTCCCTGTGCTTCGTCTCTCCCGTCTCCTGTTGTTGTTGTTGTTGTTGTTGTTCTTGTTGTTGTTGTTGTTGTTGTTATTATTGACCTTGAGTTTGATCTCAACACATCGTACTTGAATTACCTCGTTTTGTGACCTCATGTTGCTTGTGTATTTTAATTTTCCCTTTTGTTTCATTTGTACACTTTTTTTTTCTTTTTTTTGTTCGAGAGTGTATGTCGAAAAAGATGCATTGCACAACACGATGAAGCAATGTGTACGCAGAAAAGTGCCACGGTGAAGAGATTTTTTTTTTCGTTTGTTTGTTTTCTAATGTTGTGTATTTCTTTGTGCATTACTTGTTACCAAACTTGGTATTATTAACCCCGCTTGTTAATGAGCCGGAAGGTTTGGTCATTTGTTATAAAAAAAAAAAAGCTACCTCTAAGTTGTTTTCATTTTTTTGGCAAAAGCACATTTTTTTGTGTGTTTGTGTTTTGCATTATTTCATCATTGCTACTTCATCTCATGCTTTTTTTTTTTCAAAAGTTGATTTATGATTGTCTGTGTTTTTAAGCGAAATGTATATAAAAGGGTAAGAGATAACAAAAAGTAGAGGTTAATAGGATTTGAAAAGTCATTCAAATGGATGTTTATTCTTCTCTTATAGTCTCCCCCTGCGCCTCCAACCACAGACAAGCAGAGGAAAGAAAAAAAAAAAAAGCAATTTTGAAGCCTTAAGTGATGAGTAAGAGGGATGCGGCAGATAAGAGGAAGTAATATTGCTTTTTAAGAGGGTTTAAAAACAAGAATTTAAACTTGAA
>JAPZDV010000006.1:22458841-22469544 GCA_029814665.1 Acanthurus lineatus | reverse complement strand
AAAAAATTTATTTTTTTTTTTTTTTTTTTGTTTTGGTGGGGGGGGGGGGGGGCGGGGCCGCAGCACTGAGACAAAAACTGAAAAGGCTTATCTCTTTTTAATGTGTCACTGAAAGTTTCTTAGCTTTGCCTTTCTGATAAAGTTTAAGTGTGGGGTACACTATCCACATCATAAGGTAAATATCTTATTAATCTGAGATAAATTGTTTTTTCTTATCCAGGATATCCACCAAATATATTTTTTCCCACTTTTTAGATATAATAATTGTCCAAGTCTCTTCAAGGTTCCTAGAAAATGAAACATTTACTATACAATAACACACTGCCTAGTCTAATCAAATGCAGTTTAGCCAGTTTAATTTGAATGAATTTGCATGATTACAATGTCAGTGTGATTTTAAATAAGGTTTCTTAGTGCTGTTGCAGAATCAAAGGCGGCTTCGCCTCTCTATTGAGTCATCCATGTGGGCACACAACCGTAGGAGGAGCATTTGCTCTTTACAGGCTCTACATCACTTATTGCATTGCATAATATATTTGTTTGGTACAATAAAACAGTTGTTTCCCTTTTATTTCATAACCATTGCTTCACACAGATCTTTTTGAAGATTTAATATAAAAAAATGTTCTCAGAGCTGCAAATAGACAAATCCTTTTTATCCAGAAACTCTTTTCATATGACATAGTTTTACCTTTAGCACCTAAACTGCCTCAGTGTAACAATATCCCATTGAGCCATGAAATGCCCCATTACCGAAAAGCCTTCGCTCTTTGAGCTGAATAAATAGCAGCCCTCCCTGCTCTCCACCTGCAACGGGCTATAGGGCCTTTTTTCCTCACCACTAACAAGAAGTCCATTGATCAGGCAGCCACTGAGACAGTCTCATTATGGTTGCTCGCCCTCCCCTGTCTATCAGCCTCCCTCTCTATCTGTCTCTTTACTTGCCAGAAACAGCCTCAGTCTCATCATTTGGCATTAGCTCACTAGCCCGATCCATGAGGGTCGCGGCCAATTGCTTTACACTTTACAGTCCCACCACACTGTGTGTGTGTGTGTGTGTTGGGGGGGACTGTAACCCACAAGGGGCTGCAGTTTAAAGCTCGTTATCGATAAGCAATCACAGCCATCGCAGTGCAGTCACTGGCTCACTTGTTACAGAGCTGGTAAACACCATTAGACACCATTATATTAAAACTCCCTGCATTATGAATTATGTTACAAGTGAACCTCTTTACTGCATCGCTTTGATTCAACATTCATATTTAAATAATTGTAATAAATGTGATGAATGTGCAAGGCTGAGTCACTTACATTGAACTGGATTTGGGCGTAGTCAGTGTTGTCTTGGTGGATTTGCCAGTAGCGGGAGGGAATGGACAACAGTTCCCATTCTCCGTCATTCATGAACTCCCTCTTATCATTAGCGATGGCCTCTGCGCTCCTCCACAGGGCCAGGTCTATTTCCTTCACTGCAGAGAAAAAGAGAGAGAGAGGCAGACAACATGAAGGATGATCAGGACAAAAGTAACAAACTGATTTTCATTCTTTAAACGTTCAATACTTTTTCTTTACTTTAAGAGAGATTCTGTGTTTGTGTGAATTTCATCCAGCCGCTTCAGTTTTCCACTATGCAAAAAGATGCAAGCAAGGTGAACTGAAAGTTGTGTTTCTGTTTCATTCTCTTTGCAAGTTCAAGCAGCAACTAACACAGCTGGATGGTAAGTTAGTTACAGTATGTGAAAAAAATCATCACATAAGGGTTATTTTTCTAGTTTTTCTGAGCTTTTAATGCCTTTTTACAGTCCATCAGTCAGTTATTATGGGGAGCGTCCACATATTGACAGGTGGTCATATGGTTGGGGGGGACTATAACTAAAGCTGAAACCGAAACACAAAGGTTTCCGCCACAGCATCACAGGCAGGAAACGGACCTGAGTGGAGCCAGCTGCGGAAGGTGAGGCTGCAGTTCTGCTTGTCGAATGGGAAGGCGTACATCTCCAGGCTGCAGGCCAGCACCACCTGCATGGGCCTGTAGTTCTTCACAGAGCCAGAGGAGTTCACGTAGACATACGGGATCGGAGGGGACTTCCCTGCATCCACACTGGGAACACACGTGAAGGACAGGAGAGGAAAGGTGAGACGTGAACAACAGGGCAGAATATGAGACCCGTCAGGCTTATGTTCATGTTAATATGTCTTCCTTACATAACTGTGCCAGCCCTTTGGAAATCCAAGAGCAATGAGTTCATGTTTACCACAAGTGTTCCCTCTGAAATTCAAATTTAGGCTTTACGTCAATGACTACTTTAAGAAAGCAAAACACATTTCAAAATCTTGAATCCTGCTTTAAAACCTTGTGATATTAAAGCACAATGTCAACTAAACAATATAATGAAATATTTTGAAGTCTTTGTTTCAGTCATTTCTTACAATTCACTAACGATAATATCAGGTATCCAGATGGCATCAGATGACAGCGAGATCTCACTGATGCCATCAAACTCCTCTGGGTCCCAAACCAGGAACTCATCCGTCCAGATCTGAAAACAGGGGAGGACAATTGTGGTTCATAATTTGAGCTGGTTTAATTATAAAAACATCGATTATAAAGAAGAAAAAAGCTTTTTCTAAAGGTTTGAAACAAGCAACAATAAGGAAACATTGAGTGAAATAAGAGGCCATTTACCTGTCTGTACCAAATACTAGTAGTTATGCTCTGAGTTTTTCCATCCTGTATAAAGAAGAATATTATAAAAATGCATTTTAACATTATTTTATATTAAGTGACTTCAAATGGTTTAAGCTTGAGACAAAGTTGTAAGGAACTTGTCTTGATGAGCTCAAATTACAAAACTATTATATATATAAAAATACAAAACATAATGAACTCTGGAGTCTCATGAAATTCTATCAAGACTTCATAATTTTTTTTTAATTAAGTTTTTATACATCTGAGTTTGTGTGTGACCAAGAAATTGAAAACTGCTTTTCCATTTTACATTAAGTTCTTATCAGATGTTTTTTTTCTTTAAGGAGTAAAATTCCTTTCAAAGTTTTACGTACCACATCGAGGACAGACTGCAGTATGAGGTCTATGTAGACGGTGGTGAGACTGGTCCAGTTGTAAACCGGTCGAACGCCGCAGTCGTATCTCCTGAGGAGGGTCCTGGTCAGCTGGTTCAGAGCTGATCTCTTTGGCTTCTCTGGCACACATTCAGCCAGATGAGCTACAAAAGCATTAAATATATTGCATATAAATGGTCATTGTGGGGTGTATTATAGTTAAGTTTGTCACATTCTACATTCACATACCTAAAGGAAATTCAGTTTCTACTTTTATCAGTCAAGATTGTGAAAGGAAAAGGCTTTTTGCATGATAACAATAATGTATTTTCTGTAAGTAGTGGTTATGATACTTTACGATAATGGTAACCAGGAGCTGACAGTAACATCACTTTTCTCAAACAGTGCATTCAGTATTACAACTACATGTGTCACGAGAAATGAGACCATCACACCACAAAAATAAATCTGTAAGAGGGAAGTTATTGATGTGATATAGTAAAAATAAGTTTAAAAAACAACAGGACACACTCCAAAGAACGAACAATGCTGATTGAATGAAAACTCTAAAAAAGATCCGTTTTGATGGAAATTTTCACAAAACAAAAAATCTTTGGGAGAAAAGCCTTTCAGGTCATTTTTAACTCACAAATGATTACTTGATGCTAATTAACACATGCAATGATCTTTAGCCAAATTCAGCATCTTACCTGAGAACAACAGCATGACCCAAATAAGAGACATCAAGCTCCAGAAAATCAGCCTCCAGATTAAAGGTGTCTTCCAAGTATCACATCAAAACCTCTGCTGTTAACACAAAAATATCCACAGTTTCATCAAATAAGTTCGAGAGTAGCTGTACACGGTGCAGGGGAAGAACAATGCACAGAGTGGTTCAGACATTTTGGTTGCACTGGTATTGATTTTCCATCCCCCCGCGTAAGGTGATACATATAATAATGAAAAACACCGGAGAGAAACTCCCTGAAGGTTTGTTAGGTGTGTTTGCTTCACTGCAGAGAGGCATGAACACTTAGCTGTTTGTTCATGTAAAGGTGATTTTAACACAGCTGGAAAATTAACTTCAAATTAAGAAGTTCTACCTTCTCTTTTATAAAGTAATTCATTTTTACACAATAGGTGCAGCACATCACTACTGTGATAGTTAAATTAATGTTGTTGCAGTAAGTATCACTCAATTGATCCTTTTTTTTTAGCCCAAATAATCTTTTTTTTTAACACACAGTACCCCCCATTCTGCAGCTCATGTATGGACAAAAAACTCAATCTAATTTAAAATCAATTTAATTTAAATTAATTAAATTACATTAAAGTGTTCTTCACTTGTTTAAATAATCTAAGATATGATGGATAAATTCTTTGGTTAGAGCTTTCTTAATTCATCAGGCAAAATTTTACTTTAAAAATAACTAAGTTAATTTTTTTTTTTTTTTGCTGGATTTTGAATGACGTTAAATTAGCTTAAATATAAACAAAAATCAGTTCAGTTAAAAATAGTCATTATTTTCTCTGCAGTTTATCTGGATTTAAATCCAGGTTCTACCAGACAAAAAGTAGATTTAAACGTGAGTTATAAAAGGAAAAATGTAATTGTGTCTAATAGGTTTAATAGGCGTCTAAAAGTGTCCAGTAGAATATTTTGGGAAAAAACAAAAAGACAAGAAATTTGTTTAAAAGAGTTTTGCCGAATATGAGCTCGTTATTTTTTTTTTTTAATAGAAAGTGTATTTTATCGCAGACTGGTAGAGAATTATTAGGCTGATATCAACCTTTATTGCAAAATGTCCTGTGTCCTGTCACGTTACGAGCGCGCGCCCGCTGTCGTTGCAGTGCACGCGCGTCTCTTGACAGGTGAGCGCGCGCAGCTGGCCGGGCGCTCTCGGCGCTTGACAGATGGAGTTGGTTTGACTCGGAGTCAGGGCAGAAAGTGTTTGTGGAAAACAGGAAGAATTTCGGGCTTTTTATCTGCAATGAGAGGTGAACAGACTGAAAATGGAGAAAACTCAACGAACTCGGTGAGCGCAAAGGATCATGGAACCGCTATTAACACATTAAGTGACATGTTTGCGTTGGAATGACTGAGGAACTAACGTTGACACTAACCCCGTGCTGTGCAAGCCCAAGCCCCTACTAAAAATCCTAAATTTTAAAGTTGCTTTCAATGTTATTTTTTGACTGAAAAAGGTGGAAAAAAGCAAAAATCATTTCCTAATTTTTAAGGAAAAACTTTTTAATTCGGCACAGATAAAACACGCCAAACCATTCTCATTTCAGTAACATTACACTTCGATATAAATTAGCCTGCTTTTTCTGATGTAACTCTGATGTGGCCTTTAACAAAAGTAAATTATTGTAAAAACTTTTTTTTAAAGCTTAAAAAAATGTTCGTTAAGTAAATGGTTACATTTAGTTTAAAAACAAGGCATTTAACCCCTTGAATGAAAAGCAAATGCTTGATAAATGACACTGTGGCCTATATCCCACTAAATAGCCTACAGATAGCGAATATAAAGATTACATTTTTTGACTTGAATTTTTTCCAGCCAAATTTTTACAGTTTTTTTAATGGTTAACATTGATGCTTATTTGGCCATCTCTGCAGGCTCTTGCTTTATCAATAGCCCTTTTTAGTTGAGAACCAATTGAGCAGACAGTATATTGAACCAAGCATTTACTGTTGTTTGTAACTTAGGGCAAGGGTTTACACAGATGAAATTAGAGTGAATTTACAGAAAACAGAAAATCATTCTGTTTGTTTGCCTCTGTTTTCTGTCAAGCATTGACTCAGGAGGTGTGTGTGTGAGAGAGAGAGTGAGAAGGAGATTGATAGAGAGAGAGAGAGAGGAGGAAAGAGAGAGAGACAGCCAGTGCCTTTGTCACTCAGGTCTGATGGCATGGTGAGTGGAATGATAAACAGAAGCCTGTGCTATCCATGTCAGTGGCCTAAAATAGAGGCTAACCAAGAGGGTCTCAGATAGCCCCTAGACTCCATATAAGTCTGGTCAGCCTGCTCTTAGCTTCCTCTGTGTGTGTGTGTGTGTGTGTGTGTGTGTAGGCTTTACAGGAAATTACATTTTTAAAAATCTTCTTGCTTGAACTTTTTCTCAAGTTTAAGGCATAAATTGCTCCCTTTTTACATGTGGAACAACAGAGTGAGGTCAATCGAATAATCAGTCACATAGATTCTGTTCTTACTTACTTTCTCACTCCCTTGTCATTATATACAAACACTTACTTTAGGATAAGTTTATTATCCTAGAAAGCCTTTCTAATATGTTGTCGACCCTGCAGAACAGTCATAGTTTGGTTCTGTTTAGGAATAAACATAATACATTAAAGAGTGAATGGAGCCACCATGACATCTTATATTGGTTTGTGGACTACAGTTTTGAAGCCTCCAGCTTAGCATTATGGCTATCTTGTTTTTTGGAGCCAAAAGCAATCATATTTGGAAATGAGTGTGGAGCAAGGGAGGATAAGCATCGCTACCAATGACTGTATGATGCCTGGCAGACAGATGGAGGCTGCTGCTGCTCAAAACACCGATGCCCTTCATTGTGCTTTAGCCTGAATACAACTTTAATTATACAGTTAAATAAACATCAACCCCATACAATTGTCATAAACGGGCAAATTTGATAAAAAGACCAAATGCAAGCAACTAGAAACATTTTCTTTTGTTCTGGGCTGCTGTTTTTGGAGCCAGTCTCAGAATGCAGTTTTTGGCACTTCCGTATTGGCCTCATTTTTCTTCCTTGGGGGTTGCAGCTTGGGTTCAGGCAAAAAAAGAACCCTACTTGCTTAGGTTTAAGTAGAGATCACTGAATCTTGTTTCACCACTGCTTTCACATAGGACAACAATCCTTATGTCATGGGTAAAGGTATTGAGTGAGGCCCACTTCTCTATTATGATCTACACCACACTTGAGTTGAGACACCATTGCTTTTTCCACACATCAGATGGAGAAGTTGCTTCAAGTGTCTAGTATGGCAGAGGACAAGCTTTGTCAGAGTTAGACTTCGCTGAAAGCCCCTTGCCTCTCATGCAGAAGCTAAAGAGATACCCTGTTCCTTAAAATGTGATGCCATGGGGTCCTGACCAAGCTTCTGATGTGACAGGTAGCTGGTTGCCTGCACACAACCACACAGTCCTGAGGAGAGGTCTCATCAGGTAAAATAAGTGAAAACAACTGGGTGTTAACTGAAGTGTTAATTTTAATTTTAAACTCTCTATTTTCCACTCAATTACCTTGAATTAACGTAACCTCAATATTATCTAGAAAGATGTTATGAGCGAATACATAGTGTGTCTGGCTGAAGCTTATTTGCAGTCACTATCTTTGGTTGAGCTTATTCAAATGTAGGTTTGAGAAACTACACAAACAAGTGGATGAAACATTTTTATGCTTAACTTCACAGGGCAGACAAAACCTTTTCTGAAGTTGTCTTTTTTTTATTTGAAGCTAAAATTAATACATAGGGCAAACACTTGAAAATAAATTAATAAAAGGGAAAGAACATTGTAAAATATAATTGAAGCACTGTTCATTTACTGTACAAAGCTGGCTAGAGCTTATTAAAGGAATGCAACACAACATATAAAAGAAATGTAGTTTTTACCTGATCATTACCAATATGACCCCTATAAGTATGTTACTATATTAAAAACAGAATTAATCAACATGAAGAGGTTTTATGTATTTCTGAGTGGTTGGTATAATTCAGGCTGCACTTAAATATGTCTGGAAAAAAAAGACTGCTGAGTAGTTATGCAGGTAAGCCTTGATTCTGACACCATGTGACAGAAATAGAAACATCTATGTCGACATTAAAATTTACAGATTTTAAAACTAAGATGAAAGAAATCAAAAATTGACAAAAAAGCCTTAAGTTCTTTTGCCTTCAAGTTACTGCATATTCAGGTGTCTGATTAAAGATCTCACTTCTTTTGAGTCTTTGTTATTATTCCTTTTTGATCCATGTGATCCTCTCTTGCTTACATTGCACATAACATGAGTAATACGAGGACATCTTTTCTTAGTTTTGTTCACTTTCACAAAAGCATATAAATATTTGTATTTTGTTTTAATTGTTTTCTGGATTCGTTTTTTGAGTAAGTTGTGGAGAGTGTAAAACTAAATAAATGGATGTGTTTTTATCCTTTTAGCCTTTTAGATAGCACTTTTACTATTGCCAGGTCTCAGTGCAGCAAATTGCACGCTGTGAGGCTAAACAAATAGCATCAGTGTGACTGTGTTATATTTACAGCATGGTTTAATGCTCACTTCCTCTGGTTTACTTTATTAGATCTGAGACAGCAGACTGAAATCCTTCTTTATGCACTCATCCTAAAATGACACCAGCTCACACATGGGAGCAATGGATGCAATTCCACCATCATATGTAATAACTTACTGTTTGAAAGGTATGAAAGTTGGGACTGAAGTTCCGGTATTACATTTTAGGTATTGAATTTTCAGCATTGCTACCTGGGAGGCAGTCTAGGTAATCAATCAGATTTGATAGTCTACTCGTAATAGCACCTTCCAAAGCAGCAACCCAGTGATGGCGTGTCCTGGTCCAAAGATGACCAAAGAGGAGCAGAAAGGAAATGAAAATTACTCCCTATCTCATAAAATATTGATTATTAAAACATACAATTCAGTTCCCTTTCATCTAAGGGCTATTCAGCCTTTTGAACTTGAAGTAGGACAGAGTAATTTATAGCTAACACTTTTTTATTCATTACTTTGTTTCCCATAGCCCCCGGGGTGGCGTTATTGTTCAGTTCTTTTGAACTTTTTTCCTTCTGCACTCATACAGAAAACTGGCCCATGGATCATCATCTTCAGAGCCTGAGAGCCAGGATCATATTAAAAACTTGAATTTGATTTCCCTTTAATCTTTGATGATTAGACTCTGAAAGGTGCAGGATTGTTTCTGTAAACACATTGTTTGATTGATTATGCTGGGTCAGCGGGGTTGTGTGGGGGTTCATTCACAGCTGAATAACTGGTTGGGTTACCTTGACCAAGCTGCTGGATTTATTCATTTTCCAGCCCCTTGAACTCTCCATCTCTTGGCGGTGAGAGTGGGCAAGATTTTTATATTTTACTTGGGCTGTCAAGATATCAGATTTTAACTGCATTATTATGGCAGGCTACAGAATTCCCAATATTATTATAAAGAAATTGTTGAAATATCCATAGAAGCTTAAAAAAGAAATCATGCTATTAGTCAAATTCATTTTAAACCTTATTTGTTGTGTGTTTTCTGTGTTTTTTGGCATAAATTACACTAACAATAGGAGTGTAAATTTTTAGAGAGACATTAACAGTGACTATGTAAGCGAACCAACAGAACAATTAGACTTAATGAGTTTTGCCATTTTATGGTTAGTAACATTCAATGTTATGCCAACTACTGTGACAGGCAAGGACAGAGGAATAACAGTGATTCAAGCTGCGTTTTATTATTACATTATTTTATCATGTTTATTTTTGGCACAATATAAGTATTTCATGTATAAATATCCAGATTATCATCAATATAAGGCATTGTCAGCGCCGTTATACTTTACTTATATTTTTTTGATAAATTGTGGTAACAAAATCATTTTTACATAATTTCATTGTTCAGTCCAGGCATGTGACTGAATTTCTCAATGATGCTGAGGAACTGATGTTGAGGAAGAAGTTAATGGCAACTTGATAGTATGTGTAGGGTGGGGAACAGGGATTTATATGGTTGTACACTTGTATTTTTGTAATGTCTAAAATTAAAACTTCATGTATTATATTCTTTTTAGCTTGAAAAAAATTAGTTTTAGAGTTTGTTTGCTTTTCTTTTTTTTTTTAAATAAAAGCAACAATTGATATGATTATTAGAAGTTTGGTCTAAAATGAAGCACACTTGGGTCTAACCCAGCATGTGTTCTGTCCCATTATTACCCAGTAGTGGGGTTAGAGTTGTGTCATTTTTTAACCTGGCAGGTTTTGGAGTGTATGACTCATGCAGCTTCGCTCCGGCACTCCGGTGGTGATTATTCATTCACCGGCCCATTTCTCTCTTGGCTGAGGTTGCTCCCAGTCCAGTCATATTAATCAACCACTGCTCTAATTGACTGATTAAGTCGTGTCTCCAGAAGCCAAAATGGCTGACTGACTCATTAAACTATGACACATATTCTGGTTGAAAAATGGCTGACTGCTTTTCATTTATTTTTTACTTTTATGGAAACCAAGATTCCCATATTTAGTTTATTCTTTCTTCTCTTAAGATTTGATGTTGAGTGTAAAAGGAAACAGCAAGGTATCTTCTGTAGGATGATAACTGTATAAAATCCTGGTCAACCATGAAACATGCTAAATTTTACATAGACGATTGTAAGTATTTTCATAAACATGCTGATGTTTTATTCCTCTGGCAAACCGATTAAAATAATATAAAGAGCATAAGCCAAGAGCCATTTTTATAAAAGCCTCTACATTTGCTTTTTGAAATGGTAGTCCTTAAAAATATTTAGCAGAGAATATATGATGTGTTTCATATTTCTGGATTGTGAAAACAAAAAAATAGAGGCCATAGCCACCACTGTTTAAGGTTTATGCTTTTCTTAA
>JAPZDV010000006.1:22412510-22458741 GCA_029814665.1 Acanthurus lineatus | reverse complement strand
GTGCTATCCATGTCAGTGGCCTAAAATAGAGGCTAACCAAGAGGGTCTCAGATAGCCCCTAGACTACATATAAGTCTGGTCAGCCTGCTCTTAGCTTCCTCTGTGTGTGTGTGTGTGTGTGTGTGTCAGCGTGTGTTTATGTGTGTTTGAAACATACCCTGACATGTCCACCTGCTGTCCGGGTAGCCGGGCTTAATATAGTGTCTCTCACTCAGCAAACTTTTGTTTTTTGTTCTTCATGTTCATGGGGTCAAGACACGTGACGGCCTTTAAAAATTGTGTTTATTAGTCTAAATGTGATTGAAGTTGTGTTGGTATATTTGGTGAGACAGCACACATTTGCTTGCATCCAGCCTCACAAAGAGTACTTGTAGTGTTTAAGTTCAGTGTAATGAATACGGTGGGCTAAAATAGCTTATTTACTGTGTCACTGACACCACGAAAACACTTTTCAGTTTAACAATATATTGATTTAAAACATTTGTTCAAACAACAAACAACATTTGTTCAAATCATCAGAATTATTTAAAAGAATAGTTCAAAAATTTGGGAAATACACTTATTTGTTAGCACAGCACATGTGAAACCATTACGAGCAGCCATTAAATTTAGCTTTACGGAAACTGGCTCTGTTTACAGTAACACAATCTGCCTACGATCGCTTCCAAAGCTAAATGAGTGACACATTTATATTTTGTTTTTTCAACCGTAATGTGCAAAACAACAAAAAAGTTTGAGAAATTTTGTGGAAGGTTATGTGTGTGACTATTTCACAAGAGTTACTTCCTCGAGTCTCCATTGGTTGCTTTACAATTGGTCCTCACATACATGAGAGTGTATCAATCTCTCTTCTAATTTTCAACAAATAAGCACATTTCCAGAACATCAAACTATTTCTGCTTACTGAAGCCACTGAATCTGACTTTGTTTTATTGAGCCATTATTGTGACTCTGCCAACAAGCAGTCCTCAAATAGACATGAAAGGTTGGCATTTGGACATTTGTCCTTCAGCTCCTCATGTACTCCATGTGTGTCTGCCCCTCTGGGTCACAGTCTGAATGAGGCCAACATGAGCTATTATCCTCAAGTGCCATGTGGGTCACAACATGTTTCCAACAATACCACATGAGGCAGGGGCAAGGCGGTTTGTTTGTGGGTCAAAAAATTGGAAATCAGCTAATTTACCACAAGGGTTAAGCATGAGTAACAAAGGCTAATTTAATCATTTGAAATAAGAAATCTACTGTTTATGGAAAAGCAGGACAAGAAATCATAAAAGATCTCAAGTGTGACTATTGTTTCCTCTTTTGTCCAATGTTTTCCCTTTAGCAGAGCGAAATGCTGATCCACCAGCTGAGGGAAATCACTGGCATCCGGGACCCACAGATTCTCTACAGAGCCTTGAATGTAAGACCTACAAAACTATTGTTAGCTTTTAGGATCCACAGCAATGTGCAATAAGACAGTGCATGATGTCAGCCATGTGTGTATTATGTGGTCATTTTGTCACAATGCACGCCAATGAGTGATCTTTATGCGGCAAGTGTAACATGATCACAGAAACTGGACACGTAATACTGACGTACCAGCAACTGTGTCACTACGAGTTTTCCAGATGAGCAAATGGCACTTTGTTAGATCTTTTATAGGTAAACTAACATGAACTAGCAACAGTATCTAGCTATTAGATTAACTATTTTAAGATTACTTATATCATAGCCAGCTTGTAAGATTACTGTCCAACTCCAGTTTAGTTTGCATGAAATCAGAATTTCCTCTTGATAACAAAACATGTTTACAAGATGTTTAGTGTTGCATTACTCAGAGGAGGGTGTCACGTCTTTGGCGACCTAATATCTACAGGCTTTGTCACAGTATAAGCATAAGAGATTTGTTTTTTACAATTCATCCCAGGGAGCATGAATATCTGTCCAAAATATAACATCAATCCATCCCCCGAGCCATGCTGTTAGTGAGCTTTAAAAAACCCATGCTGTTCTCTTCTTAAAGTGTAATTAGTTTGTCTGTTTTTGAAGTGTAATTAATGTTAAAGCAAAAACTGTCTGATAACATTAAAAGCATCCACAGGGTGCCTAATTTCCACCCCAGCACACCGCTTATGTTTTTGAAACACAACTGGAGACTGAAAAAAAAATCCCTGGGAGTTCAAGTTATAAGGAACCTCATAAAATTAATAATTGACAAACAGTTCAATAAACATCCGCGCTGACTGTGGTGCAGACATCATCCAACTGTTTTACCAGAAAGAGACACTGCAGAAGATCACAGTTTTTTGGAGGGATGCTTTCTCTCTGCGTTCAATACACAATTAAAATTGTTTGTGTGCAGCTGCTTTCAAACATAAAAGGGGAATTTTTCTGCATCTTCTTAATTAACTGTATGCAAGATGTTTTATTTTTAAATACTCACTGTTTGCTATCTTATAGTGTGTATCTAATCTCTGTTTATTTAGTTCCCATGGTGTATTACTAGATCTTCTGCAAACACTAATGATTTCCAGAATACCTGCCTTTATCTTTTCCTTGTACTCTTCTCTTTTTTAAGGCCAGTCAGGGAGACGTCGGACATGCAGTTGGACTGCTGACAACCCAGCCTGCAGAGGTTCAGGATCCTGGAGAACCACAGGAACTGAGAACCTCTGGAGAGGCCTGGGAGGGCCAGAAAGGTACATATGTGACAAGACAACCATGCACAATATTCAGACTACATTCACTTCATTGTCAAATGATATTTAATAATACAGAACTGCAGAGTGACATGAAGCTAACAAGGATAAATGATGAAGATGTGGGCAGTTGTGTATACTTTTGGACAGTTTCTTCCTACATTCGTGCCAAAAGTAGTTGTGTGAGAAATAAAAAGAAAAACTAGACTTTTTTGTCTGTTTTTTTAGACCTGCCTAAAGATGAACTGCAGACTGCCATTGAACTCAGCCTGCAGGAGTCCCACAATGCTCAGGAAGAAGAAGAGAGGGAATTAAACAGGTGAAAACCTGCTTTGCACGCAGTATTTCTTTGTTATGAGTGACTGTGATCATGTTTTTAATGCTATTTAATTCTGATTTTCATTGAGAAAAAACTGTGAATACAACCAGCAACCTTGTGTTTAATTGAGTCGTCACATCAGTGCTTTCAAATGGTTAATTTGATGTACCGCAGGGCTCTGGAGGCCAGCGCAGAGGAGAACGCAGCGAGGATGAAGAGGAAGAGATGTGAAGCCCAGAGTGAGATGTGCAGCCCTGCAGACTGGATCCGTCAGGACGACTGGCCCGTGGGCATTCGCAATGTTGGAAACACCTGCTGGTTCAGTGCCGTCATCCAGGTGGGAATTAAGAAGTTGATCAGAATCAGGGAAAAAACTAAAATTCAGTATTAAAACTTAAAAGGAATTCAATATTTTTTTTTACAAAAGCATGTTTACGTGCACAACTGGCATCATGCTTCAGTGACAAAGCTGCCAAACTCACACTGTACCCGCCCCTGCTTTTTATTTATAAATCTACTTCACTATCACAGTTATTTTAATTAATTCAATCTAATAGATAAATAGAAATAACACAACACCTTCTCTGGTCTAAATATGGCCTGAGGTGCTCTCAGCTTCTTCTAAATGTCCACCTGTTCTAACAGTGTCACACATCATTTGCTACTAAACCTTTAAATAGCTCTCTCTCTTGGCTTAACAAACATTATTAGACTTGGATTTTCCCTTCTTAGATTTCTAACTTCAGTCTGTCAGAGGTGTCACACCTTTAACGCAGTCAGCAAATGCTGTTTTGGCTTTCATCAATCTCTATAAATCAGTTTAGATTCTTTTCAAACTTTAAATTTAGAGCACATCTGGTTAAGTGGTTCTCTGTATTTTCTGTGGTTTGATTTAAAATTATATCACACTTGAGTTCAGTACCAGACACTTTTTTAAACAGACAGTAGAAACAGTGTTAATGCAGAGAGATATCACTTCCATCTCATGTTTTTACCAACTTTATACCATCCATGTGGAGTTATTAGAAACCTGCGGAAGAAAACAAAAAGGTGTGGGCATATTTCTGCTAAATGAGAACACACAGTATTTCTCTGAGCTGCTAATTCTATTACAAGTCCATTCCAGGGTGAGTTCAGCCGGGCCTATCAGGTGGCTCGGCAGAAACTGGAGCTCTGATTCAGATGCACAGGCTGTGCGGTTAATTAAATAGCGAGTGATGTGATGATGGAGTGAGCGGTGGCCTGAAATGGACAGAGGAGACAGTAATTGTTTGTTTCTCGTTGAACTCAAATATGCTTCTACACTGATTTAGAAGTCAAACCCCCCAAAGGATGAGGGTTATTATCCACGGATAGAAATTGGAAAATGAGACAGTGTTGTTTGAATACAAATGGTGGTGAAATGACACCCTTTTGCTTGTTGATACTGTTTGTTAGAATTTAAACTGATGGTTGTAGATGCAACAGAGCCTGACTCTTGATAAAGCAGTCTCCCCCCTAAAAAAGTAATTATGCTATCAGATTGAAGCTGAGTGACCACATGATTCAGTTGTCAGCTCATATTCCCTCTATTATCCTTTGTGGTGTGAATTACAGTAAAACCGAGATAAGCTGTAATTGAATTTCCTACTCAGATGGAAACATGTATCAAGATATTCATAAATGCTCAGAAGCTCCACTCACCACCACACATGACACATAAGACTGTCTGATTAGAATTATTGCATTTAGTTTATCTGGAAAAACACAAGTATCTTATGACAAAGTGGTGTGGTTTGAGTGCTTGAATATTATGTATAAATAAGATAAAAATTAAGGAATTATTTTTCAGAACTTTTTCTCTAAAATTTGCTGAGATACTTGTGTTTTCTTTTACTTTTATTTTTATCACTAAATGTTAAGTAATTTTTCATTTATTTTACTAATGCTTGGAGCCAAATTGAACTATATTCTCATTCAGATAACTTAGTAACTCATTGATGCAATGCTTAACAGCCTAAAGCTGTAGTTGTCTGTATTATCAATGGATAAATACTCAAATTCTTCTTTAAGGATTTAATAAGACTGTTTGTGTAAAGATCACCTCAGTCCGATCAGTTCAATAAACCTCTTAATTATCAAGCCAGTTATAGAAAAGAGTGAGATTGATATTTTACTCAAGATGGATTTTGTTTCCCAAAATCATCTGAAAACTAAAATAATAGTAAAAGGCATCCTATAAACCTTGTGGTGCTAAAAAGGTGTTTCTTAATAGCATCCATAGACATTTACATAAGTTACTGTAGATCAATAGCTGCCTCCTTCTCACTTTCAGAAAAAATCTAATTTTTACTGAAGTTAAACAATCATTTTTAAGTTATTGTTTATTTCTCATTTAAATGAAATTGAAATGTATTAAAATGCTGAAGTGGTACACGTTGAAACTAGTGAATGTCAAATGAATGTAGCGCTCATGCTAAATATTATTTGCATGGGAAGCAGCATTCTGTTCACATATGGCCATGTTTTTTTTTTCTATAATCTCTCTGAGTTACATCCTCACTGCAGTGTAAGACCACTGTAACTATGATCAGCCAGCTGCTAATCTCCAACATCTGACCTTGACTGAAAAACGCTGCGTAATTGACCCTTGTTTTGTTGTCTCGTTGCAGTCGCTGTTCCACCTTCCTGTGTTCAGACGCCTGGTTCTCAACTACCATCTGTCCGAGCGAGTGCTGGAGAAGTGCAAGAGCCACTCAGTGAGTAAACGACTGTCACAAGCACATACGAGTGTTCTCCAAACAGCAGCGGGTCACTCTGCTGCCGCCATTTCTACCAAGCAGATAATTGTTTGCACATTTTCATTCATGCACATAAAGAAAAGAGCCGAATTTCACTGATTACACACAAGCTAATGGGATTTTTCAGTTCGCATAAACAAAGCCACTATGTGAGAGTGTGTGATGCTCAGCTTGTGTTAACAGGACAAGAGGAACATAGCTTTCATGCAGGAGCTGCGCTGCTTGTTCGCCCTCATGGTGGGCTCCACTCGCAGGTTTGTGGATCCTTCTGCTGCAGTGGAGTTACTGCGAGACGCCTTCAGGACCAGCGAGGCCCAACAAGTACGTACAACACTTTTTTGTCAGTGTAATATCAGAAAAATCTAAACTCAAGGTCTGCTGAAATTATAGGATGCGCCCACTGCTTAAGGTGGATTAAACATGCTTGATATTTGCTTTTTTTTCACTGTGAACATTTCAGTATTTAGGGGTAGATTAGATCTGCTGTGTGTCCACCACCTGATTGTTTTATCCGTGTATGTTTGTCATTAAGTAAAGTAAATTTATTTCTATTTACCTTTAAGTTTTGCTTCTGCGCTCAGCCCGTCTCTATTTTATGCTCTCCTTTCTTTTTATTTTCTATCTCACTTATTTTCAGACAATGTTATGAGACTTTTATTTGTGTTTTGGGAGGATAAACAGAGAGTTAGGGATTGTGCCGGAACCAAAACATGCATCATTTGTAAACCCATAAACTGGCTGCGTCTTATGATGGGAGATCCTGCCTCTTAACTGCCTTTCCACTGTGCACACTGATGGGGTGTGAAGAGGGCCATTTCCTCGGCCATGTTTGCCGTAGATTCCATCAAGAAAACACATTTAATGTGATTTAATCCACATATCAGGATCTTTCAGTGGATGGAGTTTGCTCGGTTGTCGGAGTAAAACTGCCAAGGTGTCATCACCTGAGCTGTTTGAGCTGTTTGAGCAAAATACATCCAGTGGGTAGAAGATTTTTTAGGTCACTCTACTATTTCCAGGATCAAGAATGAATTAATTTTACACTGTTTATTCTTTGAACTGAACTCAATCATTTACTTTTTTAACTACAATGTTTTTTTTTATTTACCTTTGACCCATAAATTCTGTCTTTATTCCAGGATGTTAGTGAGTTTTCCCACAAACTGCTTGACTGGCTGGAGGATGCATTTCAGCTGGCTGCCAATGGAAAGTAAGTCATATATTAATGGAAACGGATTATTCTTGTGTATTTTTATGTATTTGCAGCTACATTAATGTAATGTCATGTTTTATTTTCAGTAGCACGGAAGACAAACAAAAAAACCCCATGGTTCAGCTTTTCTACGGCACCTTTGTGACAGAAAGAAAACACGAAGGTATGAGTTTTTCGAGATTTTCTATCATTTTGAGAATAAACATGAAATGTGTCCTCAGTCACTCAGACCTGTGTGACTCTGCTTAGGTAAGACTTTGTGTAATATCGAGCAGTTTGGTCAGTATCCTCTTCAAGTCAATGGCTTCAACAACCTGGATGAATGCCTGGAAGGTGCCATGGTTGAGAGGGAGATTGAGTCACTACATTCAGATCACAGCACCACATCTGGCCGTGAGGTGAACAATTTCATTAAATGAAATTCATTTAAAAAGAGCTTTTTGTATGTGTTTTTATCAGTGTTTTTTGCACCTTGATGCTTTACTTATCACATTTTCTTTTGGTTGCAGAGATGGTTCAAAAAATTGCCACCAGTCTTGACATTTGAACTGTCTAGATTTGAATTCAACACACAGCTTGGCCGTCCTGAAAAGATCCACAAGAAACTGGAGTTCCCGCAAATCATTTATATGGACAGGTGAGCTTTATAAAGGCTTTAAAGGAAATGCAGGCTGCATCATGTTTTCACCAGGATGGTCTCACAAACTTATGCAAACTTACAACAGAATGCTCAGTGAACTATAAATGTAGAAAAGGCTGTTATGTGTCTGTGAAAATCTTACACACATGCATTGATCTATTTTGGGGATTCCCTACTTTTGTGTAAACAGATATCTTCACAGAAACATAGAACGGACCCATGAGAGGAGAGTAGAAGTGAAAAAACTCAAGGATCAACTTGCAGCCCTTCAACAAAAACTGGAGTGGTAAGTTAACGGAGATATGATTCACAACCTCTCAACTCTGTGGGAACAAATCTTGCACTAATTGCGTCCTGTGTTTATTCACAGCTACAAAAACTACGGCTCAGGACCCACCAAGTACCCTCTGGCCGACATGCTGCAGTTTGTGCTGGAGTTCGCTACCACAAAGCCTTCAAATGTTTCCCCTGCTGGAGATCTGAGAACAACGTCATCTTCACCGACTCCTACAAGCCATCCTCTCAGTGAATCCACCTCCAGAGACAACAGGTGGAGCTTAAATTTTAAAAATTTCATCAGATCTTGTTTCTCAGATTTAAAATCTAGGGTCCCTAACTTAACCAACCTCTCCAATTCTTTACTTCCAACCTGTCTTTGATGCTTTTTTTGCTTTTCTCAGTGGAGACACAGATTCCTCAGACGGCCTGGTTTCCAGTGTCTCCAGTTGCCAGAGGACCCCCATATACAAACCCTTCACTCAGTGCAGACTCCCCATCGACTGCCCACCACACCCAGCTCCCCACAGCATCACTGAAGAAGAGCTGCACTTTGTTAAGACCTGCCTACAGCGCTGGAGGACCGAAGTCGAGAACGACATAAATGGTAAAATGACACAAACTCTCACAATGCAGTTTTTTATATTCACATTGATTCATATTCAAAAGAAATTTTATGTGAGAGTGTTTTTTCTTTGTATAATTCTTATTCATATAGACTAAGTCGTGACATGCTTTGGCTAGCTTAACATTATAGGCTTTGTTATTGGCTTTTAAGCTACTTAATGCTCAGCTATGTTAAGTGGTTTTGCCATTAGGGTCCCTTTCCTTTGGAATGACGTGTCTGATATGATAAGCTGCACAGGATCAGTGACTTCTTTTAAATCACTTCTTTAATCCCATTTTTATTCACATGCTTCAATGTTTTGTCATCTTTTCTTGTACCCTATAACTGATTTTATTAATTCACCATTGTATTAATCTATAATGGAATAGTGGTCCCCCATTTTGCTTCCTTTTTTCTTGTTTTATATGTTAAAGGCTTTTTTTATTCTATAAAATAAAATTATTACATAATATGTCATCATTTGATCCATTGTTAATGAAAAACTGAGCAGCTTTATTATTTACTCTGACTGCTTTTACATTCAACAAAAACTCCTGACACATCAGCAGTGACAGATGGTGCAGAAAGTGATGAAACTTGACATTGTAATTTAAAATCAGCCCCCCCTTGTCTTGCCAGAGGCACATCCTCTGCTACACTTCTTCTCCCATTTTGTCAAACCAAAATGCCTCATGCATCAATATTAATAACTGTAACAGTCCAGGAAAGGACCTCACAGCTTCTTACCTGCAGAGCCTGATATCTCAGTCTCTCTCAGCTGACTTTGACTGATGCTTGCCTCTGGAAACAGGTTATAATATAAGGAAAATTTGTTAGGTCAAATTCCTTTCACTTTAATAATAGTTGGAGTCATTCAACCTGCTTTTCCCAACTTCTGCAAATCAAACAATGACTTGTCCTGTTGTTTGTTTCGTTTTGTTTTTGTGTGTGTTTGTGTCAGAGCTGAAAGCCAGCATTGACAAGCTCACTCAGATGCTGGAGGGCATGTACTCAGACAACAGCCTCTGCCAGGTAAGACAGTGTCAATCTGTGTAACCCTGATAAAAATACCAATTCAATCCCAGCATTGTAAGGCCTCTATATTTTCTACAGTGTTGGTTCAATGTTTTCTCTCTCTCTTTACTCTAATTAAGGTACCGTACAGACTCCATGCAGTTCTTGTACATGAAGGCCAGGCATCAGCAGGTCATTACTGGGCCTACATCTACGACCATGCCAACCAGCGCTGGATGAAGTACAATGATATCAGCATCACGGAGTCATCATGGGAGGAGCTGGAGAGAGACTCCTTTGGAGGCATGACCAATGCCAGTGCCTACTGCCTGATGTACATCGACGACAGGCTACCACACCTTATCACAAGTATGTGTTTTTTAGTTGTTTAATTAAATATATTATTGTTATTTTAACCTTGGATGATCTTAAAGTGAGCATTTGTTTATTGTGGTTGCTCCAAAATCAGTCTGCTTAGATGTCTTGATGTTTTGCCACAACAACTTTGGTGTTTGTCTTGATGAATAATAAAAAAGGATTTAATGTGTAAGAGAGTAAAAACGACACATAACAATGTAACATATAGGAATTTAAGTTCTAGAAATAAAGTAATATTTACAGTTTTTTAAAGTAGTTTTGACTTTTCCATGATGATAGAACCTGATACAGTAATTTTAACAGCTAGTCTTAAATGTGAGGTCATTGAGGGGGTTTTATTATGTAAGTCTATGAACTGAATCTATCCCATATCCACCCAGACGACACAGATGATGAGACAGGCCAGGTTCTGCATGGTATGGACTCCCTGCCACCCATCCTCCGACGCTACGTCCAAGAAGACAACCGCTGGTTCCAGCAGGAGCTCAGCGAATGGGAGGAGCAGCTGTGCCAGACAGCAACCCCACAGGGAGAGTCTTCCGTCACTGCAGAGCCCCCAACCTCCAGCCCAGACAATACACAACAAACACCAGCTGAGCAAGTGCCCCAAACAGGACCATCCACTGAAGAGCAGGACCAGGAGGCCTCTTCAGAGCCACAACCAGAACCAGATGCAGTGAAGGATCCAGAGCCCGAAGCCAGAGAGCAGACTGAAGGTGTGTGGTACTAACAGTAAAACATGTTGTCATAGGGTTGGGAAGTATAATTGGCCTCTAATGTTTTTACTTAAAATGTAAATGTACTGTACTAATTTTTAATTCTTTGAAAATAGTCATGATATACAGCCCACAATTAGTTGTGAGTTTCTCCAGAAGGCGCTCTGGGCATCTGCCTGCATGTTGGCCCAAACAGAGAATTGTTTTTTTGCCTTTCAGTGTTCAACGAAAACTGTTAAGTTTGTATTTCTATGCCAAAGCACCAACACTCTTTGCACTGCCTCATTTGAATGAACTTTTCTCATGTGTACTGGACACAAAAATGCCACACAGATGGGAAAGTGAATATAAAGCTGAGGAAAAATAACAAATGGTTTAATTGCTGCTTGCATTGGTCATTACACTGCCACATAAACAGCACCTGTTATCTCTGTCTATGTCTACACAAAACTTGGGAGTGAATTTCTACAGAATTCTGTCATGTTGATAAGATTTTTATGATTGGAGTGCTGGAATTGTTAAAAGTCTTGTATTATAACTGTGTCAATGCTTTGAATACATGATCAGGTAGCTAATATATATTCTGTTCCCACCTGATATCAGCTTTAATTACAGTCATATGACCTTTAATCACAGCCTCTCTCCTTGCTTTCTTTGACCCCAGAAGAATCAGAGTTAGCACCACCTCCACCTCCTCCACCACAGAGCCTTGGCTGCCAGTCAGACGACACCAGCAGTGCAGCAGTCACTGACACCCTGGTGCCCGGCCAGAGCTCCACCTCAGCTGAGAAGGAGCTTCAGAGTCAGGTGGGCAAGCCTGTGATCTGCTGCAGAATATGGGTCAGAAAGTCTAGGCCACAGAAATAAAGTGTGTACATCTGGGTCAAGGATCCCATTTCACCACTTAGCATAGTGACGGAGAGCCAGCTGACTATATAAAATAAGACCAACCTTTCGCTGGATGCAAGGAGCCATTTTGAAATTCACACTCTATCTGGGCCAGTTTGTTTTCCAGTGGAGTGGGGAGTTAAAATAGAAACACATGCTATGTACTATAGGTGTTTATGACACATACAGATGTGTGGATTATGGCAGAGACATGTCCTGTGAGTGACTTTCAAGGTGTGCCTGGATATGTAAAAGGGCTTTCAAAGTTCAAACAGGGTAAGTAGATGTATATAATGGATGGATTGAGGTGTAGTAATGTTTAGTTTTTTTATTCTTTATCTGTCAGACTCCTGGCCCTGAAGCAGAGCTCAGTAACCAGGCACCATCTGACCTTCAAGAGGAGAAGGAAAAGACAGAGGGGTCAGGCCTCAGCACTCAAGATGAAGGTGAGCCGGAGGCCTCTGGAGAAGCTCCTGAACAGGAAGCAAAGCAGGAGGAAGAGGAGCAGCAGCAGGAGGCCCCGGCCAGACAGAGACAGACTGAGAACGAGGTGTCGGAAGTAGAGATCCCTAACGTGGGCAGGATCATGGTGAGAGCTGATGCTGATGGATACAATGAAGAGGTGAGCTGGTGTCAGAGTGTGATATCAAGTCAGTAACTTATAAAAAAACAGCTGCACTCAAAATCCTAAAGTTTTTGCCCAAAAATATGAACTAAACTGGATGAAATTTGCAGGAAAAATACAACAGAAATGCCTTAAAATGAAGAAAGGAGTCTGGGTCTTTTGATTTTTTTTATTTATTTTTATACTTCCTTGTCTGACTTTTCCTTACCTTGAGTTTTATTTTTATTAGCAAAAAGACAGAGTGACCCAAAAATGCTCAGCTAATTTGCATTTACATCATGAACTGTTTCTCTTCAAATTCTTAAATAGTTGGAACACAAATCTGAATAGATTTCAGATCTATTATTAAGATTTTAAAGAGAAACAGTGTTTCTTGGTTCGCTAGTCGTCAACAAGATGTGGCTCTTATATTATTTAATGATTCTGTTTCTTTGGAGGTTGTTGTCAGTAGCCTGTTTTCTTTCCTGTTGGTTTTATAATCATGTCTGTTTCTCTTCTTCACTTTCATAGATGATGTTGACTCCAGCTATGCAGGGCGTCATTCTGGCCATAGCAAAGGCCAGACAAATTTTTGATAAGGAAGGCCCCGAGGCTGGCCTCATCAAGGTGTGGTCACATGTCACATCAACACTACATCCCACAAAATAATCATATTTTCTGAGATAGTTTTACTAGACAACTAAAAACTTGAGTTATTTTATTACACATCCTTATTCATAGGAGCTACTAAATATTTTTTTTATTATAGAATAGGAAAAGCTATATTTGCAATGAGGAACCTTCAGAGACAGGATGAAATATTTAAAAAAATATTGAGAATAGTAAGTCAAAATTCAGAATAGCAAAACAAGACAATATTATAATTAAATAAAAGGACAGTGAGGTGAGGAGGAAAAACATAAATTAAATAAAGTACTAAAAGACAGGACAGTATATCAAAAGAATATCAAAGATAGAGATCAAATAACAAAGACAACATAATAAATTCCTAAAGGAAGAAAATTTATTGAAGCGAGTAAAACCAGGAAAATAATTATTTGAGAAACAGAGGCCTGCTAAAGATTTCTTTTAATAAATGATAAGAACCAGATATTTATAAACAGTTTCAAATGCAAGAAGGTCAAAGTCGATAAGAAGAAGAATGTTTTTACCTCCTTTTTTTATCTAAAAAATCCAATAATCCTGACTTTAACACAGAAAATACTCAGAAACACAGAAAAGCAAAGAGAAGGCCACAGTCAAATAGTTTACCTATTTATGTGTATTTCTGACGAAAATTTCAACCTTAGTAATCATTTTTGAATGAAGAATATCAGAAATCTTTATACTAAGTACTATACTGAAAGATTACATGTAATTAAAACTGAGAAACTTAATTGCCCATTGTTTCTTTAGGCCTTCCATGAGGAGTATTCCCGCTTGCATGAGCTCTCGCAGGAGAAAACCACACCCCAGGAGGACGCTCGTCTTCAGCACGCTTTGGTCTACTTCTTCCAGAACAAGGCACCCAAACGCGTCATTGAGAGGACGCTGCTGGAGCAGTTCACTGACCGCAACCTGAGCTTCGATGAGAGGTACAAGCAGTCAACAAATAGACCCATGAGGAGAGTTAGACATTCATCTTCACGTTGGATCAATGTTTAAGTTTTTAAATGAGAATATAGATAATCCTTTGTTACAATCCAGGATAAAATTTAAATGTGTAAAAGAAATATGTTAACAAACTGCAAGATCAAGGAGAAATTTCTATTGGACAAGATGAGAGATAAAGCAGTTAATGCTGGAGATGTTTTTGTCTGTATAAATAAGTGAGGAATTAAGGTCTAAAATGGCTGGAAAGAAGGTTTTACTCAAAGCAGCAGCAGCCCAATCAGCAGCTCATACAGCATGCCTATGATGCCATCTAGTGTTCAGAGCAGAGACCCGCAGCATGGTGTGAAGTGTAAAGGTTCCTGTATTAGGTCTTTTATATGTCGTCTCTGTACATGCAGGGCCATCAGTATCATGAGGGAGGCTCGATCCAAGCTGCGCCTCATCAAGCCAGAGGACATGGACATGGACGAGTACTTGGTAAGCTCTAACAGAGGGGCTGAACTCTGATTTATCTGACAACTGAGTTATTTTCAGAGATTTACAGTTTTTTGTTTGAGGGATAATCCCATATTTGTGATGATTAGCTATAAATTTGTCATTAGAGTCTTTAAATAATCAGTCAGTAGACTTACAATTAAATGTAATTTAATTATATCTGTTTAATAGCTTGCTGAAAAAATACACTAACCATTTTGAGAGCGCCTGTAGAGAAACTTTTTGAGTAGCAGATCTGATGCCCGGCTATAACTTGCAAATGGTACCTCAGTCTGACAAATTTAAAGTAACAGTGGAATAAAGAAGTACAGCATACCACTTGATTAGCTGTCAAGAGTCAATCTGACATTGTATTTAACACCATTAAGTCAAAAAACACATTAATACATGGCAGTCTGTGCTTTATAGAGGAGGTCTAGATTTTGTTCAGTGTGTTAAAGCTCTAATCTGACGAGTGTGTTTGGGTTTGCGTGGCTCGAATTCCTGCAGAGTGTGTTGACATCTAATGAGATTTAGTTAACTGTGCAGACTCTACCATTCTGTGAGTGATAGCTGGAGTGATGGGAACACTTTTTAAAATTGTTCCTCACAGCAAAAACATACTTAAGAAATGGATAGGTCTGGTGATATTATGTATTTTTCTTGTTGTCAGAAAATCCTTTGAAAACACATAAACCGACAAAGAATTATTGCTACTAAGGAGTATTATCTGTGTAGACAAAAGCTAATATAATTTATTTTTACAATCTTTTAAAAACACATCAGTCAACCACTTTGTTGCACAAGATGAGACGTTCCTTCATTATGATGAACAAGGCCACTTTGGTTTAGTCTTAGTCGATTCCACATCCATCATCCTTGCTGCTGTAAACGCTAATCAATGCACCACATCCACAGCTGAAAATAGTGCCAAACAAATGCACTATTAACTTCAGTTTGAGTATTTTTTACTGAAAAATACAATGAATTGACTTGGATCTGAGACCCACAAATAAGATTAAGATGTCATAAAGTATGAAATATTATAAAAATATAGACTATTACATTGTTGGTTTGGGTCTTTTCATTATATTTGATGCTAGAGACTAAAATAAAGGATACTGGCAGCCTAATCCTGTAAGAGAGGAGTGACTTTGGATGCCTGACAGTTTCCAAAGATCAAACCTTAAAAAAAATACAACAAACAATGAAATGGTTCTGTTCTCTGTTACAAAATAAAGTGTTTACTTACTGTCAGCTGGCATGAACTTGAATAGCAGCAGCACCTCTATAATGTGATAAACAAGAGCAGATTAAGTGATTGTTGGTTGTTTGTGTGTGCGTTCACAGCAGTGGCATGATGACTACAGGCTGTTCAGGACAGTGTTTGTCTACCTGCTGACTGGACTGGAGCACTACCAGCACGGGAAGTAGGTGTCCAACTTTCACTTCTGCTGTTCAATCTGCTTGTTTGCGTTTCAGGATCTTAAACTTCATACTACACATACAACATAGAGAAGTAAACACGATCCTTTTTTTTTTAAATCAACCTTTAACCATCTAAATATAGCCACTATTGCTCATACACTGTGCATTAGAAGAACGAGAAAAACGACATAAACATCTGTGCACCGGCCTTTAGAGGTGATGGGTTTTCAAAAGGTGTGCCTTGCTGGTTGGTTTATTTGGTCTTTACTCTTTCATAACAGCTGTTTTGTTTGTGCCTGTGCTGCAGGATGCGAGAGGCTCTGACCTACCTGGCTCATGCATACGAGACCAACGCCACCCTGCTGAAGAACGGGGAGAAACGGGGCATGGACAAGTCTCTTATTGAGGTTTACAGGAGGAAATGCCTCACTGTGAGTATGGATGCACTCACAGTCAGTCTGAGAGCACTGACAGCATGTTAGAATTTTTTATTTGTGTGATTCTTATTTTAAGTATCTTCATTCTCCATGCAGGCATTAAATGAAAATGCATCAAGGCTGTTCTGCAGTGGTGAGACAACCAATGTGGAAGAGGGCATCGCCATCATGGACGAGGCCGTCATTCCCTGCCTCCATCTGATGAGCCGGGACTCGAATTTATCCCAGGAAGACCGGGAAGCAATGGAGAGCATCCGCAGCCGCTGGTGCTGCTGCCTGAGTCAAGACATGGATGGTAAGATCGGTCGAATTAGAGGAATAGTGTGACACTGTCAGAAGGACTCTGTATTTGAGTCATTAATTCAATCTATAAATTACACCTTAAATACATTCAATAGCAGTTCAGACCTTTACTGAACACTAACAAACAGTAAACTTAAAACATTAAAATAAACTCCTGCAATTCCATTGTTCTTCCTTCGTTTCCAGACTCGTTGCAGGTGAAGCTGGGTGAATTTCTGCCCAGGGTTCTGGATGGTTCAGCTGAAACAGTGGTTCTCAAAGATCCACCCAAAGTCCACGTCAGCCAGGCTCACGACCTGTGCAGTCGCCTGGCAGCCGTCATGGAGTCCATCCACAACACCACGATAGTTATTGTTAAGTGAAGCCCTGAATGAAATCTCCATCAACCTCCTCAAACTGTGCGTCTGACCTGCGAGCAACTTGGCTGATGGATCGTTCTGTGCTGACAAACTGTGGGGTTGAGACAGCATGTGGTTTTTAAAATGCCAAATTATATGTTTCATTGTATCTGCTGGTTTAACATTGCACATTCATATTATTTTGATGTTTTAGCATAGAAGGTTGTAAGCACTGGTGGAAGAGGTAGACTTGTCACTCCATGAATACATTAAAACAGCATCACCACATCAAGATAAAAGGCCTTTATTAGGCCTCAAACCTTCTCCCTGCTCACCCACATCCATCACCTATCAGTATTAGCAGTACTTCAAAATTATTAAGTCCTTAGAGCAGCAGCAGATTATGCAAATGGAGGTCCAAAAGGTAAAAGCAGCCCACTGGCCCTCAGAACTGGCAACACTAGTTATGTTTTTACATGATATCAGTTAAAAAAGGTTTTAGACTTTCTGCCTCTGATTCACTCAAACACTGAATACATCCTTTTGGTCGGCACTTCAAAGAGCACATTACTTAATGTCATGGCCAGTTCTGATCTGGTAGTGTCTCTGATCTTTTTCCATAAAACTGTAAAGAGGTTTTTAAGGATTTATGTAGCCACAACCTGTTTCTTGTCCGGGTTTCACTCGCAAGTCGAGCAATTATTCATGAAACCAACCTGCTGAACAAAAACAATAACCACTAGCTTAAATATCTGATTGGCACCTTGGAAAGTTCAGACTTGGACATGTTTCATTCAAACTTTTTAAATGCACGAGCAACATGTCACTCAGCTCTGCAGGAAGTGAGTGGATTGGAAGAATTAGTTGCCGTGTTGCTAAGCAGTGTGAACGCACAATAAGGTCTTTATCCAGGGCTGAAAAAACACTAGATTTTTACCGCACAGTAAACTGTTAATGAGCTTTTTTAAATATATGTTTTATATTACTTTGTATTTTTCCAAAATAGATTCTTGGAAATTTTACATGTAGGTGAAGCTAGAATGAAAGTTATCTATAGTATTATACATTAAATATTAATGGCCGGGCGTTGTATGCGACTTTTAGAAAGAGCTGCTGAACGCTCAGATGTTAAGATTTCAGTAAATCTGTGCACTGGAACTATTAATCAGCTGTAAACTCTCTGTTTAACTGGGCTCTGCTGGACGACACCTTGCTCAACAGATATGCCGTTTTTTCTTTGTAAAAGGGTTCTTTGTAAACCATGTCAACCCTTTGAAAGGCAAGACATGGGACAAGAGATGAAGTCCGTTTTATCTGGCGCGCAGATGCAACACAGAATCATGAATAAATCCTGTGAATCGGGATTTTCAGGCCAGCAGCATGGAGCTTCTCCAACAGCCTTTTCTGGCTGCTGATTTCATTGCTATTTCACTTGTAGTCTGTGATGATTCTCAATAAATATTTTAAATATTCTATGTGCTCTTTTATTATTTATTGTCTTCACTTGTGTAGCAAGGCTTGCAAGTTCCTTCAGCTGTCTTTAGGTTACATTTTCAGCTTATTAGTTTTTTTTTCATATTCTCTGTGAGAACGCCTGTCTGCATATCTTAAAGAATAATATTGATTATGTTTTAGATTTTATTTTTTTTGTGTCAAAACCCACATGAAAGAGTCAAGTCAACAATGAATTTATCCTAGCTACAGAAGAACAGTAGAAACAAAATATGATACTGTGCTCAATTGTTGTCCAAAAATTGTCCAAAAGTTAATTAAAAAAACGTTAATGGTCCACATTGTTGCACTGGGAGATGTGTTTCTGCATTATGATGAACATGGGCACGGTAGTTTTATTTTGAGCAAATCCCAAATACACCATCCAGTTGCTGATAATATACTGAGTGGAGCACCAAATGTGTATTAATCCAGCACTGAAAATAGTCTTGAACAAATGCACTCTTCCTCCCTTGCGATTAGCATTTGCCAACAGCTACAGTTCCCAGCCGTTGTGAGAAATAACAGGGCCTTTTTTCACACTGACCCAAGTATTTGTCAGCCATTTTTCACGATTTAAACCGTCAGTATGAGCTAACAAGCTAATTGACAGGTTAGGGAAGCCAGAAACTTTGGAGATATATGGTAATGTGTTTGTTTGGATCTTTTAATGAGATATATACAATTTTTTAATGTAAAAGAGGAACAACAAGGAATGATTACAGCTTTTAACCACTTCAATTTCACATTACACGTGGCTTTTTTTCCTCTAGCTGGCAGCTAGATGTTGTTGAAGAGATGTTCATTGATGCATAGAGCAGAGAACTTAAGAATGAAGTTCTGATGAATATTGTGTCCAAAACATCCTCATGGTCAAGCTCCTGCACTCGTGATGATGACAATGGTGGTGCTGTTTTGGACATAGATACTATAACCAATATGTGCAAAAGAAATGACAGATCACGTCACCACTACTTTTGCAAAATGACACCAAGGAAACATGGGATTTCAAGACAACACAGTCCCCAAATGATGGATTTCAGATGTCACAATGAAAATACATTCCTGATACCTTTGGACAGCTGTAGACATATCATCAGGACCATTAGTCTGTGTAATAGGAGCTAAAACTTTCTCTACACAGTCTGAATCTCAGTTGTCTCAATCTCAGTATAATTGCACTTTGATGTGCATTTAAACATGATTACTTATAAGAACTTTATCTCAAATGAACAAACATAGCAGTGTAGTAAAATATTAAACACTAAAATAAAAGGAGATTATATGAATTTGGCGGGATTATGTGTGCTTGTATCTAATAAAGCCATGAAAATAACAAAGAATGCCCTCACTTAAGCTTAGACACAAGTTGTGTGACCTGAAACTAGCAATGCTAGCTATGCAAGGGCCGAAGGGTGCATCAACCAAATGGGTGTGAGAAGTCAGAAAACAAACTGAAAAGAGTTCGAGGCATGGCCAAAGAGAATTTATGGTTGCATTGCAAGCCAAAAGTATTTGGAGTCTTTCCATTTCACTGACATATCACCTCCATTATGGTTGAGGAGTTTTTTCCCCTTTAGATATTTACACTTTACATTCAATAAAATTTTTTAGAGTTATTACAAGTTTTCAGTCAACGCTCTTATTTAGTAAAGGTGATGATTCATGCTTAAGAAGCAGATCTAATTTGCCAAGGCTTACATGTAAATCTTTTGAGGCTTTTATTTTGAAGCCAATATTCCCAACCGGAAGCCTTCCTTTAAGAGCAGTACTTTTTCCGCACCTTTCCTGGATTTCTGTTCCAAACGTCCCAGAAACAGATAAGCGGATGGCAGTTAAACCTGCATACCAGTAAGGAGGAAATCCATCACTCTGGTACGCAAAAAAATGGCGGTGAGGAAGAATGTTTCGGACTTGCTTGACTGCTGGAGCTGAACGAAGGTGTTGTTGTTAACTGCAACCGAAGAGCGGAAGTTGATCATCCCAAACAGTCGGAGTGTTTCAGGCAGTGTTCATTTATTGTCTTGTACAGTGTGGAGAGAAGGCATCCCTGGAATTTGTCTCCAAAAATAAGAAGGCACTTTGACAGACAGGTAAGAGAAAATTAGTAACTAGCAAACTAACTTATTAGGCGAGCAACTTTGCTAGAAATCGTGTTGATTAGTTAGCTAGCGTTAACAACCGGTAAGTTAGCTAGCAAGAGGAGGCGTCCAACGTCTGAATGTTGCTACACTTTAAATACACCTTATGACCACGACAAGTGGAGATGATGTCAGCCTCTTTTATGCATTTCAATATTTTAGATAAATATAAGCATTTGCCGGCTTCACAGAAACATTTTTTTCAATAACTGCCGCGTTGTTAGCTAAACTCTGTAAACGGATACTGCTAACTTAACCAGAGTTCTAAATATACATAGAGACGTAAAGGTGCCTCATCAGAGGAGTGAACTCAACCCCTGCAAACCCTGCAAAGTATCATATGAGCACTTTGTCAAACTATCTCATGTAGATATATTGCATTTTCCCCAGGTAAAGCATCAATATCACATTGCACACAGCTGTTTTTTAAAGTGCCAATTTTTCTCTTTCCAGTTTATTTTTGAAGCCACTGTTAATATTTCGCCTGGAAAAAAACAAGAAAGTCGTAAATTGAGTGGATAAAACTCATTTTCTGCTCGTCACTTTGCGATTGTTAACCAGATAAAGGAAGTTCAGATTGTCACAAACTCGGAAAACCAGTGTTTGCACAGTCGAAGTCCTGTGGGTAGTATAGATGATCAGGAAGTGGGGGAGCTGTGTTGACATGTCAGAGCTTAACAGCTCACATACTTTTTGGTCGTGTAATCTCGGTTATATGACAGACTGATTAGATCAAACTAAATAGATTTTTTTTCAGCACAGACATTCTTCCATTTGTTATATTATACAATTGCTTTGACTCGATTTTCACAACAAAGTTGCAGAGAGCGAAATTGTTCACACAAAGTCAAACTTTTATTCGTATTTTGGAGCTCAAATCTCATGTTGCATAAACAAAGCAACTATATTAAGTTAAGTTTTACACTTTGCATTAAATTAACCAGAGTGTAACAACATTGCACAGGTTCATCATTGAATTTGAGTCATCCTTTTATGTCAAAAATGCACAAACATAGCAGTTATCAGACAAAGAAACGCAACTGCTTGCATTTTCTTTGCAGTTAACTGTGTAATTAGACTTTGGATTGCTGTTTTTGCCTTTAAATGACAAGTAAGTTCTGTCAGTCGACCAATGTTATGATTGTAAACTTAAAAATGTTTATCATGATATTAAAAAAATCTGTAGCTGCTTATCTTTTGGTTACACAAATATTGTGAGGAAACAGGAAATGAGAGCACAGTTGCTTCTATTTTTAAAACTCTTGTTGTATGTATTCATGCTTTATCTTTCTCATAATGGTTATTTCCTGTTCTCCCTTCATTCTCCACTGCTTTCACTCACACACACAGTGTCAGAGTCAGTGGCACACTGTCAAGATACCACTCTCTACCACTCCTCTGGCTCTGTGCAGGCAGCATGAAGGATAAAAACATTTTTGTGACAAATAGACCTCATGCCTCCCTGCAAAAGTTCACTGCGTCTCGTGGGAATATTTGTGGTTTGCCTTACAAGGTCAGAGTTATTGTTTAACATGAACAAAAATATCAGCCTGCAGTGATTGATAGGCCAGAGGAAAAACCACAGGGGTTGCATGCTAATAAATGCAGAGAGCTGAAATTGATGACCATTAGGGGAAAAGAAATAATTTAAGGGTTTTTCCTTAAACTGCAGTTGTTTCTGTGTGCATTCATAAAAAGATATGATTATGATTCTAGTTGTAAGAATTTTTATCCTCTAACTTTTTTGCCCTGCACATCGAGGAGGGAAATAAATTCTTTGACTGATCTTACAGTAAAAAAAGACTTTTATTAACAACTCCAAATCATGCTGTTACATTTACAGAAATGTTACTTGGTCTGACCTCTAAAACTTCCTGTACTACATTTACATAAAAGGGACTCTTGAACTTAAGCAGACAGAGACTGTTATGTTGAATTGTCATCAGTTTTACAACAAGATGCCTGTCTGACAGGAACTCTTGCAGGGAAAAGAGAGTTTTATGCTTCTTACAAGGTCCTAGAGAGGAGGAGGCGTTCAAGAGTGTTGATTTGACCATCCTTCCACTTTGTACCCAGCAGGTGCCATGAGCAGTGAGCTGAACGTGCCGATGGGTTCCCCTGCTCCAGGGGTTTCAGAGCGGGCTCCAGATGGAGGGGGGATGGACTACAGGGACTGGGTGAGACGCAGTTACCTGGAGCTGGTCAGCTCCAACCACCACTCAGTGCAGGCCTTATCCTGGAGGAAACTCTACCTGAGCCGGGCCAAGCTGAAGGCGTCCAGCAGGACGTCTGCACTGCTCTCTGGCTTTGCAATGGTTAGTTGTATTTACACTCCAGACCAGCTTTTGTACAGTTTTTTTCAGGGTTTTTTTTTGGCATTCCTACTTTATTTTAGCTTATGGATGTGCATGATGACTTAATAGATAACCTTATTGAGATTATAGATGTATATGACTGTTTTCTGAGTGGTTTCTTACTTTAACTAATTCAAACTTGTGTTTAAACGCAATGGCGATTTTTTTGTAAGGAATGTCTCCATTTTAATGACAGCTAAAGGAATACAGGAAAGGCAGGGGAGTGAGAGTAATGGGGGAAAAAATAGCATGCAGCCAAGGGCCCAAGCTGACATCAAACTCAGGCTGCTGCTGTCTGCTGTCTAAATATATTTCACAGTTTACCAGCTGAGCTACCACAGCGCTGTAGCAGGGCTTGTTTTACCTTGTTGTGACCCTTAGCTGGTTGTGATGTACACATTAACACACTGTATAGTAACCTGTTCCTTCTTGTTTACATGTCACAGGTTGCAATGGTGGAGGTGGATCTGGAGATGCAGTACAGCTACCCCCGTGTGCTCCTCATCGCCTTCAGTGTGTGCACCACCGTGCTGGTGGCGGTGCACCTCTTCGCTCTGCTGATCAGCACCTGCATCCTGCCCAACGTGGAGGCCGTCAGCAACATCCACAACCTCAACTCCGTCAGCGAGTCACCTCACGAGCGTATGCACCACTACATCGAGCTGGCCTGGGGTTTCTCCACCGCCCTGGGAATCCTGCTGTTTTTAGCAGAGGTGGTGCTCCTCTGTTGGATCAAGTTCCTGCCTGTGGACTCCAGCGGGACCAAAAAAACAACCACGTGCAGCCCCACCAAAGCCACAGAAGTGACGACCCCTGAGCCACAGTACAGCGGCTGGCAGGCTGCGCTGGCCTCCACCATCATCATGGTGCCAGTGGGGGTGATCTTTCTGGTGTTCACCATTCATTTCTATCGCTCTCTGGTGCGCCACAAGACAGAGCGCCACCACCAGGAGATCGAGGAACTGCATAAGATTAAGGTGCAGCTAGACGGTCACGAGAGAGGCCTCCAGACTGTGTGAAAACATGGCGGCAGCTTTAAGGACTTGCTTTTGGTTCCCATATTTATCAAACCCTCCTCTGACGTTCGTTCCGGTCATTGTCATGGCCTTGCTTGGACTTGCACAGACGGCCATTACAAGTCAGTCTGCTCATTTATTCTTAAGGTGAAATTGCATTGGATTTGTGCAGTGACCTTTTCTGTGTTTACAGAGGTTTTTCAGAAAAAGGGCTATTACGTTCTGTGTGCCATTTTTTTGTGCCATGTCTTTTTTTATGTTACGGTCGGGTTAAAGTAGTTGGTTCACTGTTGGCAAAATATCTTCACATTGATTCACTCAGAGGTTAAAAAAATCTCTTATTGAATCTTTTTTTCTTCCCTCACTCCTTGCTAGCAAAGAGCTGCCATCACTTTCAGAAGAAAATGCAAATGCTGCTGAGAGCTGAGTTAATTAATGTTAATGCCATAAATAACTTGACATATTCAACTTGACTGTTGAAGTGTTGTGCTCACTGTAGGCTGGTTTCTGTGCAGACTGATCATTAGAAAATGAAGAGTCACTATCAAAACACTCCTGAGGTTTGAGTGGACTGTGTGGGTTTTTGCAAGGAAGTGTCAGTAGTGTGAATCTCCTTGTTACACTTCTGTTAATTTATTAAGTGCTTAAGATGATCAGTTTAAGAACTGTGAATCATGACCTCCACTATTTGGTGCATTTAGATTTACAGAGCTTATCTACTTTTGCAGCTTATGAAGAAAACTGTAACTGCTTAGCCAAATCACAAATCTGATATATTGAGTTTTAGATATTTATAAATGCAGTTCCTTGCAAATATTGGAATGTTAAATAGCATCAATAAGAGATTTGAAGAGTTTTGGTTTACTAGTCTGATTCAGATCGGACTGAATGCTATCAAACCTCAACCCAGTAGCATCAGACCTCACTGTTCACCATCTACGTGCTCCTCAGTCAGTCAGTCAGGCTCATTTCATGTGAAACTGAGCTTATTGTTTCAACCCCAAAGAGCAGAATCATGCAAAAAAACGCATGTTTCCCTCTGACTAATGGATTTTTACAACATGTATGCAAGTATTTGTTGTAGCCTCACAAAAAAATACCACCAGAGGTGAAAAGTTCTGTCCTGAAGTCTTAAAAATGTTACATTTATTTTAACTGTCACTTTTTTTTTTACATCACATATGTTTTACAAAGACCATCCGGCCTGTGTAAAAGATGTCAAGTCAGTCGAGTCTGCATACTGATGCTCCAATATGAATGTGTTACTATCCAAATATAGATCTTCCTTACAGAATTACTGCCTTTTTTGAATAGCCGTTTCGCTTGAGGTCATAACACCCGCAGATCTGTTTGCTGGGAATGTTGTTAAGCATGATAAATTTTAAATTAATGCAGTTTAAACACTGAGTCCGATGAAGGCCCAAAGGGCTGGAGAAAAGGTCAAAATGTTGAAGATTATAAAATGTGGAGGGTTACAGAGTGCATGACAGATAGTTTGTATACTTAATACTGGAGACCTCTCTGTATGTGTGTGTTAACCAGGAGTCTGAACACACACACAGGGAGCTGGCTCTGCTGTGGATGGGGTCAAAGTGTGTTACTGTGTTTAAAAAAAATGGAAAAATTTACCAATTTATTACCACATTCCAAATAAGATGACTGACCAAAGTGTTGCTCAGTTGTTTGTTTCTTGTTTCTCAGAGGAGACAGAAGTGCACTTGTAGTTTATCTGTACAGCGAGTGAGTATCAGGATGCTTATCAGAGAATATCTCACTTTGTCTCGTCTTTGTGTCAGAAGATGCAAGTTACAGCCTGCAACGTACATCCAAAATAAAGACTATTAATACAGTTTTATTGTCTCTTGTGTGTCTTTAACCAGTTGAAGGCATTTAAAAGCAAGAAAATGTGTTGTAAAAGACAGACGTTTTACAAGATAAATGAGATAAATGATCCAACTTGAGATAAAGCATTCCAAGAACATTGACTTCTTGACTAGATCTTGTTTTACGTGCCAGTTTTTAGTGAAAAAGCTGCAAAAATCCATCAAATTATGTGTCTGACACCAGACAACAGACAGACAGTTAACAACTAGTACAAAAATAACAATAAATAATATCAGTAATAAGGTGTCACCCTCAGGTAAAAACTGCTGTAACTGCCCATTGCATTTAGTTGTAATTAGCAAATGTTAGCATGCTCATCTAAAATGGTATACATGGTAAAACATCACGAGTGTAAGCAAAGTCAGCGTTACCTTTGTCATTGTGAGCATATAAGCATAGTGACATTAGCATTTAGCTAAAAAAAACTACTGTGCATGCAGTGGATGTGGTAATAGAGTGCAAACACATATCTTATATACATACCTGTAATACAGTTTTTTTGCCTAAAAAAGGCCTAAAGCCTCACAGAACTGTTAGTAAGGCTGCAGACTTGTAGTCTGGAAGTAAAAATATGTTGCTCTTGAGCAAAAACTAGTCATTTCAACAGCTTACAATAGCAATTAGCTTGTTTTTAAACAGAAAATATGACTAAAATTTCATTATGTATTTAAAAATAACTACAATAAAACCAGGAAAAAAACACATTGTGAATCAGATTTAACCAATAAACACGATGCCTGCCATTTCAGCAGTTCACTGCTCTGCAGCTGCATTTCGTTTTATCATCATATATATAGGCTCTCATATCAGATATCAGCTAATGTCTGCTTACCGATGCATCAGTCTGGCTTTGGAACACAGACAAGAGTCTGTTTTTTGTGTCAACAGAGGAAAGCTCTTGGCTGCGACTATCAACATGACGTGAAGCCACAGACTGAAAATAGCAGGTTCAATTTGTGTGTAAGCAGAGCTGAATCATCAGTGTGACTATTCTGATCAAATGTGACCTTAATAACGTTGCATGTGGGAATGAATGTATGAATTTGGCCTCCTGGTGAAACACGCTGGTAGCTGAAGTGCGATGGTGCACAGAGTATGTCAGCAGGAAAGGTTTGTCCTCAAGTAAAAGCCCCTGATACACACACACACACACTCACATACACACTCAGGTGAGACAACGCTCTGCTGCACCTCTCAGGCAAATACAGTCTGCAAATATTTACAGATTCAGCCTGAGATGGCTGCCAGGCCTGTGCGAGAAGAGTAACTCTGACAGGAGAAGAGAAAGGACGAGTGCACTTGTGATGTTTTTTTTCAACCAAGTAAAATTTAATGTTTACAGAGTCCTGAACACAACAGAAAACATGTAAGAGATGCTAATTTCAGTCTAGACAAAACCCTCCATGGCAGTACATTTTCTAAGTAACATGACTCCGACGTTTGGCTTTGCAGAGGAGATGATGTTGAAAATGCTAACCTATTACTAAACCTATTTGTTCTGATGGATTTTCACTGTGCTTCTGCTCCTGACAGCATATATCCAAAAAATACATGACATCGCAAAGATTCAGGATCAAGTCTCTTTAACTTTTCTCAGAGAAGGAATAGCAAGTTTTTTGCAGTGAGTATGTTTTTTTGTTAATCTTCATTTTTTTTCTGCAAAAATAATTTAAAAAAGTCAGAAACCTGTATAACAGAAACTGTGAAATCGTTTGTTGTAGCCCTACATCCTTTTTCCCCTTCAAAATCTGAAATGCTTCAACATTTTCTCCAGGAACATTTTTCAGTCAGCCTGCACTTTTGCTTTAACACCAGCAGGGGGCAGACAGTACATAGTCTATGCTTCATAAAAGTCACAGCCTGGCTGCCAAAGCCAAAATTTACAAGCCACCTTAAATGATTTATTAGCGACAGTTTGGAGAAAAGAAGGAAATCAAAAAGATGCTGGTTAATTTATCAATGTGTCTCAAAAAAGGACAAAAATCTTGAAACATTTTTAACCAACGTCTGGCAGCTGTGTGGCGTTTCTCCTCCTCCTCCTCCTCCTCCCAGCTTTACATGCATAAGCTACATTTATACCACATCTTCAAGACCTTCAAAGCCACAATTAACACATTTAATCATATACATGGCCTCAGTAAGAATACAGGTACAGGTAATACAGGCCGTCATGGGTCACTCTGGGAATATGGGTTATACGGGGGGGGTTTTCATTTCATAAATGTCAAAATAAATAGTTCTCAAATTATATCAGAATATGCTTAAATATCTTACAACTGAAATAAGTGGTTCACTTATGTTTTCACAATATCTCACAAGCTGAAATCTCATTTTAGCTCTGGGAACATTTGTATGTAAACTCAGTGGGGGGAAAAAAAAGCGTGGGAGACATTTTAGTGCAAATCCAAGTAAACCAGAAATTAACTTGTAAGATATAAAACATTCCAAAAAAAGGTATATAATTTATGATTGTAGGTAGTTTATACAATAAATGTGATTCAAAAGCTTTTACATTACAGCTTCAGAGCAAAATACGATACAGCGATATAAACATAATCACCAGGATGAGTCTCTCTTAGAGCCAAAAAAGAGAAAAGCTGTGTGAAGCTTCTTTTGAATGTTCTTCTCTGCTTGTTTTCAAAGTTCATACATTTCCAGATTCTCAATGCCCTCGCTGCCAAAAACATATAAGCTCACATAGTAACAAATGCTCCCGACAGATAAAACTTCAGCGTAAATGTAGCGTTCGGGTTGATCAGTTTGCTTAACATCTGGTGCTCAGTGGGGAATGTTCAACAAAACATGAGGAGTGCTTCAGGCCACTTTCTACTGGGGAATTTCACATCGACTCCGTATTATTTTAAATGATTCATAACTGGAAACTATGAGTGGCCACTGGTTGCTAAAAGTTTTACAAAAACTTGTTTTGTCATTTTGTTTGAGAACAACAGTTTGATAAATGAGCATAAATCATTGCTTTTTCATCAGTCATCTGTCTTCGGGTCAGGAGAATGACTGATTTTGTTAGATCATTAAGTACGGATTCCTGTCATTTTGAGATAATTAGAGAAAAAAAGGACAGATATCAAGAAATAATGCTTAAATTGAATCATTATTTTGAAATGACAATCTTAAGAAACAAACTACGAAACGATGAAGTTTGCCCTGGCTGTGTTTGTGGGTGGGAGGCCTGTGAGGTATCACATCCTTGTTGCTGCACAAGCGACTCAATATGCTTCAAACAAAGTGCTTGTCAGGTGGTCTAACATCATCTAACCCCTTTTTTCAATGTAGGAATTGATGAGAGCCCTGCGTCTGACAACCTTTCAGTCCCACACACTTTAAGCAGAGATTGGCCAGATGTTTGGAGGTCAACATCTGCACAGTCTAAACATCTCCCTCAAGCTGTCCTTTGAATTCTTCACACACCTTCTACCCTCTTTTTTTCAGTCAAAAACTGAGTACAGCACCGTGAATGCCTTCAAAAGGAGAATATATTTATATGAAGTAGTGTCATTATCCCCATTTGTGCAGTTACATGGTGTCAAGACTACAAAGACAGACAAAAAACAACTTCTGGGCAGCAAGATTGCAGAGGTGTGAACACTTCTGTCTTATGAAGTTGTCTGAAGCATATTGAGACAGAATAAGCAGAATCTTTTAGAAGCGAAGAGAAATTTTCTTAAAAATGACCAGCAACCTCGGCCAAACTACACGTCCATAAGTAACAGAGCAGAAACCATGTTTCTGACCCATCAAACCTATTTCAAAAAGACATCAAACCTGAAATACAACTGACAAACTTTCTCAAAAAAACGACACAAAGTCAGATATAAAAGAGAAAAAGGCAGAAAATATTAGACAATACTTCTCCGGTATATCAGAAAGCTGTTATATCATAAAGACAAAAACTGCCATGATTAATGCAAGTGCTGAGAATTATTACAAGAAATCTACTCATTGTGCAAAAAAAAAAAAAAACCCTGTGACACCAAACTAAATGAAGCGGACTGACATGGATGTGCGTGTGTGTGAACCGAAAAAGGCAACAGTAAAAAGAAAAGACGAGTAACAGACAGCATGCGGTTGAAGGACCAGCGTCACACTGTAAGGCCACTGAACATCTCGGTTGGCTTCCCTGTCTGAAAGCTCCACAAAAACAACAAAAAAAAAATACTGCTGATGTTCATAACGGCGTGTTTTAAAAACAATAAGAACAAGACAGAAATTTGTTAATGAGCATCTGGTGTTTGGCAGTTTCTTCAGCGTTTATCAGCCACAGCTGAACTCAGTGAAGGCTTCGTTGAACACCTCTAAGGGCTGTCAAGGGTCGAGCTTCACGAACTCATGCTAAATATGAGGACACTAAAGCTGTTTCCCTCTGCTGACCTCAGATTTTGATTAAAAAAACAAACAGCTGATGATGTATTGAAAGGATCTGGATATTGAAATTGTGTTTGTATTGATCATCATGGAACATGTGAGCAGCTTCTTGCACTTTGAGGAGATTTTGACAGGGTTTCTGGAGTGTCTCCGAAGTTTCACCTCTTGAAACTTTTTATCATCAAAATGTCTGTTCGTATTTTGAGGCTATGTGACGAGCAATTTCAGAGTGAACTTCTTTAAAACCGAAGCTCTTTTTTGTTTTAATCCTTTCTCTCCTTCCACAGTAATATCAATGTCCATTCTCATGCACAGTTTGTCCCGATAACCCAGACATTCAAAAGTTCATACGTCTCTTAAAACCTGAAGACGACATGCCACAGGGTACGAAAAACACAGAGGAAAACAACTGAAATCATCAACTTGAGAGCTAACATAGCTTATAATCAGTCTAAGGCAAAACAAAAAAAGGAACGAGTAGTTGGGTTGGTGAGTTTAGGAGTTTTCTGATAACATACTGTGTAGCCTATCGCTTTGTGGACACTTTGTTCTGAAGTCCTCGCCAGCCTTCCAGGTGATGAACCCTCTGTACTCCTGCATGGCGTGATCTCTAGGTGGGGAACCAATGAGGAGCTTTAAACTCGGAAGCTCTCCCCTTTTCCGTCGATGTGGCGCAGACGCAGGTAGACGTCAGTGCCGATGCCCTGCATAGACTGAATGGACAGAGAGCCGCCAAGGTACTCGGCGTAGGCCCTGGAGGTGGGCAAGCCGAAGCCAAACCTGCAGAGCACAAAGACAAATCGGGTTCAGTGGGTCCATGTTGCACAGCTGACTGATTCACACCTGGATGAAAACACTCGATGACGTGTTGTTGGTACAACATGAACTGGAGAGTAGATGAACTGTGAAACCTGTAGGTTTATACGGGTGGCCATTAGACTCAGAAGTCACTGCCAAGCCTCCTGAAGGCATCATAAGATGGTGTGGATGTCATGATTTAAATAACCCAGAACTCCAGTCTCATCTCTTGTTCTTTGATCTCTTTGTTACAAAGTGAATATAATCTGCAAAGAGGAACAAAGATGTGGAAAAGGTATAATGCTTCTCTGAGATGAACATGTAATTGGTTCCTTCCAAAGTGTTTGTGGAAGCAGCCACTGATACTGTCTCCTCTGTGCTCATGATAAGGTGAGTGACGGAAAGCAGCTTTCCCGTCACATTACAGCAACAACAAACAAGCAGCTCCATTGATTTCAACACAGAGTGATACACAGGATGTAACTTGCTGTTGTGGCGTTTTTTTCTGATCCCTGATCAGTGCGACCGCTCTGATCTGTCCGGGTGAGAGAGCAGCATGAGCGAGTGAGCGAGCGAGTGAGCGAGCAAAGACAAGCAAAACTTTTGTCTCACTTCTAGTTCAACCATGCTGTTCATTTGTGTGTTTCTGTTAGTTGATGCACATTTGTTAGCTTACAAGCTAATTAAAATGCTAAACTTAAGTTATTCTTCTTTGGGCACTTTTGTTTTTGCAGTTAACAAATAATTTCAGCTGCTTTACCATCACACTGAGATGGAGCATACAACTTATTTAGCATGTAGCCTGTGAAAAACTTCACCATGTAAATTTTATTTTTGAGCTTCCTACATTTAATCTTGCGGGCAGGTGAGAGACATGGGTGTGGTTAAGTGTTAAGAGTGTGCAATAAGTCACATCTGGATTTTCTCCAGATATTTTTAAGTGCAGGTTTGGCCTCAGGATTGTCATGTTGTTGACAGACTTAGAGGAAACATTTGGTTTCATTGTTGGTGGCTGGTGAAGGTAAAGTGGTTTGTTTCAGTTTCATACTCATCAAATCTTTCAGTCCACCTCCAGCAGAACTTGATTACTTTTAGAATCTCTGCATTCATTCATTCAAAGGCTTTTTGTGGGTTTTTAGATGACTTGGAAATTTGAGTTACCAATTGTGAAATTTCTCAGAAATGACTCATATATCTGCAAATGTCATGATTACATGAGGCAGTGTCGGAGAAAGGAGATCAGGATCATATACCAGAGGAGATGCAGCAACATGTTTGGGAAGCTTAACCAATTCATCAAAATGGCATAATTTGTGTTTTAAAAATAATACTCAGTTCTCTAAAAGCTCTTTAGCAAAATTCAAAATGAACTTGTCACCCTGATGCCAGAAAACGTACTAAAGTCATGAAATGTACCTGAATATCTGTGTCTGATGTTGGCTGACCTCATTTTAGCCCTCAGATCTTTTTTTCTGTTTGTTAAATTAACAAATAAAAGAAAAGAACATTCTGTGTTTCCTTGAGTCTTGTTCTGAGACATCTGAGTTTGTTATGTTTCTGCACTGAATCCTTGGTATTTTGTTAGTTTGCCCCCCCCCCGTTTGTGTCTTTTGCATCAGCTTCTACCAGTTTGAGTTGGTGTTGCCTCATCTCGTCTGCAAGGGTCCAAAATGTTTCTTATTGTTTTTCACTGTGGATGCCAGAGTTTTAGGAAACAATCTGCAATGTTGATGCCAGAACATCTGGCAGCACTTCCAACGTTTTACTTTAGAATATATCCTTTCTGGTCTAACAGAAACCAAAATACATTTGCACAAACTGATCGAGGACACGCTCTTTCAAATGCTCACCCATGCATGGGGCTCGACTGGTTTCCACTGTTGGTAATGCTGTTGAAGATGTTGCTCATGCGGGGGTCCTGTGCGCTCTCCTCAGCTGTGCTGAAGTGGTAGTCCATCACCTTGTCTATGATGTTGTGAGGGATGCCGCCACCACGGTCTGAAATCCTTAAAAGGGAAAAACAAACAAAACAAAACTAAACTTATTTAGAAGCTTAGAAGCTCCAAGTGACACAATACTTGACTGCTGTGATCTTTTTTGAATTGGCTGAAACATTCCTCTTTTAGAAGATTCCAGCTTCTTTGAAACAGCAGGAAAGTTTAAGAAAAAAACTCATGAAGTTTGATTTTAAACTCGAGGACTGCTAAAAAAAAAATCAGGTTAATAGTTCAGTGTTGGATTTAATCCTTTGATAGCCACACATAAAGCCTCTCTTAGACAAACCAGCCATGATAAAACTTCATAAAGTACTGGTGCAATCTTCATTTAAACCAGAAGTTAAGTCACTTACCTGATGACAAAATCAATGTCATTGTTGGCAATGGTTACGACCACATCGGGCACATTGTATGGGGTGTCCAGATGACTTTCCATGGTGGCCCTGAGGATGTAAAGTGTATGGATGTCACAGGGAGTTAATGGTAAGTGTGCAAATTGAGCTTTATATTTAAATCAGGAGAGAACAGAAAACTCCTGCACACTGTCTTTTCACTTAGAAAACACTTAACTCAGATACAACTTTATGGTCCTCAAACCTTCATCAGGTAAAAGTGAGAAGTTTTACCCGATCAAGATCTAAGGCTGAAAATAATTCACATGAACTGTATCACTAATGAGCTTTGGATCACACCAACAACTGACTGTAATGTTATAAAACAACTTGTGAAAAGAAAATCTTGTTGTGCTACACTATGATTTCTATATCTAGATATGAAGGAACAGGAACAGAAAGTCAATCTGGAAATGAATAAACATTAGCAGTCACAGTGTGTATGTGCTATGAAGTCACCTCATGGCGTTCTTGAGAAGCTCGGGCAGGATGTAATCCAGAGGCAGAGGGATGAACGGGAAGCGAGCTGCTACGTGTCCATTGATTCTCACTCTGGGGGAGTTACCATACTGATGCTCACACAGACGCCTGAGGAACAGAAAAGAAGCATTTAAAGCAACATTTATGATCTGATCTGCTAGATCACAGATAATATGGCCAATTAAACAAGACAAATTCAACTTTAGTTAAATTAACAAAAAACACCAGTTAACAAGATCCCCCTGGAAGCATCAGAGGATTTTAATTAATTTATGTCACCATATAAATGATGCAACTTCTCATCTCCAACCTCTCAGCAGTGGTTCAACACCGCCAGTTTAAGAGCCACTGGTTAAGTGTTGGTCATTAGCATGCACACCAGAGTTTAATCATCTTCTCTGTGAGTCAGTCACAGTCCAAATTAAACTTTAAAATCCCCTCCCTTCTTTTCATGTCACTGTTGTATATTTTGCTTGTTCATCTTAAGTTGCACTCAGACCAAATCAGGCGGAACACTCTCGACCTGCGAGGACCTTGCAGCATTGCAAAAGTCCAGTTGTGGGATAGTTGTGTCCTTGATTTACTTCCTGAACTCAGCTTTGATGTCTGATCTGGCTTTCAGTCAATGCTGCAAAATATTAACACCATGTTGGTTTGGGTCCATCTGTTTGAGTTTGTGGACAGGAAAAGGGGGAAGTGTCTTGCCCTTGTTGAGGGATTAAAGTTCTCGTTTGTTATTTAATAATGGTTGGCAAACTGCTTAAAGTGCATCGCCCCCAACTTCTTGATTGGAGGGTTAAAGATCACATCCAGACGTCACACAAATGGGGTGGATGTAATGACACCCCACGCTGCTACACAACCCTGCATGGAGATCCCACAGAGCCTGTTTTGGTCTGAATCCAGCGTAACGCTCTCTTTCCTCTGAGCCACAGTGTGCGTGACTACATCCTACAGATATCATTTCATATTTATGATCATGCAAACAAGAGCAGCCAAAGCAAATATCATCATACAGAACAAATTCTCTCTGGACAAACAAGACATTTGGAGACTGATTTCAATAAAAGTGTGCCTGCATTGGTGTGTAGCTCACTGAAAATGTATACAGTGAAATGCAACTTGCTATCATTTTTGAGTTTTACGCACATATTCATTCCCTAGTAGGATGTTCTGATCCAAGTTTAGTGTTTTAACAAGCTAACATATGCATAATAGAACTAAAAATGTCCATCTGTGGTCCAACAAACTGAGCTACATTGTTATCTTTAAATCCTAATTTCACAAAAAGAACTTTTGCTAAGAACAGCTATGCTACAGACGTGAGGATACAAACGTATTGCTTTTTTAATCTTGACTGCCTGGTTGACTCCAAAAAGGTAATTTGATAAAACTACACAGAGTAAACAGGGATGATATGTGATATCTCATTCAAAGCTCCAGGCACAGTAACATGTGTGTTCCTGAGAGTTTATCAGCTGACCTCTGACCTCCCTGTGTCAACAGAGCGCTCATACAGAAGCTGAAAGTCATCTAAAGGTGATAAATGCACAGAGGTCTGAGACTTAACGCTTACCTGGCAAAATCCACCCACTTCTCTATGATCTTCTTGGGGGAGAGACGTCTGCATATGATCCCGATAAAATCAGGCTGAAACAAGAACAGAAACATCAGAGGATAAAAACTCTTATTAAATAACTTGTGAGAATGAATGTTAATCATTAATTGACATGTGACTGTTCTTTGCTGAGGGGACTTTTTTGTCTTTGCTCTGCAAACAGTGGATCCTGCTTTTTAATTAATGAATTCAGCTACTGTTACACATTTATTGTTTGTTTTTCTTCATATATTCAATAGGAAGTAACAGAGAGAAGAGCAGTTTTGGTCAGATAGACGGTTAATTTCATTAAATATTCACCTTCAGCTATATGTGTCCGGAAAATGTGATAATGCGTAAAGGATGGACGACATACAATTCTAAAATTGTGCAACCAACTACATATCCATCCCCGGGCAAACAAAAGAGAACCATTTTAATCACAGGAACAGTCAGACGTACATTGTCTTCGTGGAGGGCGAGATGGTGCGTGGCCAACATTCGGATTCCCAGACGGGAGCATAGTGTTGTATCCAGGAAGTTACGGAGGATTGTCTCATCCTGCAGCAGAAGGAAAGAAGAGCTAAAACTCTCCTAACAGCTCCAACAGGGGCACCAAAAACAAACAACTGATGAAACCATCAAATTAAGACAAAAAGAAAAAGAAATCAGATTAGCAGGTTTTATGCGCAAAAGGACAACAGCTGGTAAATGGAGATTCAAAACACCTTTAAGATTTTAATTTAGATTTATGACAAGATCTTTCTGACAGCTGAAGGACTTTCAATTATTCTGATGAAAGTAATAAAATACATTTAATAGAATATTCTGTTTCTTTGCCAAATTATTAATTTAAAAAATCATAATTGGAAAATAATTTCCCGCATAGGGTTCATCCTGCAGTCATGTTTGGTGTTCATAGAGTTTTAAAGCTTCGCTGGTACCTGGACGTGTCTGCGACACTCCCTGAAGCCCTGAGCCAGCATGGTGACCACATCTTTATGGTCGTCCAGCAGCTGCTGCACCAGCTTACAGAAACGAGCCTCTACGTCCTGATCCTTGATCTGTGAATGGATAAACACACTTCAAAACCCTGTTTACAGACCAGCTTTTTATGCACTTTAAGTATACCTTATGATGTTTTAGCAGGATGGAGTATTTTTTTATTTTCTCTAACAGAAATGCTGTCCATTAACTAGTCTTTTCCAGTTTATGCAGGACTTTCTGCACGGATTATTCCAACAAACAGCACTCCAAACCAAAGCACATGATACCGTCTCTGGATTTTTACATGAAAAATCTGCAGAAAATTTTGTATTTTAGGACAACTGCACTTAATAGTTTGAATCTTTCAAGCTTCATTTATAATAGACATTTGAATTCTAAACATTCAAATGTGAATCATGGGACTTTGCAGAGCGTTACGTGGGTTGGCCTGGTCGGGCCATCCATGATGGGTGCACATCTTTTTACACACCTAAAGAGCTACGCTTCCCTGAATTTGTCATGTCTGTTATGGCTGTTGCAGAAAATCTGCCTCAGCCTCTGAGATCAGCCTGATGAATCTAAACACAGGAACAAACGGGTGCCTGAGTTTCTAAAGAGCAGAAAACATGCTCAGCAGGTTTGTCATATTCTGCCGTCTTACATGTAAAAACGCAGAACAAAAGGGCACAGTTTTCTTATTTGAAAATAACATAACAAAAGAAGAAAAAGTTTAAAACAGCGCCGAAGCTAAGGCAAAATAGGCTAAATAACTGCAGATGACTGACCTACATTCCAGACTGTTTTCATAAATTGAACTCACCATGAATCCCAAAATTAAGACTGCATGAGCTGTCACTTTTTATTAGCTCAAAAACAGCTTTAATAATGCTGAATACTGAGTAACTGGTACCTGTAACGTCAGTGACATCTGTACTGAACAATAAATTACATTATATTTAAATGTCATTTATAATATCTTAGACCACTAAACACATTTTGCCATCCAGCATTAAAACAAACTTATACACATATGGAACCAGTCATTTTACAGCACTTTAGTTGCAACGTGCACACAGTTCAGTAAATATTTGCCTTTTTACTCTTCAATGCACACCTTATCTGAGTTCAAACACGGGTCACTGATAAGCGCAAACACCAGAAATAGTGTCTAAACCTAATGAGCCATTTGCTATTTTTCTTAATACTTTTGTGTTGATGACATGTAATAGATCTCAGAAAAAAATCTGATAAAATCACTTATAATTACAGGAACAAATGAGGGGATGTCTAACATCTCTACAGCAGTGAACAGCAAGAAGAGTCGCTTAAACAAACAGAAAGTGATGTTGTTATCTGTGACACTTTCACTTTAGAGAATGAATCAACAGATGTCTGAACTGTTTTGCTGATCTTGCCAACCTGAGGGTTCATCGTCTCTCAGAGGAAACAGTCATTTAGCAACGCCATATTTCACCAACTGAGGAGTAAAAATGTCTGGCACTTACCAGAAACAAATCATTTTGGTTTCCAAAGAGATTAAATGGCATATAAGTGGTTTTATTTAAATAAAACAAAAAAACATTTTAAGTGGTTGCAGCTTGAGATGACAGTTCTGCATATTTTCTTTATTTATTTAGAGGTTTAAAAAGCATTTGGTTTAACTGTGAACCAAATATCTTTTGTGTAATTTGGGTCAGATGGATTCAGAAATTTAATACACTACTTGTAGCTCTTTATTTAATAGGTTCAATGAAAACCTAGTGGGAAAAAAAAGCAGCGGTGGGGTGTCAGGTTACATTCAGATTTGGCTACGTGCTGAAAAGATCAGCTGATCTCGGAGCCAGAAACATGCAGGCAAAACAAAAGGTCGTGACAGCAAATGTTCACACTTCCTGTTTAAGATCATTAAGTGATGCCACTCCCTCAGAAACGAAGAACTTGAACTTATGACCTTGTGTGTTTATGTGTATGTGCATGTGTGTGTGTGTGTGTGTGAGAGAGAGACACTCACCGGGGGGAAGTCACTGAGCATGTGGTAGGCTCTGATATAAAGTTCATGCTGTAAGACAGAACAGGAGAGATGGAGGATGCAGTTAGACAGATTTACTGTGGTTGTCCATCCAACCATGAAGCATCGCACCAGCAGCACCGGCCCCTGACTGGGGCCCCACACCACTACTGACAAGTGACACATGTGGTTTACATTCCAGGATGCTTCCATGTGATGATTTCTTTATGTGACAAAAGAAAAATGAAGAACATCTCCCCAAAACATGAGCATTTTCCCTCAAGTTGTTACTGGATAAAACCAAACTTTAATTCAAATTCTGCAAGTTTATTCGTTGAAAATCAGCTTCAATCATTTTGTTCTTTTCTGACAGAAGAGCTGACGAGGTGAGTTAAGTCCCCTTGACCTACATTACAATTGATGGAGCTGCTCTTTATGTAATAGGCACAGAGGAACCCGGTGATACCAGAAAGGAAGGAATTTGGGTGAAAGTTCATCAGCATCGAGACACTGAGAGGCGGTGAAAGGGTTATGAAGGCACCGCAGGGAAAAAAGAGAGGGGGAGAGCTCTGTTCCCACATTCATCGAGGCGATGGGAGAAACTGGCTGATAATAGAAAAGGAAACATGATACGTTGGTCCATACTGATTTAACTGCTTGTGCTTGCAATGCAAGTAGTTGCATGGCCTTTATCAGCTGAGGGTCTGAGACGTATGTGTCAGAGGCTTGTGCCACCACCTCTGCAAAAGGGGGTTACGAGGAATTTTGTTTGTTCAAAATGGCATGTGAAAAACTCAGCAGCAACAAGTCTTTCCAAGAACTATAGGTTGGTTTCTCTGAATATTTTCGTTGAAGGAACAGCCCATGTGGGAAATGTTCAAAGTGGGACCTGTTTGGAAATTGTTTACAGCAGAAAAAAAATCATCTTTTAAATAACAAGTATAGTCTCTAAGTCCCTAATTCTAGTCACCAGCTCATATAATAGGACAGGACCACTCATCAGTTTGTTTGTGGTGAAGAAAATTACAATTCTAACAAACTGGTGATGAATCTTATTTCTCTCAAATCACATTAATATCAAATTTAGGAACATCCCGTTCAAGTGCAGAGTTCTTGCAGAAACAAAATAATACTTAAGTGCATTTTGTGCAGAAATACCACAAAAGGTCAAAAAGATGAGGAAAAAAGTAGTAAAAAAGTCAAACTTTAAAAAAGTATTGAGGGATTTTGTGACTGACTGTGCATTGTCCACCGTGACATGCCCTGCTCCTGTGAGAATAAAAGCTTTTCTTATCAGTAATGTGTTATGTCACGTTGACCCAGATACTGAATACTGAAGATTACGTCTGCTGCCAGTCACTTTAAACTGTATTATACAAGCAGAGAAGGGATTGTGGAACAAGCTCCCCTACTTCTGAGCTAAAAGGAAAAAGTATGTAAACTCCAGCTACACTTGCGGTTTGCAGAAGTCTGTCTGAACAGCATGTTCCTCCTTGTTTCCCTTGGTGACCCTAAGGAAGGCCACGATGGCCTCGTTGTACAAGTTTTGACCTCTTCATACAGCACTCACAGACCTTTTACCATGTGTGATATATGCAAATCCTTTTTAGATAGCTAGCTACTATCACTATGTACAGAATGCCGCCCGGTGACGCTGATGTATTTTCAGTGGGCGGCTACGAGACTAAACATTGCAAACTCTCAAGTTTAATTTCTTGCCCAAACACACCGTGACATGTACGCTGGGATCAACCTGTTAACTCAGTGATTACCAGTGAACCTCCACACCCACCCATTCCCACTGGGAACAATGGAGGCTGCAGCTGCCTGAAAGCACCTTGAGAAAGAATTTCCCTCCTTTTGTTTTAAGTTCAACCATGATCCTCCTGTGCAGTGGCCTAGTTTTCACTTTCTTATTGTATAACTGCTGCAGCCTCACTTGATGCATAGCTTCACGCTGTAGCCAGAGGCTGTGCCGGGTGTGTGTGTGTATCGTGTAGTTTTTGTTCTCACCACTTGCAGAATAGTGGGGTTGCAACCAATGATGAAGGGCAAACTGCGGAAGCCCTTAATGCGATGGGCAATTCGTACAGGCAGCTCCTTTTGTAGGTACTTGGCACTGCTCTGTGATCACACACAGACATAAACACACACACACACACACACACACACACACACATCAAGTGAATGAAGTGCAACAGAGATCAAACAATTTTCATTAAACATAAACTTGGCAGTCTTTAGAGTGTGGCTGAAATATTTACCAAGATGTGGTGTCCATCCGGAGACTTCCCAGAATACAACAGGGTTGCTAAGGTCAGTCGCACTGAGGCCTGAGGAGACATTAACACGTACAATCACAGTCAGAACTAAAGGTCACACACCTCTCTATCAAGAAGTTTCGACTTTTTTTGCCTTATAATGAACAAATATAATCTAGTAGGCTCTACAGAAATGGCTTTGGGTCTTATTGTTAATTTGAACTTTTCAGATTTAAAATGGAAAGTTTGGAAGGAGTTTCTCAAGAAGCATGCATACCTTTTAAAATACCAGATATTTCATAGCTTCTGCCCTAACCAAGTTTCAGAAACTTTAATATTTTTTATGTAAAACTTGTGTAATTTAATAAAAGAAGCCAACATTTTTTTTCTGTTATATACCACGAGCAGCTGTACAAACACCTGGCTTATTAAAAGTGCAGTTTTTGGTACAAAAAAACACAATATTACATGCAAATATCAGCATCTCACAGATATACTTGCATATATGCCGGACAAGAAATACCAAGAAATTGCAGCTCAATTCTACATTGTCACATCTTTTTAAAGAACAAACTCTGAGAGCAACATGAAGCAACTCCTCTTTCCAGCCACACCCTGAGAGGAAGCCAGCATGGGTCAGCATTTTCCTTTTGAGACATGTTTTATTTTGCTGGCATCAAACTAACAAATGCTAACAAAGGTCACATGCTTACTTCAGAAAATGGATATCAGCCACAAGGCTTTGAAAATCAACAATGGTTGGTCTTTTTAAAAAAGAGAAGAATGAAACCACAAGATAAAACCACAAGTCTTGTATTGAATTTATTTTTGTGTGCAAGGAGTCGCCAAGGCTCAGCTAGAGAAGCACTAATGGTCATGTAATACAGCGTCTCCAAACAGTAGATAATGAGTCACTGTGCACTGATTCAGTGTTCAGGCAATGAATGTCACTGATTTAGAGAAGACTGTTACACCAGCGAGACGATGATCCAAAGACAGCTCATGATTATCACATTAACAAAGTCTCCCCCGACCTCAGATACACTACACTGTAAAAGGTCTTAAAAATAAATCGGTGCAAAGACAAGTGTTAATGATCTGTGGCTGATGACTATTATTGAACCTGTTTGTTGAGATAGAATTAAATACAGCTAAAGGCAATCACGTCACTAATAGTAGGTCCTGTTTAGGTAAGCTAAACTAGTAACAGTGTTTCTGTTGGTTCATGCTAAGTCACCAGTCTTCATCATGTATTAACACGCAATTTTTTTATCTGGAAAAGGAACAACACGTGCTAATCGAAAGCGCAAGTGCATGCATATTTGCATTGCAATCAGATCACATGTTAATACCAAGTGTAAATTTGGCCCAACTGGCTCACCTTATTCAAACAGCTATTAATTTTAAAAGCTGCCTGACTATAAAACTGGGCAATGGTCTGCGTGAGTGTGGAGAGGGTGGAGTTTGGAGAAGCAGATGTGTGGTCCTGGAGTGTACAAGTGCATAATGTACAAGTAGAAAAATCTGACCCGAATGTAGCACTAGACAGAAGGTCACCAAAAATATTAGGAATCATTTCTCACTGTAATCTTATCTTTATGTCTTTAATAGTCAAGTGGTCTGCCTCTGAGTCCATGGCAGGTTGGGGACCACTGCAGCAGGTTAATGTGCAACTACAAATCACAAGACAAAAACTGCAGCTGTGTGCAATCAGCCAGATTTGAGGACTTGGAGCTCAGTGGCTATACGCACTTACATTTTATGTACATAAGCACTTACACTCTGCAGCAGCTTTACCAGTACTGAACAGATACACCCCACACTTTTGCTGACTCCACTGTGTAAAACAACTACATTTTCATTTGTATCTGGCAACTCTGTTGTAGGACGGTGTTTTATTTCAGTATTTGAACTCATCATGCAGCTGCAAATGCCTTCCCCATTGTACTATAGAGAAATACAGTGATGTTTGTTTTTCTGAGCTGGCCATTATGTGCAACCGACATTTGGCAAGCATATGGCAAAATACTGAGGCATCCATGATCCTGACGAGCTCAAAAACTTTTAGAAAAAAAGGGAGGGGAGAGTTATGGAGAAAAAAAGCTTTCAATGTTTAATGCCTTAATCCTTTAATACAATACAAATACTGGAGAATTTGTATTGATTTGACCTTCAACTTACAGCTCCACAGGGTTGCTTTACACTTGTATGACAGATATAACTATACGCAGCCAAAATTACCACAGCGGAACATACTTTAAATTATAAAACAGTCAGGAATACACTTTCAGGCATGTTGTCTGTTGTTTTACAGTAGGCAACGTAATACAGAGGCTGGAAAAGCAGCCAGATGTTGAGCTAACTTCAGATTAATTGATAGTCATTATCTCCAGAATCTTTTTTTGAATGGCTGCTGTGAATTTTTAACTTTTCTTGTACTGTTTTTAACAGAGACAAAAAAAACTAAATGGATGATGAGATCAGTCACGAAGGCGTTACTTTTCTCAGAGTTTAAGTGTGTCAGCTGGCAAAACAAAATGTTCTCAAGAAAAAACCGCGATGATGCATTCAAATCCTCGGGGTAAATCAGACACAAAACGGTGACAAGAAATGTTAACTTAACGGGATTGACGGCTGTCCATTTTTTAAAAGCATAAGTCTTCTTGAACACACTGTCAGCATCCTAAACACCTTAGATATGTAAGAAATATCCAGAATATCTACTTTTTTTTAAATTAGTTTTACGCAATGTTCTCATGTCCCTAAATATGTTAGTCTGACATACAGATTTCATGCATTAATCTCTAGTATTTCCTACTTGGTAACAGTTTTTTTTTTCAAGTTGGCGATTGAAGTGACCAATTTTAGCTAGCTAGCTTTAAGCATAAATGTAAATAAGTAATCCAAATTAAGAGTAAAAAATGTGTTAACTTTCTTTTTCAACGTCCGTGAACTCGGCACAAACCATGCTAACAGCTAGCAATACTACACCAGGCTACAGTTAGCTTAACGCCCTCGCTGCTACAGTAGCGCGATCACCGTTTCGTGGGAGTGCACCGGCAAAAAGTCACACTCTTACCTTTTCTGCCGACACATCGATTGCCGATTGGTTATAAAACGATGTGACAGTCTTCGACCGCTCTCTTGCCATCTCTGAAAACCCCTGCAACGAGGACGTGGACCGAAGTCTCCGGCTCCCCGTGCTTGACATCGGCGGCACTGTTTTGGTGAGAGGGGTCAGCAAGAGGCTGCCGAGCCTCGGCCGGGCCCTGCAGGACGCACCGCTCAGCATCTCCACCGCTAAACCCGCCAGTCCTGAACGCATTTGGAGACGAGCTGTGTGTGTGAACAGGGCTCCCCTGTTCCGGTAATTGGCTCTGGGTTCTGTGTTGCTACGAGGCCATCGGGGTCGCGTCGTAATGGTGCACAACGGCACGTATCTGAATACAGTAGAGAGAGGGTACAGAAAGGGCTTTGTGCGCATTGGCCAGTGGGGGAGAAAGCTGAGGCGACGCCATGACAGCTAAACCAATCAGCCGGTCAGAGGCGGGGCCAATCCGCATCAACAGCCGATCCACACTACTGTAATGTACCGCAAGCAAAAGGAGGACGGGCCAGTAAACAATATCGTATTTTAGCACACTTATGGTGCAAGAGGACGGGGTAAACACGTATGTTTAGATGCAGATTGTTTGCAGGTAAACATACGTGTTTACAAGGACCAAACAATCCCTGCCTCAGGCAGATCAAAAAAATAGAGCTGCAATTTTAAAACTTACTAGATCCTTTTGTCAGTGTGTTAGATTTTTTGACATGTCTGGATTAGCCTGTTTTGGGGTCCCATGGGCTTAACTTCACTTTATAATCCTCCCACCCCTTCAAGGCCTGGTACCATTTCACATAAATTTTTGCATTCAAGTTTTGATTAAACAGTAACAACACCCAAATTATTTTTTTTGGAGAAATATACATCCAATTGTCACATCTAAGATTGCCAAAAAATGTCAGAAAAAGTACCTGCCTCATAAAGGTCATGCCTAATGGACTTTATGGTTATGACGGAAGACAATATTTGTATAAAAGCCGTTTAAAGCTGGTCAGTGACTTGCACGCTCATGATCTGCATTTAATTTAAGATTTTGCACAGTTTTGGGAACAGATTTTGATTCATTGTTGCTGTTTATTTATTATTTATCAGTCTCAGTAGCTTATGTGGGTGTAAATGAAATGCAATCTAATTCGTAAAACCAAAAATACTCCAGTCCTCCTGGTGCTCTGTTGGTTGATGTTTTGATTCTGTCTGGCATCTTGTAAAGCAATAAAACTCATTTATCCAAAAAATGAGTAGCATTTTTTTAAAAAAAGCTATTGATAGCTTACACACAGCTACAAGAATAAAGAAAAAACAATAAAAACGCAATAAGTTTTATTAAAATCAAGATATTTGTGCAATGTCATAGCATGTAAATTCACTGAAGGTTGCAGCCATAAAACAACTACTACACAGCAGCAATGACTTTCTAGTGAGGAATGTTTGAGTTCTTTAATGTCTCAGATGTTATCAGGAAAGAACAAGAGTTACATTAAACAGAAAGACCCAAAGACTGGTCTTAAAACAATACACAAGTTTCATTTGCATACAAGTATTCACAACAAATATCTACAGTTGAAAAAAAGAGAAATACAGTTCAGTCAATGCACTGAACACTGAACAAAACAGTCCTTTTCATTAGTTTACAAATTTGTATTCATTTCTTTTTTAACCACTGGGGGGCAGCACAAACAGCTGTAAACACTATCTTTGCATATTAATGTACTTATTATGATTTATTCGATTTATCTTATTTAGACATCTAAGGGCATTCATTTGTCGCCTCGTACTTCAGCTGAGTAGAGTGGAAGAAAACAACTAAATTCATCTCCACACTGTAACTCTAAACTGCACTATGGACTCAAATAAAACCACAAACCAAATACGCTATAAAAGGATCTCAGATTAAGGATCTAAGGCTGATCACAGCGTCACTGTAATGATGTTTTAGCCATTAAAATGCAGCTATGGTCTATTATTAAATCTTTAAATATTTAGGTTTTGACATGTTTCATACTGGGAAATTTGCACGAACTGTATGTTTTCATACGCATCTCTCTCAGTGTGAAGAACTCAGCCTTTCCACGATGCCTCTGTCATATTTAGTCATGATACCATCATCTTTTCTGAGCATTACACAACTTCAGCCTTTTGCTGCTCCTGTTCCAACTTGTTTAAGACCTGTTGCTGCATCAGATTAAGAGTATTCACATTCAGAGCATATATTAAAATAAAAGGACGTGAAGTTGAAAAGGTAAAACATTTAATATATGGTCTTTACACTGTTTTCAGTTGAGTATGTCAAATACGATAAGCAAATTGGAAAAGTCTGTTTTATTTGTTTCCCATCTTCTTTCCATGGCTGCTTGTAAAAATATAAAATAATTATGTCGCACAGCAACAAGTGACAGTTCTCTTTCCCCAGCTATGCTACTTTCCCCAGCAGCAAAAATTTCATGTTTATCAGTATAAAACACTGATATTTACAGGGTTTCAATTTTTGGTCATACACTTTCATGTAAGAAATGAAGAATATTGCTCAAATCTTTTTCTGTTTCTTGCTCTGACAGCCAGCACTGAGGCATCAACATAAAAGTCACTTTCTCAAAATAAGTTACAAAGAAAATGAGTAAAA